>JXCR01138025.1:309499-415608 GCA_002079205.1 Phalaenopsis hybrid cultivar
CAAATCCTCAGAAGGACTTTAGGGACTCCATGGTGGAAATGATTAGCGAGAACAACATAAGGAGTTCCAAGGAATTGGAAGAGCTGCTGGCCTGCTACCTTCTGTTGAATGCCAATGAGTATCATGATGTTATTATTAAGGTGTTTAAGAAAATCTGGTTTGATCTCACTGACATTAGCTCGTAAAATTTTTATAACTAAAGCTACGCTTTTTCTTTCTTCTAATGTTGAATCAATAGTACAAAGATGGTATCCATGTTCATGGCTCTTTTTGTTTCTTCTCATGTGAAAACAGGCTAGCATCTCATGCTACCTGAACCTTTAATTGAGCGCCTTAACTCTTTGTTTTCTCATTTATGTGAACTTTGGGTCCCTTTCATCGGATTTTCTATTTAATTTTTATGAACATTGTAAAATTTGAGTTTTTTTTTTCTAGAGGAAGCATTAATGGCGCTTCCACCTGCCACAAACTAGAGGAGAACTGCTGCGCATCTGATAATATTTAGGTGTGTAAGGAGCAGCGAGTGAAAGAAGGAAGACGAGCACAAGATGCACAAAATTCTTGCGCGATTTGGAGGATAATTACTTACAGTGGCACGCTTTTCACCATATTAGTTAAAATATGATTATAAAAATATCATCATATGTGGTGCATTAATTACTTGAAAAGTCGATAGCGGAAATAATACAATATACTGTGGGCCGAAAGCTGACAATGATAGTGATAATTAAATAATTTAAGATTGATTGAAAATCTTGTACCCGAAAATAGATATCACACAGAATTTTTTATGTAAGAAAAAAGAAGTTTATCGACTAATTCAGTTTAAATAATTCCACTTCATAAAATATTATGATTATTATAATAAATCATGAAAGGCCCCTGTGGTGGTGATATTCAAAGAGTTATGAAGTGTCGAAGTTATCATAAGTCAATGAGTGTCAAATAATAATTAGCATCAAACATGAAAAGTCAAGGAATTGAAGCTTGAGATATTTGGAAGAGGGAGTGGATGGTAAGCTTTAACACACTTTGATCTTTGACAAGCATCTCAATCAATTGGGCACATTTTGGAATCTAAAAAGAGAAGGTGGTTGGCTTGGTCATTTTGCTGATACGATAGGAGATCAAGTGATTGCTAAGGCAAGCACGTACATTGGTGGCTGACAAATTTTAGTCTTCGACCATTAAAATGAATCAAGAAATGGTTGAAAAGTATAATGATCATATAAGTGACTTGGAAATGATTGGAAACACTCTAATAGGTGACTAAAAATGTTATGAGCTTTCATCAATAAAGTGAACCTAAAGATTTCATACTTGACAACTTTGAATTGAAATAATGAAGTACAATCATGCTACTTGTCTTAATTGGAATGATATTAATCTTGAACTTGACCCCCTTTACAAAGATGAGTGACAAGAAGGANGAAGTGAACCTAAAGATTTCATACTTGACAACTTTGAATTGAAATAATGAAGTACAATCAAGCTACTTGTCTTAATTGGAATGATATTAATCTTGAACTTGACCCCCTCTACAAAGATGAGTGACAAGAAGGATCATTAAACTAATAAATTTACAAATTTGTTCTGAGCAGTGATGACGACCATTTTTAATGACATGAGCTGCATGAGCGGAGAATTATGCATTTATAAGGATTTTATAAAAAAACTAACACTAATCAAAATTAACTTGAGATAGGGAGGTGTTTGTTGATAGAAAGTTTTATCGGTAATCAATTGACAAAAACTCCCACTAACCAATTATGAAAATATGGTAAAAGCATTGGCATATTAGATTTGTTAATCAGGGGCCCAAAAAAAAAGCAACAATAAATGGTACTTTTTCAATTTGATTTCCTAAAACAAAGAACGTGAAATTCTTTTTTTGAAAACACATAAGATTGTATCAAGTTATAACATACTTCCAATCAATGGAGCTTAGANGCAAAAACTCCCACTAACCAATTATGAAAATATGGTAAAAGCATTGGCATATTAGATTTGTTAATCAGGGGCCCAAAAAAAAGCAACAATAAATGGTACTTTTTCAATTTGATTTCCTAAAACAAAGAATGTGAAATTCTTTTTTTGAAAACACATAAGATTGTATCAAGTTATAACATACTTCCAATCAATGGAGNAGATAAATGTGGTGTGCATACAGATCCAATGCCTGCTAATGGCATAGCAGTGCCATCAGCAGTCATGACAGATACAGATGATGCAGGATGTAAGGATACAAATGATATAAAGTCAGATGACATATGATGAGAGGCTCCAGAATCAAGAATCCAAATGGAAGATGCTATACCTGATGAGCTAGAAGAAGGCAAACCTATATTTGAGGAGGCAGACATGGCATGTGGTTGTGTGGCAAGAAACTTTTGAAACTGTTCAGCAAGCACAGATACTATAGGAGCTGAAGAATATGCATGTCCAATACCAGGAGAGTATGTTGGAGGAACAACAACTGCAACATTTGATGTTGAAGTCTTGAAGGTGCATGGGTGCAACATATTAAGTTGTTGTGTCTGCTGAGATTTGTTCAGCAACTTTGGACATTGAGCTTTCCAATGACTCTTTTGCTTGCAGAAGCTACATTCATCAAAACCAACCTTTTCATGAAATTTACTTTTATTATGAGTAGCGGCAAAAACAGATGGATTAGGAGTAGGGAGGATCCCTTTCTCAACATTCCCTTTCTCAGATTGAGACTTGAGACGAATCTCTTCAGCTAATAAGTCATTGACCACGGAGTCAACTGTTGGAAGAGGATTGCGGTGTAAAATTGTTCCACGAAGCCCTTCAAAATCATTTCGAAGAGCCATAAAAAACTGAACCAAACGCTGTTCTTTTCTACGATCAGTGTATGGTTTAAAAGCTCGTAATTCTGCAGATTCAGTAAGACATAACTGATCCCAAAGATTAGTCATAGTAGAATAAAATTCTTAAATGCACATTTTGTTTTGTTGAAGAGCATGAATGTCTATCTCTAATTGATACAGCTTTCCAAAATTTGACTACACATATAATCTTTTCAAATAATTCCAAACTTCTTTGGCGGTTTCATATTTTGCTAATTGAACACCGATTGATTGTGAAACCGAGTTATTGATCCAAGTGATTATTTTTGAATTATTTGCTTCCCATACTTCCAACATTTCTTCATATTTTTCATCATTTTCATTTATAGGCTTCACAGATGTTCCAGAAACATAACTCCGCATTCTTTTCCCTTTCAAAAAATTCTTCAAAACATAACTCCAATAGGAGTAATTTTGTCCACTTAATTGCACACTAATAGACTGAAGGCAATCATCTTTTTCACAGGTCATTGCAATGATACAAAAAAAGAAAACAAAAGAAAAGGAAGATCAATACCAATATCGATAGATCGCTCGAAACCTCTGAAATATCTGATATAGCCCTCACAACCCTGAACAACCCTCAAGCCGATCCTTTAGCAGCAATCGTTTGTCCCTATTGCCAGATATTCAGATCTACAGTGCCGAAACGCGAACGGGATCGGCAAGCAGCAATCACCTTCATTCATTCTAGGTCGAAGCCCTAAGAATGGAAATGGCGAAAGGGATCGATGGTCGAAGCCCTAAGAATGGAAATGGCGAACGGGATCGATAGTCGAAGCCCTAAGAATGGAAATGGCGAACGGGATCGATGGTTGAACCGAAACGCGAACTCTAGCAGAAATCACGAACAGAAATCGCGAATAGGACTCACCCCTCGCAATCGCGACAAATGAATAGGAACAATGCAGCTTTCAACTGGAGTTTCTACGTCGCGAGAGAGAAAGTGCTTTACAGTCTCGTCGATCTTGGATGCTCTGATACCATGTTAACAATTGCATCTGAGATTGAGAAAGATAAGAGAAAAGAGAGGAGACAAACAAAGTGTCTAGGGTTTCAAAATCTCCCTCATTACCTCATTACAAGAGTATATATATGTACAATATGGAAAAGACTAAACTACCCTTAATTGGTAAAGCAAAAGAAATACAATACTATATCTAACATTTACAACTAAATTATATTCATTGATATATAAATTTTAATTCATTTTGTTGGTGCTCGTTGACACAACATTGGACAGATGTTAACTAATGTCACTTACTTCCATAATGAACCAACAGAAGTGAATGCCAATCTCTCAAAATTTAAGCCTTATTGTTTATCATCACCATTAAATGAACGCTTGTTATCCTATTACACAAAAAAATCACTAAATAATGTTGCCTGATTTTATAAATCTATCAATCTTCAACGATATATAATCCTTGAAATTCATTTCTACTTAACCCTCAAAACCTGTCAAACACCTAATGCAATATTTATCAAACCATAGTGTCAAATGTTTATAAATCAATATAGTCTAATGTCTACAATCAATTTTTATTCATCAGTAACCAACTCTTAGCATCCATTGACATTACACCTCTAATGTCCAATAATGCGTTACTCCCAATGCCTATCAACGCTGTTCATCACGCTAATCGTCCTCCTCCATCAATGCTTGTCAGCCCATGCATGGCATGAATCATTTTGTTAACCAACTTCACATGAAGTCCGAGACCGACTCACATTCATTGATGCTCTCGATGACCTTCATCACCCTTAATTAATATCATTGATCAGTATCTTTCATACATCATTGATGCCATCATCCCTTACACCCTACATCACACCTCAGGTAAAAATTTCTGGAAATTTGAAATATTTTTGTGTTAAATGCATGAATTATACTTAGTACAAAATCCATAATCTAACTTTGGAGTAATTTGTTCGGTATATTAATTTAATAATTTTTACTAATTGAATATAATCCCAATCCAATACGTCTAAGAATCAATCCTAAATCCTGTGGCATAAAATATGTGAACTTTTAGGTTTGTTCACATAAACCGGTGCCATTCTTTTTGCTTCTTTCATTAAGTTTATGGCACTTAAAATTGCAACTATATTTACCAGGGCACGAAATATGTCATAAAGTTGCTGCCAACATTTTCATAACGAAGAAATCTCTAATAAAACCTATTTTTACTATAACAATTCCACCATTATTTTTACGAATTGTATCAACTGCCACAAACGAATCATCAAAGTCTATTTACGTGGAAGGCTACTTTTTTCACAAATATGCTGCAAATAATATATATTTTTATTATAATATCAACCTCATAATTTTTCACTCCAGAAATTTCTGGAGTAAAAGAATCTCGCGTGCCTTACAAGACCTCGACAGGAAGATATGGAAAGTACCACACGATCATGCACATGGAACTTCCCTTCCATCTCAAAAACTTCCACCAGACAATATACATAAATAGCGGATTACAATACTTAAGCGTCTAATAAAAATGATNAGGTATATTAATTTAATAATTTTTATTAATTGAATATAATCCCAATCCTATATGCCTAAGAATTAATCCTAAATCCTGTGGCATAAAATATGTGAACTTTTAGGTTTGTTCACATAAACCGGTGCCATTCTTTTTGCTTCCTTCATTAAGTTTATGCCACTTAAAATTTCTTTTTTGCAGAAATAATTTCTTGCAACTATATTTACCAGGGCACGAAATTTGTGATAAAGTTGCTGCCAACATTTTCATAACGAAGAAATCTNCGGTATATTAATTTAATAATTTTTATTAATTGAATATAATCCCAATCCTATATGTCTAAGAATTAATCCTAAATCCTGTGGCATAAAATATGTGAACTTTTAGGTTTGTTCACATAAACCGGTGCCATTCTTTTTGCTTCTTTCATTAAGTTTATGGCACTTAAAATTTCTTTTTTGCAGAAATAATGTTTTGCAACTATATTTACCAGGGCACGAAATTTGTGATAAAGTTGCTGCCAACATTTTCATAACGAAGAAATCTCTAATAAAACGTATTTTTACTATAACAATTCTACCATTATTTTTACGAATTGTATCAACTGCCACAGACGGATCATCAAATTCTAATTACGTGGAAGGTTACTTTTTTCACAAATATGTTGCAAATAATATATATTTTTATTATAATATCAACCTCATAATTTTTCACTCCAGAAATTTCCGGAGTGAAAGAATCTCGTGTGCCTCGCAAGACCTCGACAGGAAGATATGGAAAGTACCACACGATCATGCACATGGAACTTCCCTTCTATCTCAAAAACTTCCACCAGACAATATACATAAATAGCGGATTACAATACTTAAGCGTCTAATAAAAATGATTAAACTGCTTCATTAAACTAATCACTTCACGACTCTTGACCAAACCCTTGATTATCTAAATTAATCCAACTAACGCATAATTATTGATGCAAGGTTATAGACAACACAACCAAAAATACACGAGGTGCCTTCTAATTTGTCTTGTAGCGCCCATGGTTAGTAAAGAAGACAATTAATTTTATGCTTATCTTCGACAGCACGATTAGAACAACATTAATATATAAGCTCTCACCTAAAACTTTCTCACTGTCCTCGCAAGAAGTCACGGATGCTTAATAATCAAACGCTAACCACCCTATTAAATCCTGCCATTTGTATCTTAATTAAGTCCGAAAGAACTGCGCAACCAAACGCGAAATAGCAGTGTTTGTCTCACTCTTTGGCTAACAGCGCAAGTCTCTTATATTCTAATGTGGCGCGAGTTCGCAATAAATATACTGTAAAAATTCTTTGTGGTCTTATTAGAAATAAAATGAAGAAGACTTGTGAGGTGTATAATTTGCGAAATTTTTTTGTGGGACACCTCTATTTCTTATGTATTTATATTTCTAACACTTCAATTTTAATTTACATTTATACAAATCAATTCGTTGATATCATATGAAAGATGCGACTATTTTAACTTTGAATTGTTACATATTTTTTAATTAATTCAAATCAAAATGAGCTGCACAATATTGTCGTTTTCGACTTATTCATAGATCGAGCTCAAAAAATTTTCTTGATTGAATTGCTTTGCTTTGATGAATAAATCGAATGTGTTGTTTAACGAGTCGGACACGAATTATTTTGAACAAAAAGTATTTTTCATTGCATTAATTTAACAAAAGACTACAAATAGAGAAAGCTTTATCAGAAATATATTATATCTACTTTTATCTGGAGACAAACAGTGCGTTTAAATGATATTTTACAGTATAAGATAATTATTTTTAATTATATATATATAGATAGATAGATATATATAAACAGTATGGAATAAAAAAAGAGCTACGGTGTTGGAGAGCCAAGGCTGCACGAAGCCTCGGTCAACCAAAGCTACTCAAAATTATTGATGAAGCTTAGCCTAGTTAGATGGCCCATGGTGGGTCCGAAAATCATTATGCACTGATATGAGGACAAGACTCCTTCTCTCTCCTCCTCCACTCTCTCCTGGTCGGGCCCTACTACTTGTTTTTCTTCTATTTATCTCCTGGCCTCCCCCACAATCCCACCCTCCCCTGCTTCTTCAGCCACCGATCTCCAAACCCTTTTCCCTTTTCTTCTTTTCCTCCGCATTTCTAGCTTATCCCTCTCTGCTTCCAAATTTTGTATGGCTGAGCTTCCCTTTTTGTGAATGCTCAGAATAGCTTACGAGGTTAATGATTCCTCAATTTTCTTTTCCAGACTATGCTTCGTTGCAATCTTGAGCTTCGCTTGCTTGTTTCAGTCTCTCGGTGATTTAAAAAAAAAAGTCATTTTTCTTGTCTCTACAGCTTGTACCCCCGATGGGAAATTATAGGTTCAAACNTTGCTTCGTTGCAATCTTGAGCTTCGCTTGCTTGTTTCAGTCTCTCGTTGATTTAAAAAAAAAAGTCATTTTTCTTGTCTCTACAGCTTGTACCCCCGATGGGAAATTATAGGTTCAAACTCTCTGACATGGTGCCAAATGCTTGGTTCTACAAGCTCAGAGACATGAGCAAAGGCATAAAAAGCAAGAGCAAAGGGCAACATCAAAGAAAAAATCAAAATTCATTCCAAACGCAGCAGAACTCCAAGACCCAAACGGAAGCTTTGCTCCCCAGTAGAGCCTCCTACTGTTTCTCAAGCAGAGAAGAAGCAGAGAGGCCCAATGTCTCACCTCTGCACCCCAGGGCCTCAGATACTCTCTTCCCACAAGATTCACCTAGGAAATCCAAGAAGAAAAGCNGTGGCTGAGCTTCCCTTTTTGTGAATGCTCAGAATAGCTTACGAGGTTAATGATTCTTCAATCTTCTTTTCCAGACTTTGCTTCGTTGCAATCTTGAGCTTCTCTTGCTTGTTTCAGTCTCTCGGTGATTTAAAAAAAAAGCCATTTTTCTTGTCTCTACAGCTTGTATCCGATGGGAAATTATAGGTTCAAACTCTCTGACATGGTGCCAAATGCCTGGTTCTACAAGCTCAGAGACATGAGCAAAGGCATAAAAAGCAAGAGCAAAGGGCAACATCAAAGAAAAAATCAAAATTCATTCCAAACGCAGCAGAACTCCAAGACCCAAACGGAAGCTTTGCTACCCAGTAGAGCCTCCTACTGTTTCTCAAGCAGAGAAGAAGCAGAGAGGCCCAATGTTTCACCTCTGCACCCCAGGGCCTCAGATACTCTCTTCCCACAAGATTCACCTAGGAAATCCAAGAAGAAAAGCAGAAGAAAACCCCATAGCCCCACCTCTACCCTCATCTCCTCCTCCATATCCTCCTCCATCTCCTCAGGCTGCAGTCGTTCAGCCTGGGAAGAGCAACTCACCCCTCCCCAGGAGGAGGAAGTAGACGCTCTAATTGATGCAATCTGCAGCTACGAGCTTGGCTCTTCTTATTCCAAATTGCCTGAGTTGCAGCTAGAGCTTCCTCCAATTATGACAAAGCCGGCGAAGAAAGAAGCCGAGCAGCCAAAAGTGGAGGAGAAGAAACAGAGCAAGAGCATGGCTCGGAAATCTCCTACAGGAATTCACCGGCTTCGAATGCGCGCAAACTCTCCTAGAGTTGTCGCAACGAAGAAGGTTCAAACCAGCCGTAAAAGCGTCACAAAGCTGGAGAAAGGGATCTCAAAAAGCTTCGCAGTGGTGAAGTCGTCAACAAATCCTCAGAAGGACTTTAGGGACTCCATGGTGGAAATGATTAGCGAGAACAACATAAGGAGTTCCAAGGAATTGGAAGAGCTGCTGGCCTGCTACCTTCTGTTGAATGCCAATGAGTATCATGATGTTATTATTAAGGTGTTTAAGAAAATCTGGTTTGATCTCACTGACATTAGCTCGTAAAATTTTTATAACTAAAGCAACGCCTTTTGTTTCTTCTAATGTTGAATCAATAGTACAAAGATGGTATCCATGTTCATGCCTCTTTTTGTTTCTTCTCATGTGAAAAGAGGCTAGCTTCTCATGCTACCTGAACCTTTAATTGAGCGCCTTAACTCTTTGTTTTCTCATTTATGTGAACTNTTCTCATGCTACCTGAACCTTTAATTGAGCGCCTTAACTCTTTGTTTTCTCATTTATGTGAACTTTGGGTCCCTTTCATCGGATTTTCTTTTTAATTTTTATGAACATTGTAAAATTTGAGTTTTTTTTTCTAGAGGAAGCATTAATGCCGCTTCCACCTGCCACAAACTAGAGGAGAACTGCTGCGCGTCTGATAATATTTAGGTGTGTAAGGAGCAGCGNCGTCCCTTTCATCGGATTTTCTTTTTAATTTTTATGAACATTGTAAAATTGGAGTTCTTTTTTCTAGAGGAAGCATTAATGGCGCTTCCACCTGCCACAAACTAGAGGAGAACTGCTGCGCATCTGATAATATTTAGGTGTGTAAGGAGCAGCGAGTGAAAGAAGGAAGACGAGCACAAGATGCACAAAATTCTTGCGCGATTTGGAGGATAATTACTTACTGTGGCACGCTTTTCACCATATTAGTTAAAATATGATTATAAAAATATCATCATATGAGGTGCATTAATTACTTGAAAAGTCCATAGCGGAAAGAATACAATATACTGTGGGCCGAAAGCTGACAATGATAGTGATAATTAAATAATTTAAGATTGATTGAAAATCNGATAGCTGAAAGAATACAATATGCTGTGGGCCGAAAGCTGACAATGATAGTGATAATTAAATAATTTAAGATTGATTGAAAATCTTGTACACGAAAATAGATATCACACAGAATTTTTTATGTAAGAAAAAAGAAGTTTATCGACTAATTCAGCTTAAATAATTCCACTTCATAAAATATTATGATTATTATAATAAATCATGAAAGGCCCCTGTGGTGGTGATATTCAAAGAGTTATGAAGTGTCCAAGTTATCATAAGTCAATGAGTGTCAAATAATAATTAGCATCAAACATGGAAAGTCAAGTAATTGAAGCTTGAGATATTTGGAAGAGGGAGTGGATGGTAACCATTAACACACTTTGATCTTTGACAAGCATCTCAATCAATTGGGCACATTTTGGAATTTAAAAAGAGAAGGTGGTTGGCTTGGTCATTTTGCTGATACGATAGGAGATCAAGTGATTGCTAAGGCAAGCANTTTATGGACTAATTCAGTTTAAATAAAATATAATAATTATTGATAATAAATCATGAATGGCCCCTGTGGTGGTGATGTTCAAAGGAGTTATGAAGTGTCAAAGTTATCATAAGTCAAGGTGTGTCAAATAATCATTAGCATCAAACGTAGAAAGTTAAGGAATTGAAGCTCGAGATATTTGGAAGAGGGAGTGGATGGTGAGCATTAACACACATTGATCTTTGACAAGCATCTCAATCAATTGGGCACGTTTTGGAATCTAAAAAGAAAAGGTGGTTGGGTTGGTCATTTTGCTGATACGATAGGAGATCAAGTGATTGCTAAGACAAGCACATACATTGGTGGCTGACAAATATTAGTCTTCGACCATTCAAATGTATCAAGAAATGGTTGAACAGTATAATGAGCATATAAGTGACCTGGAAATGATTGGAAAAGCTCTAATAGGTGACTAAAAATGTTATGAGCTTTCATTAATAAAGTGAACCTAAAGATTTCATACTTGACAACTTTGGATTGAAATAATGAAGTGAAGCACAATCGAGCTACTTGTCTTAATTGGAATGATATTAATCTTGAACTTGACCCCCTTTACAAAGATGAGTGACAAGAAGGATCATTAAACTAATAAATTTACAAATTTGTTCTGAGCAGTGAGGACGACCATCTTTAATTGCATGAGCTGCATGGGCGAAGAATTATGCATTTATAAGGATTTGATAAAAAACTAACACTAATCAAAATTAACTTGAGAGAGGGAGGAGTTTGTTGATAGAAAGTTTTATCGTTAATCAATTGACAAAAACTCCCACTAACCAATTATGAAAATATGGTAAAAGCATTGGCATATTAGATTCATTAATCAGGGGTCCAAAAAAAAAAGCAACAATTAATGGTACTTTTTCAATTCGATTTCCTAAAATGAAGAATGTGAAATTCTTTTTTTGAAAACACATAAGATTGTATCAAGTTATAACATACTTCCAATCAATGGAGCTTAGATCTATTTGAAATAAAGGTGTTAGTTACAAAACAAGATCACCAATTTGAGATTTGATGTCACGATATGTGGGTCTAAGTGACTTGATTAGAGACCTACTTTCAACAAATAACTTTCAAAATCTAAAAAACTCTTGCCAAAAATATCTTATTATTGCTAGTTATTAAGTTGTTGACTATTGAATGTTGACAAAGTTTATGTCTCCTTAAAATTGTGTTATGTGTTTTTCAAATTATTCTTCCTATCTTAATAAGAGAGATTTCTTGTCATAAATGAACCCAAATGTAATGTTCTTGGTACAATTACTATGGACTGAGAAATAAATTTGGTTGATGATGAGGAATATCTTGGGTGATTAAGCTAGAGTTCATCATATTAGTAGCTCTTGGTTGATTTAGCAAGCTTAAAATAGAACAGAGTTGGGTGACTATCTTCAAGCTAATTAATAATTTCTTCAATTTCATCGATTAAAGAAGTAGGGATTGGTTAACGCCTATAAGACAATATTAATTTTTGTTAGCACTAAACATGCTGCTCCTAGGCTATGTTTTAAAAACAGTGGGCTTGTGTTAGCATAAAAATTAAAACAAAATTTAAATTTCATTAACATGAAGATATTTGTTGTAAGACACTTACAATATGGAGTTATAATGAAAAATAAGGCATGCATTAATGGTTATTAGTATTACATGATAATGAGGATCAGAAATTGATCATAATAGTTGTCAACGATTGTCGATAATAGATTATGGCTATTAATTATATTATTCACAATGAGAAATGGCTATCATATGTTCAAATTGATGTTGGAAACAAAAAAATAGAGTAAAGGTGGTCGGATATGATTGTCTCTAAGCTGAAGGAAAACCTCAATGAGTAGGAAGGCAATGGGGGATGGATATCATATATGTTGATTGATGCTAGATAATAAAATTTAGTGTCGGACAGTGGTTGGATGTAATTGTCCTCTTAAAAACTAGGGATTTGAATGGCTGTAGGTTTACAAGTAAAATTTCTAGGACAATTGGGTTGGATTTCAAAATATGAACATGCTTTAAATTTATCTTATTTATTGGGTTTATTTCTACCAAACGTTCTCATCATTTGTCTTAACAACACTTTTTTATAAATTTCTTGGGGATATTTTGATAATCTCTACAATAATTATTGACACTTTATAACAGTTTGAATAAATATCTTCTGATTATATTACATTTTCTTAAATATCTTTGTTTCTTAATGAACTTTAACTTGAGTGATGTTTGATTTTACAGATTCATTTAGTCTAAATGTTCATGTAAACAATTTGAAGATAAAAATTTGAGGAATTTTTATCATTTTAATGGCCATAAAATGTTATTAATTATTATTTTGAGTGCTTAATTTGGTGACACTTAAATAGTCGTGCTCTTGTTACTCTTGTATAAACAACATTGTTTTGATTATTAATTTAATAAAAATAAATATTTGGTTATCTCAAAAAAAAATTGTAAAATTTTTAACCTAAAAGTTTGAACTCTTTGAACTCTAAAAATTGTGTCAAAATTTTTGCCGATTTAAATGAATTTTCTAGTACTCTGTCAATATGCCTTAAACTGTCATGCTTACACATAGTTAAAGTTTAAGTTAAAATATTATGTCAAATTAATACCTATTATCAAATCAATAATGACAAAAAAATATAATTAAGTATAAAAGTTCAGTTAAAATTAGATTTCATTAACATTTTACGATCACCGATTATTGACTTATATTTTCAAAGGATTAATCATGTCTTCTTCTGTTAAGTGTTTTACGACACTCTACTCAAAAGGAGTGTTACGTGCTAAAAATATATAAACAATAAAGAAAATTTAAGTTTAAGCTCAATGAAAAAATCTAGCTTATATGTAGGTAGAAGTGATAAGTGATGATAAAATTGTTACAAAAAAAACCATAAAACATTATGGGGGCATAACCCAATCTGGATTATTCACTATATATCTTGAAGTTACAATGTTGTACTATTTTCTTAAGCAAAAGAAGATGGAGTTATAGAGTTATGAACACTTATTTATTCTTCTAATGCTAAAACAAAGATTGGCAAGCAATGACTCTAATTGTTATAATGATTAGTCAACAATAGCTAATAATTGGATTACAACAAATACAAGACATTAATTGTGGTATAAAAATCACCAATAGTGTTATTCGACGATTGTTGGAGGTAATTGGTTTCAATTTTACTATAAGAGTCTATATTCAACCTTAGATTTTTTTCCTCTCTCGTCTCTATTACGTGCAGAATATGTTATCTATGTATAACTTTTGATTGTAACATTTTCATTAATTCGAAAAAAAAATTGAAACACTATATTGGATTGCCCGTATTGAGTCATTTGATCATATTTCTTCTTTCACCATTAAAGTACCTTAAAGACCTCAGAGTTTTATAATTTTAGGGTTGTTAAATTTCTCTCATCAAGATGAGTTATTCGATTATAAACAATCGAAAATTTGCGATTGGTTAGCTTTTCAATTAATGCTTTGAAACATCTAATTTTATTTTAAGTATTTGATTTAACTAATCACTTATACTACTGCTTGTTTTCCAATATAGAAACATTCGATTTTATCATAAATTAGTTAAAATCATCGTCCGAATGACATTGAATTTAGTTTAGTTTTTTTTTTTTTTTAATTGAATATGCTGAGATATGTGTTTCGTTCAACATTTGTAATCAAATTATTTTGTTCCATTCGTTAGTAGATCAATTTACTATGACATTTTTTTATAACATTATATAGAGAAGCCATAAATGGTGAAAAACCTTATGAAGCACATTTTCTCACCACAAATAAACTTTGTAATAGATACTAGAACAAGAGTTTTTGAAAAAAAAAATACTCATGAAAAGAATATATAGCATTTATTTGTTGAGTTTTGAGGAATTCTCTCTTGATTGTGTTCAAATAACATACTTAAAATTACATTTATTTGCAATACTTAAATATATATATATATATATATATATANAAATTATTTTATTCCATTCATTAGTAGATCAATTTACTATGATATTTTTTTATAACATTATATTGAGAAGCCATGAATGGAGAAAAACCTTATGAAGCACATTTTCTCACCACAAATAAACTTTGTTATAGATACTAGAACAAGAGTTTTTGAAAAAAAAAAATACTCATTAAAAAAATATATAGCATTTATTTGTTGAGTTTTGAGGAATTCTCCCTTGATTGTGTTCAAATAACATACTTAAAATTACATTTATTAGCAAGACTTAAATATATATATATACTGTTTGGGATCAATTTAATGTTTATTATTCATTTTCTTTTTATTTTAAGTTGAGATAAAGTATATTTGATGGTCCTGATTATTTCATAAAAAATTCAATGCACCTAAATTTTATTTTGAGTATTTTAAATAAAAAAAATTGATTTAAAAATTAAAAAACAAAATTACTAAAAAATACACTATTAAAAAATGTTTTTAATTTTTTTTTTAAAATATAAGATAAAAATAAAAATTTTTTCGAACAAGCCCTAAGTTTGTTATGAACTCTTCTGACTCTAGGCCGGGGCCTAGCATGAGAGCAATTTCGTGTAAAAGCTTAAAATTTAATAAATATATAAAAGAAATTAAAAAATAAATTTTATTTAAAATATTGCCACTAAAAAATTAAAAGGCATAATAAAGCACTAACATTTTTTTTGAATGATTTCTATAAATTTTTTAAGAGTTTAGGTTCCATGTTGCACTTGCAGAAGAAACCGATGTGGGTAAAGCTATGTGCCTATTTGGTTGGTTCAATTAAGTTGCCAATGTTTCTGAAATTAAGACGACATTGCCCTTCTATACAGATGATAAATGTAAGCTAATTTTTTTAGAATTAACATAACCATAACTAGAAATAAAATTTAAATATCTTGGAAAACTTACAAGTCCAAACTATTCCATCCAAAGTTATACATCACAAAATACTGAGTCATATAAAAAAGTGAAATTATAATAACAAGTAATATTTTTGGAAGGGTTTGCGCAAAGTTTTGCAAGAAAATATAGAGGGCTGAAAGAGAGAATTTGGGCATACCACATAATTCTGATGTATTTATATTTCTAACACTTGAATGTCACAGTGCTCCATAGTATTATAATAAAATACGGAGGGCTCAAAACATAAGAAAAAAAGAGAGAGACAATCAAAGTATATCACAAGCTTTGCAATTGAGTGTTCCAAGCAACCTCCAAGACTCAACAAAGCAAATAAAAAATGTTAAAGGAGACCCAACAACTCAAAATCTTAAAATTTCATTGTCAACATTTCAAAAGACTATCAAACACAAAAGTACTCAAAACTAAAGAACGTGTAAGCTCATAAGAAGCCAAACGACAGTCGCAGAGGGAAATTAAGCTCACTTCTAGAGAGAGAGAGATTGAAATACAAATTTCAAGCACCTCATTTTTACTTTGTGAGAAAAATTTAAGTTCACTAGAGAAAACGAATCACAGCCGCAAAAAGAAGAAACCGAAATAAGAACCATGATGCACCATAAAAACTTATCGCGTATATGACACCATATTCAAAATAATTGAGGGATAAAACTTGACATATATTATTACGAAAACACGCATCACACCTCGCCGTGGAGGGATGGAAGAGGGCGCCTGCCGTGAATCTATGCCGTAATTTCCTCTTTATCAAAATCACGCCACCCGCCACAATCATTTGGGCCGTGCCGCCCCTTGATTGTATCGAAGTGAAATTATATGAATTTGGAAGTGCATTTTCCAAGATTTAACTATAATTTTATAAATTAAAAAATAAAAATTTCACAAACACTTCAAAATCTTCTTAAAAATAATTCACAGCTTCTCATATTCTTTCTCGAAGTGACCCCGTTTTGTCAGTATGCTTTTTATCCCTTCCTGCTACGAGACACCAAGTGAGCCCGCTTAACATTTTCTCTTTTACTTTAATCGCAAAATTTAATCATAAATTTATACACATAACTCATATGTAAGTTCCCCCCATTCAAAATTTTTAATCAAAAGATCTTAACAATGAACCAGCATCAAGATAAGATCTGCAAATTCTTTGTCCTTTAATTCCAACCACTCATCCGATGCGAAGCAGCTTTAGAAAAAGATAATAAATCCAAACAGTAATAGAAGAGAATTCATTCCCTGTCGGTGCTGTTCAATTCTGCTGATAAATATTTTAAAAATCTATAAGCAGAATTTTAGATCTGAACACCATTTACATCTGCATCAGTAACAGTAGACACTTGGCTCTAAAAGGCAAGGATTTCAGAAATCAATACCTATTAGTAATAATCAAAAGTAAAGTCGTTAGCAGAAGAAAAGCTCCATCGAAAGTAATCATTTTGTACTCAAGTTCGCATGGACGGGAATCCGCCTAATAATTTTTCGCTCGTGGGCGCATCTGAGAAACCTGAGGTACGTTACTATTTATTCACAAGACTGTAAGTTTCGTGCAGGTAAATCAGAGTGCACGCTCTAAGTAGTTTGATCGGTGACAAGGAAGAAAACGACGCGGGAATAGAACAAAAGAGCTGTAAGGCATTCAAGGCGGGTGAGATGTGAAGATTGGGTTGGGTTTTAATGAGGATGGGTAGGTCCTTTTTTTTCATCCTCATTGAGTTTGAAATCTGAAGCACTGCTTCCTGCATGCATTTAATTCCAAGTTATAAAAATTTAAAAATTAAAAGCCTTTGCATGTATAGACTCCATACAATTCTTATGTATTGGCATTTTCACATTTATATTTAGGAAAAATTACATGCACATAGCACAAAATTCTTATTTATTTACATATCTGACATCCAAATTTTGATATTTATACTTATAACACAACTTTCTTGTCATAAACTTATAGATGAAATGGTGTATTTCACTTTTAAAAGATAATGTTGGTAATATTTTTGATGTGATTTAAAGATTTGAGTGATATACATGTAAATATGAATGTTTTGGTGTTAGATATTAAATGTTTAAGAACTGTATGGTATGCCATTATGGATGTTAATTTCCCTTATGTTTATAATGTTCAAAACTTTAACAACACGGCAAAAATGTTACTCGTTAACTTTTTTAAGAGTGAAATACATCTCTTCATGGATATGCTAATGATAGAAAATTAGAAAATAAAAGAAATAGCAAACTTTAGGTTTTAGATATGTAAATCCAAAAGAATTGGGAGGCGTATATATTTATATTTTTAAATATTAATTTTGTCAAAATTCAGAACATATAGAGTTAGTTAGGATTCTACTTCTTTATTTATATTTGTATGTACATAAGCTTATGTTGAGGTGCGGTTGTGGTCGCTCTGGCTCGACCTGAGAAGTGGCTTATGAACTATGCTCTATAAGCTAATAAGCCAAGCTCAAGCCATTTCGGACTCAACTCATTGGCTCGTGAGCCTGCTTGTTAAAAAATAATTAAAATAAGCAACTAAATTTGAGCTTATTTTAAAAAATAATTAAAATAAGCAACTAATTAAAATAAGCTCGTGAGCCTGCTTGATTTGTGGTGAATTTAATGAATTAGGAATCAACTAAAATCTTATTATATTAATCTCATTAAACATCTCATAACTTTGAAATCAACTTAGATTAAGAACTTTGGTCAGAATATGTTAAGCAGAAAATTTCTAAATCAGAATTCTTTTAAGAAACATAGTTAAACTAGACATCTTCTTAAAATTTTGATTTGGACAAATTGCAAAATTTATGATGCATTAATGTTTTGTAATATAAGAAACAAGTATGTCACATGCAGAACACCACACACCCAACTCCTACAGACATGCCGTCATTGTGTTTATTAAAATAATAGTAAATAAATGATGGATAACTAAAGGACAAGCGTATCATTAGCATTGCATACGATATTAGGATTATACCGAGGATATAAGTAGGCTACATCCATGGTATAACCCCTTGTAACCTCTCTTTAACCTTCTGTAACCTAAAATAAATTTCACACTTCTGTTATCATATATTAAGAATTTATTAGTAGGTTACAGGTAAGTTACAGAGGTCACAGGGAGATCACAAGGGATTATACAGCGGATATAACCCCCTTGTACCCTCGGTATAACCTCAATATCGTATGCAGTGCTGCGTACGTCTATCACACATAATTTTTTTCCGTGAAATTGTGATAAATAGAGTAATGGAATTACTAAGATTTAAATATTAATAAAAAGTATTTATTTTTTGAAATTAAGTGCACAACGATCAATATGTCTTAACACCTAATTTCGATGTAATTTTCTTAGTTTATTTGTGTAATAAAATTAAATATAATGTAAATTTCTACATAATTTTTTTCTCTGCATTTCATATGTTATCTTATCGTGCCTCGTTCAAATAAGAGCATTACAGCACAAAATTGTTAAATTTTAGGGGCATTTACATCCATACCACACAAATCTTATTTTATTATATTTCTAACACTTAAAAAACTTTAGTATTTATTATTAATATCAAATTAAAAATATTACTTTTATTAATTTTTTAAAAGTCAAGTGCACGTTCTAATGTATGAATATACAGCAACAAAGTGTTATAATTGCAAATATTCAATTTTAAATGTTAGATATGTAAATTCATAAGAATTGTGAGGTGCGTATGTAAAATTTCCTAAATTTTATTTTGGAATAGGGGCCACAGGACATTCAGCAACGATTTCCAAAGTTATGTTTTGCATAAATTTTAGTGAGGTATAACCTGCCATTGCATGGATAATGGTATTTTAGATTTGGAACGATATTATAAACTAATTAACAATTTATTTCTCCTCTTTTTTCTTTTTAAATAAATCATTTTGCCGTGCAGCCAAATTTTTTTTTATTAAATACTATAGTTGTGTGCTGCAATAGTGCTGTCAAAATGGCTCGAATGTTCGCGAATAACTCGTGTTAGACTCATTAAGAAGCTCGTGTTCAGCACGTTTGCTAAGTTGACGAGGCGAATATGAACAACACAAATAATGATTTGCTCGTTCGTGTTCTACTCGTTATGACTCGAAATATAACTAATCAATTATATATATAGATCGGAAGANTCAAACACGACTCAGCTCGTGTTCGTTTACACCCCTATATACAACATTAACAAAATAATTCGTGTAATTTACATCTGTAGGTTTTTTTGGCCAGAATGAACAATTTAGATTGTTGATGAGACTTACGGCTGGCTAAAAAAATCGTTTAATTTAATTTTAATTTAAAGCGTTGTACCAATAATAAATAAGAATCAATAATAGCGCAATTCATGAGCAAAAGTTTGATATAGTATATGATGATAAGAAATGAAGATAGTGATCGACATCAATCAGATGTTAAATTCATTATTATTAAAAATAGTACATTATAGCTCATAAGATAATGATGAAAATCAAATAATTTTGTGGCAATGTGATAGCAAAGCATGAGTAGGCAAAACATAGTGTACATGTTGTTGATATAAAATGATGAGAATAGCTATGAATATTATGATTTGGGAGATAAAATGATGAGGTTTTGGGAGAACAACAATAAGGTGTACTAACCATTTTTTATTAGGATGCTTTAGCTTTTGTTATGTGTTATTCGTTATTGATTTGGATAATTAAATAAAAAGAGAGAATACAATTAAGAACTTGAGTCTTGAAGAAAAATAATTTCCTTATTTATAATTTTTAAATGATAAATTTTTTTTCAACATTTTTATTGATGAGGTTGAGAAGCATTCATGATGTGAACAAGAAAGATTGTTTTCTCTGACTTTGACATGTCATGTTTCAACTCCTCGGCCAAAATCTCATTCCATGGTGATCAATCAACTTTTTCTTAACACCGCTGATTATCTCTTAACATTCCTATTGACTCTACATCTAATTTCTTCTCTTCAAACTTTCTTTCAAGTCTCTTCCTTAATGGCTCCATTTCTAATCCTTCACCCTACCAGCTAGTTTTAGCATCATGAATCTGACGATGTAAATTGATCAAAACATATATGCTCGATAGCTCAAAATAAGTGGTATATTTCATCAATATATAATTTTCTAACATTAATGTGCATCACTCTTAGGTAATCTTGACTTGTTTTATTAAATACATAATAGGAATCATATATTTTCCTTACAAATGTGCATAGCCTTGGACTTTTTAAAATATTATGCACTTGCTATGACAAAACTAATGTAATGAATTGAACTTCTTTTTATCTCTCTCTCCCCATTATGTGTCTCTCCTTGCGTATGAGTTGGGCCTTTTTTGTATCATGTTTTATTTACTTCTTTCATAGTAGAAATTCCTCTCTCATTATAAAACGAGCACATGGAATAAAGAAATCATATAAATCTCTTTATTCATGTTATATTGTCTTATTCTTTCTCCTTCAGTTATTATGTGGTTAGTCATGCCATCTTTTCATTGGAAATATAGTCTTCCTCTTGGGTCTAATCAAGAACTTCACTTTTCGTCTTGGCCATCTCCTTGACAAACATGTATCTTGAATCCAGTCTTTAATTTGGTGGCATCCTTAGCTTACAGGCTACATGGTGCCTCCCCATCAATACTTTAATCATATTTGTATCATTTAGTGCTAATGTTAATACTCTAAAAATACAAAATGTTAGAAAATTTACATTATTAATAAAAATTCACTTAAGAAAATTCATATTAATGAAAATAAGTTTATATGCAATATAAATTCTTAATAAATGTTAATATATTGAAGAATCAAATACAAACAAATATAAAAAGAGTAGTTGATTGGCACTTTTTTTTTTTTGCAAATTTTAGGCTTAATCTTGAGGTTAATAAGTATTTATGGCAATAAAATGTTTAGAAAATTTATCAATATCACCCGGTCAAATGGATTAAATTTTAATGACGCTTCTCATTTTACTAAGTGATATAGTAATTTTTTTATAATTAGAAATCTATTTTGCCTTTTTTATATGAATATAAATAACATGAAATTTTTTAAATTTTTATTCATATTTTATGATAAGTCTAATTATAAGTTATCTTAATTACATGCCTTCAAATAAAAGCACTATTAGACATCTTATATGTGGGCTGGAGTTTTATAACTCCAAAACTAGTCAAGATACTATTAAAGCACATTTATAATGGGGTAAACCATCTTAAGATGTTACTTTTAAAAAATAAATTAAAAGACCAATAATCTCAAATTACAAAAAAAAAAGTATATTGTTAAAAGTCTAGAATATTATAGATTAGCTAAGGTTATGCTTATATCTCTGAAAGTGATAACCTGTCTATGAATCTCATCCTCCTGAGGATTAGAAGTAGATGCATTGAATGTGACAAAGAAGTGATATATATCATATACTTGTATCTGAGAAGTTAGTACAACCCTTTCTTTCTTCTTTAACCCGACAACTACTCTGCAAAATTGTGTGATAGGCATGCAAATTAACCCTTAAAAGGAAAATTTACATACCAAGCACAAAATTATTTTGTATTTATGTATCTCACACCTAAAATTTAATATTTATGCCACTACAAAAAAAAAAGAAAAATATTTTTCCCATAAATTTATTGAAGCTTTCACAACGCTTATAAAACATTTTATTTTTCTTGTAACACTTCTAAAAGTGCTTCAGAATCACTGTATTTGCTTATTGTTGTCAAGTATTTTTGCAGCACTATTGGAAGCGGTGAGGAAGGGTATTGATGTGGGCGGATTTTGTGTGTTATTTTTGTAAATATTTTTTAATATTACAAAATACACACGACAGATACAATAGTAAACATGCAATTTAATCTAAACAAAAATAACTTTAGTGAAAATAGTTTTATCTTTTAAAAATCTTTAAACTGTAAAATCCCCTAAAAATAACACAAGCATATGTATCGCTCCAGTAATAAAGGGTTCTAATGGAGTCCTAGATATCGATCCCATAAGGAAGTTGGAAATGCTAATAGGTAAATTCCTATTAATATAAAGTATACTACAATTTTAAATTACAAAAGTCAAGTACGAAATTTGAAACTGAAGTAATTGAGTGAATGTTAAATAAAATGTAGTTAATTAAACTAATTGCTAAACTTTCAAAAGTAAACTTACAAAAACTAAAAAAAAATTTTGTGGTGAAGAGTTCAAATTTAAGAAAGCATCATTCTCTTTTACAATAAGTATATGGATTGTGAAGAAATTAAAATCATTTGAAGATATATATAAATTTTTTTGTGCCAAATAGGAGCAATCATATTCTTTACCCTCTTTCAAGTGCATAAAAAACATTGAATAATCTAGAGTTTATACCTAATTCGTAGTTAGGCTGGGAGGATACCGGCTGCCACTTCAGAGCTCTCACAACTCCCTCACATGAGGGCTAACAATCTCGTATTAATTTCCAATCAATTGTACCAAATTATGGATTTTAATTTGTCACCTTAAAATCTCTAATTCTGCATCCAACAAAGTATATTTCCCTATTTATTTGCACTCAATTCCATGGATGACATCCTCTTCCATGAAATCAAATATGATTCTCACTATGTTATAGAAATCCTAGCCCTTTCGGAACATATGTTTCTAAAAAATTTTTAACATTTCAATGGCTAGATCGAAAAGTAAATGAAAATCGGAGTTCAAATCATCACAAATTTTTGACATTTAAAACCGTATAAAACAAAATGAATTCTTCACAAAATCACATCTCAAAGTAGGGAGAAGGATAAAAAGGACTACTTATAATTTATGAGAAGGAAACAACAAAACTCGGATTTCATATATAAAAATAAGTTTACAAAACAAAGAAATAATGGACATAATTTATCTCACAATCCTTCCCAAGCAAATCCCTAGAAGTTCTCTTCAAGCACTTTTCCTCTTTACAAGCACTCTCAATTCTCTCTTAGAAGTGTAATGAAGAGGAAATCTCTCACCTTCCCTCTCCTCTTTTAATCCTTAAAGAAAATCTCCAAGTTCTAGACTTCCCTCTTATTTATTAGAGGCTGCCTCCGTCCAAAATTTTATCCTAAAGTCAACCCTTTGGAACTCAAAAGACATGTCTATTGATCCAAGAGACATATCTCTTCATAAAAGAACCTTCCAAAGTGTTTAGATGCATTTAATCACTCCATGGGGCATTTATAACAAATGTCCCTTTTGAAATTCACGCAAAATTCATCCCGAACTACCTTAATCTGCGAAAAGTCCTCTCTGGCGCCTCAGTCGCTGGTTTTTGGCACTTCAGGCGCCATCCTGCTTAAGACCGCGCTATTCTAGGTTTTGGTGCTTCAGCAAAAAAAATCTGGTGCTTCAGGCTCCAGCTCTCTGTAAAGTGGCACTTCAGGTGCCAACTCTCTATAAAGTGGCACTTCAGACGTCAATTCTAGCGCTAGAATATCAAAATTTGCTATTTTGGCTCCAAATTTCATTCTTTTTGCTTCTTTTGCTCTAAATGCCTAAAATTGATATACCTGCAACAACTTCTTTAAAGAGTAATATCACCAAAAATAAACATAAAATATATACTTAAAACAACACATTATTTTTGCATATCAGGTATTCATAATAAAATCTATTATAATTGTTTTGACTTTCTATGGGTTACAACACCGATAAGATGAGAAAAAGTTACGTAAAATTCATGAATATTGGAGAATATTGCAGTGCTTACAAGCATTGGTATGATACAAACTTTTTTAAACAAATTTATTTTACTTTATTTACATACATCTGTTACATTCAAAATAATATAACTATCAATATATACATTGTAAGTAAAAAGTAGACATCACAAGAATATACTCGTTCTGTAGGCACCAAAAGAAACTAATTTATAACACTTGTATTTTACTCAAAACAATATGATTATTTTTCAGTTGTATCAATCTAAAAAACACAAAACTTACATGAAGAGGCATGAGGATCAAGAAAGAAATTTTATATAAATATGAGATATGAGATATGAGATAAAACTAACTTTGTGCAACTTTAAACTCATACCACCCCAACAATTAAAGTTTCAATTTATACGCTCAAAAGTGAAAAGTATTCAAAGAAGTGTTAAAAAACCAAACATATGAATAAAAATCCACAGTTTCATGACATCCTTGCATAACAAACATTCATTAAGAAAATATAACTTAAAATAAAAGAAAATATTCTCCCAAAATACTACTAACATAAATTAAACATAAAATAAGTGATTGTTAAATTCATATCATTCTTCCATGATGTCAGACGTCAAAAGCATTATCATTGCAATCCCGCAAGTAAGAATTACATAACTAGTTATTAATATCATTATAACTAATCATAGAAATAAAATGCTTTTTGAATTTGATCCACTTGGTGATGCATAGTTCATCTAAATCTGCTGCATGAATTTTCACACTTTAGATCATATTGTCGACATCTCTTTCTCCAACCTAGTAACCCAAGAGAAACTACTTTCACCGCTACTTTCGTTAGGAGTGGTATTGCAAATAAGAAAATACCTACTTGGAATAATACAAAAACATTATGTACGTAATTTAACAAGCTATTATGGTCCCTTAAGTATTAGAAAAACCTTCTTGTTTGCTTCAATGTTTATGTCTTTTGGTGTTAAATCTTTTCTCTAAGCATTACACAAGCTCTCATCTGAAATATCAGAAAAAAATAATTTTACAACCAATGTGAAAAATTAATTTGAATTTATTCATAGTTAGTTACAAAAATGTTACCCATCTCTATTCGACATCTACAGACACCCATGTCCCATATTTATATCGTCTATTAATTCTCTATAGTAACAATCTATCAGGAATTTCCTTCAAAAAATAAGCACTAGTAAAATTAGTGTTGACCTCACTTTTGGTTGAGGTTTAGTATTCCTCTTTAGTTGCCCAGAGTCTAGCCATAGAACTTTCCTGTTGACTATTCTTATAAAACTAGAAAAGGAACCCTCACCATGAGTAATTCTACACTCATCCTTGCTCAACTTGAAGCTCTATATATTGGTCCTAACCTCTAGCACTTAGTAGGTGGGGTCAATATGAGGGAGCTCAACATGAGTCCCCATAGGACTGCTTGCCCTTAGGGTTGACTCTAAGTGTTTTTCTAGAGCTAAGGCACTCACTTGCAGTCACTCTCACTCACAATCACCCACAACCCTAAACCCAAATTTTCCTAACTTTTGACCCTTGATACTTTGGGAGACTCATGTAGATGGTCCCCTAACTCCACTAGCCCTAGGATAGAGTTTAGCTAAGACCAGCATATAGAGGACTCAAATGGGGTTTCCATTGGTCTAGCTCATTTATGGTGGTTATCTCCCCAATTCCACCCAAAATACCCAATTTGACCTTTCAGCCCCAAACCTACCTAAATTACCTGAACACCCCAAATCCCAAATTTGGTCAAAATCCTCAAATTCATCAAAAATATCCAAATTAGTTCAAAAATCATTTCAAATTTTTTGAAAATACCCAAATCACCCAAAACTACCCAAAAATGCCAAATTTACAAAAATATCCCCAAAATTGCCAAAATTACAAAAAAAATCCTTGACACCCCAAACTTTTCCAAAACCATAATCACTCTAAATGTTTCCAAGACCAATTTGGACCCACTAATTGAATCCAATTTGACCATTTTGACCAAAACCCCTAAATTGCATTTAAAGACCCAACTTTCCCAAATTTACCTCAAATGTCTATCAATTTGGTCCCAATATCCCCTAATTTCAATCCTAAACTCAAATTAACCTTCCATATGACCAATTTAAATCAAATTCAAGCTCATTTGACCAATGCTTTGAGCCAAATTTTGATTTAGGACAAACCCCCAATTTTGGCTACATGACTTAATTTCACCAAATTGAACCTCATAGTCTACTCAATTTGCTACAATTTGTGTTGAGAACTCTTCATAACAATCCTACACATCAAAATTGACCTTCAATTAGTTTTGGTGAAGCCTCAATTTTATTTAATTTTGACCTAAGTCCAAAAACCCCAATTTTGCCCAAATTGGCTATACCTCAAAATTCCACCAAATTGATTATCTTAGCCCCAAAATTGGTACCCAATTTATGTTTAAAACTATTCATGACAATCCTATTGATAATTTTCAAAAATCAATTTGGACTTGGCCCAAGCCTAGCCTAATCTGGTCCCAAGTCCAGCCCAACATGCCCAAAGTGACCAAAATTCCAATAGCCTTCAAAGTGAACCCCCAATTGAACTCAAAATCATTTCAATATTTCACTAAAAATCTTCATTACAATCATCTACACAATGTTGATCAATCATTTGGGCTAATTGACATGGCTAGTCTAACCTAAACCCAACATCTAGCCATTTTGACCCACATGAACCCATGCACCAAAATTGGCCTAGCCTCCTTAAAGCCACAAACTTTATGACTCCACAACCATTAAGCTCCTCTTAAGGACCAGAATAAACCATCTTAAATCCACCAAAGCATGATATGGACCAATGAATCCCGCAATTAAGGGATTCATTCCCTTTTTTAGGCATTAACCACAAAATCTCCTCCATCATTAATTGTCACAGGGAGTTAACCATCATTAGCCACCCCCTGACCTTCCTGAGCTAAGAAGTGACCACTCCCTAGCCACCCAGCCACCTTGGTGGCCGGAAAATGGCCAAACCAAGAGCCACCACCCTTGAATCAAATCCAATCTTGACCCTAGGGGCCAGCTCACCAAAATTAAATTTTAGAGCCTTTTAGCCCACCCCCTAGGCAGGCATTTGCACCCATGACCAGGCCCTGAGCTCCCCTCTCTGACCATGGCTATAAAATGGCTCCTTCACGGCCAAGAGAGAGGTGCTGAAATTTTCTCAAGGAGACCCCTCTAAATTGCTCCCATAGCCTCTTTGAAACCTCCTTGCTCTATTTCCCCTTGTCATAGTTCAATTTTTGATCTAAAATCCTTATCAGAGATTGGACAGAACTCTCCACACCTCCACAGTGCCCAAAAATCAAATTAAACTCACCCACACCTTTACCACAGTGAAAGAAGACAAAGCCCCATTAAAACCCCCTCATAGAGTCTCTACACTAGACTTTAATCAACACCCAAATTCAACCTTGATCGAATTTGGGTCTAGACCTTTCACCATAACCAGAGGCTCAATCGCTAGCCTCCTTGGACCTTCACAAATGTGTCGAGCACCTTTGATTGAAGCTTCCCTTCTCAGAGCAAAGATATTGAACTCCCCCTCTTCCCGAGCCTACTTTCATTTCCCATTTGATTAGAGTTGATTTAATGGCTTGTTTATCGTATGGATGTATTCGCCTCACTTATACAAGTCCATAGGATCAAACTTGAGGAGATTTGGTTGAGTCTAGAGGGAGATCTTAAGGTTTTAGTGTGAACGGTTCTTGGGTTAGCCTATTTAGGGACAATGACCCACAACCATTGGATCGCGCGTGTATCAAATGGAGGGCTCTGATTGTGCCGGATGGGAGCATGGTCAATAAAGTGCGGGCTGACTCAGATGGCAGCGCCAAACCAGTAGACGCAACATTGAGCTTCGGAGACGTCGAGGATGATGTGGCACCACGTGTTTAAGTAAAAAAATAGGGATTTAAATAATTAAAAAAATGATCCTTAACTTCAAAAGTCCATATCTTGGTTTAGAAAAATCACAAAAATAAAATAAAAATATCCTAGTGCTCAGTGAACAAAGGAGAACAATCTGGAATTGGTATAAAATTTATTTGATGAATATTTTATTTTTAATTAATTAAATACTGATTTGAGTATTTTAACTCTCCATGCGTGTAGATATTTCACCATGGCTTGATATTTTGGCATGTGTTGCCTCTGTCATGAGGAGTATTCTCTGATTTTTTCAAAGTCAGAGAAGAACTCTAGCTAGGATCCATATTTTTCAAGTTTGTCTCTATTATTAGCATAAATTAATCATAATAATTTATATATTGCTTAGAAAAATCCAAAAAAAAATTTAGAAGGTTTATTTTGAACAGAGAACCCTTCCAAAAACTTCTCATGAGCTAGGTCATTAAGAACACACTTAATTCTCACAAAACCCTAAAACATAAAGGAAATTAATTTGCGAAAAATAAACATCTAAATGACTTAGTTTTGATTCTCGACTGTGATTTAAAGTTCAGAAAACTCCCCATAAAATCTTCAAAATGTTTGGAGATCATTTGGTAACTCAAATTAATTTTTTTTTAGTTAAATGACATTTTAAACATTGAAATGATTTTTTAATAATTAAAATATATTAGAGGAATTTTATAAAAATAAAATTGTAATTAAAATAAAAAATTCATTTTTATGCATATTTTTATATTTAAATAATTAAAAATTAATAAAAATCACAAAATTGATAAAATTCATGGGAATGTTCCCAATTATTTCTTAAGCACTTAGAAATTATTTGAATATTTTTCCTAAATTTCTAAGTGAAGATAATAGATTTTAAATATTAAAATAATTTTTAAAGGATAAAAAAATGATTTTTTCTTAATCTTTCACTTAAAAAACTCTAATAATTAAAAGAAAGATAAAAAATGTTAAATTTGTTTCTTTGGGTTCCTTGACCTCAGAGATATTTAATAAAAATATAAAACTTAATTTTCCATATTAAAAAATTTTATAATTAATTTATGCTCCAGAAATTAATATAATATTAATAATTCAAATAGAACTAAAAAAATCATGAAATTTGGCCTAAATGTTTCTCTAGTCTAAGTCTACCTCTAATAAAAGTTTCAATGGATTAGGCTTGGTCAAGTTGTTGAATTTTTCTTGAAAAATCCTATTTTTGCATGAAAATAATTATATAAATTAAATTAAGGTTTGAAAAATCACATTTTCTCCTCTGATATCTTAATTGACCCATGAGTAAGGTGGGATGAAAATTTCAAAGTTATCTGAATTAAATTTGATGAATTATGAAGTGATAGAGCCTTAGGGGCGAAAGTGTAATTTTGGAAATTTGGCCTTAATTAACACTTAGGTTTAATTCAAGAAAGGGAAATAAGAAACCTTTACTCTTAATTAACATATTTGGATGATTGAAACACAAGGGATTATTTGGTAGAAACCAATCTCAGTTATTCCTATTAAAGGATAAATTTTATGTCTTCTAGGTTATCAAAATTTGGAAGTCTACCAAATTGAATGATCCTAGACTTAGGGGTACAGTTTTGGGTGTTAATAACTCATTAATTTAATACCTCTATCTGGTGTTCAAGTGACATTCAAATGCTTTAATTTAATCTCTTTCAAAATGACAAAGACATCCATCAGGATCTTAAGGGCTTGGTGGTGACTTAAGTTAAATAAAATTTTGTTAAATGAATTTTAGAAAAGTGAATAAAAATTGAACACCTTTGAAACACTACAAGCCCAAGTTAAAACTAAAATTGGCTAAGTGTCTTAAAAACACTAACTTTCCCCTTTAAGGGTCTCCTCTTGCATAATTCTCAAATTTAATGATAAATGATAATCACCCTACTCTTAGGGATAATTGAAACATCACTGTTCATTGAAAACTAGAAATATTTACATGATGGATTATTAAGCAACATAATAAGTTTAAATGAGCTCGAGACTTTTCACCAGGTGGTGAGAGGAAAGCATGGACCTGCCATTTTCTCCTAACCTGTTGGATACCTCGGAGGTCTACTAAATTTGATATGTTTTTCTTAATAAAATCATCCTTAATCATACTAATAAGGACTCAGTAAGATATAATATAGGAACCTTATTTTTCCCGCTTTACATAAAATGCCCTTACATGCATTTTGAGTTTCAGTTGGAGATGACGGGAAGACCATCAATGTACGCTTTTATTATGATTTATTTACCTGCATTTTTGGTTTCCCATACTTATTTTTTTAGTATGTTACTTTACTTACTCATCTGCATGTATAACCAAAATATGAACTTGCATGCTAAACAATGATGTCACCCTGCATGAAAACCAAAACTGCTAGGATAACCACAAAACCAAAACCAAAACTAAACTCAACAAAGATAAAATTCACCGCCACAATATTTAAAATATAAGACAAATCAAAATTTAATCACAAAAATTACAGAACAACAATTGCAATGAAATTAAGACGTTTCTATCGGATGATCGAGAATCTCTCGAAGGAGGTAGCCTATGGTTGCTAACGAGGCTTCCCACAGTATAAATGAAAGTATGAAACTCATTAAGTTGAGTTTAGTAAATTCATTTGGACTAAGTGAATCCAATAGAAAATAGTGGTGTCGGAACGAGGGTTTAGTAAGTTCATTTGGACTAAGTGAATCCAATAGAAAATAGTGATACCGGAACGAGGGAGCCGTAGGATCCTAACTGGTGTCGCTCTAATCAACTTTAATATGACCTCATAAAATTTAAAGATGCGTTTGATAAGTTCATTTGGACTAAGTGAATCCAATAGAAAATAGTGATGCCGGAACGAGGGACATAATTAATATGCCCTATAATATTTAAAGAACTACAACCATATGGACATCTGATTTGACATCATAACTTGACACACTTGAAAACTTAAACTCGTCACGCCAAGGAGCTTTGGGCTAGCATTGTGGGCAGCACGACCATCTTCAATAGCAAAACCTGTCTTCCTTAGCTAAACCAATATTCTTCTTTAGAACTAAAACTACAAGTCATAGGACTTCGAGGTTGTTTTCTTATTCAACATAAACCCTCACCTTATCTTTAGGTCTTTGTAAAACTCTACTATACAATTTAAGCCTTAACTTGTCTTAGGATTTCGAGGTTGTCATTTGTCATGACCTAAATCCTCACATCTTCCAAGCCATTTGTGTGATCGTTTTACACAAATGTAAGTCTTAACAAATAAAATTTGCAGGATGAAACATTTAAATAATTTCTCCTCTAAATTGAAGCCAAACAATAGGATAGTCTGGGAAGTCATTGAGGTTCTCCTTCGGATCTGTGACATCCCCTAGTTCTTCCTCCTTTGGAATCTACAACAAAATGCTCCAAATGTAAATTATTCCCCTTTCACACCTCTTTGGCCGATCTCGTTGAAAAGTCCTATCCTTTTGACCTCTTTGAAAATAATATTTCTTGATTTTTATTGAGAGTTTTTTTAGGTGACTTCGATTATCTAAGATGTAATTAATTATAGGGGCTTGCCCTTGTAGGAAGATGTAAATAATATAAACCCTATTTAATTCTTTGAATTAAATAGGGGAACTTGTCAGCAAATAAATGGTATCACAGACCAAACAGACGTCATATATTTTTTAGTTTATTTGATCGAGCCTTACCCTTAAGTCTTATGTTTGTCTTTTGGGATAGATACAAAGTTTGTGGTATATTGCTCTTTCATTTAAACTATGAAAAATATGGGGTCGGTTTGATTTCATATGTTTCTTATATATATATATATATATATATAATGTTCTTCTNTAAATTTTCTTCATAAGCGAGCGACGGGATTTCAATTCCGGTGACCGACAACTTCCAACGAGAAACTCCTCCAACCAAAAATAGTGCCGACAATTAGTTTATAATTTAATATTGATAATATGTTTGTGGGAAATTTTTTTTGGCTGCTTTGCCACAATAACTCTCAAAAGACTTTATCTAATTGATGAAAAACAATATTCAAAGAATAATATACGATCTTAAGAGATAGAAACATGACCTTAGAAATTGTTCAATTATTCATATAACGAAAGTTCCTGAGATTTATTGATCTGCAAAATGAGGATTCTTACCTTATTTTACACATGTAAGATAAAGCCGATTTTAATTCTAGGATCTCGTTCTCTACATGGGTAAGCTCTCATAGTTAATTACATTCTTAGAGCTACGAGCTCTAAAAATAATTTTAATTAATGTGATCATTAAAATTGTCAAAGATCAGACTTTCATAATTGGAACCGGGGTCCAAATTAGAAGAATTACATTCAAATAGGGAGTGGGTTTTATAGTCAGATGATGATGTGTCATAAGAAAAATTAAAGATATAATAAATAATTAATTAAAGAGATCAGGCATTGAGTTTCAATTGATTAGGAAAAGTCAAAAGATAAGTTAGGGATACTGGATTTGTTTGACAGGAATAGTCGGAAACCCTAAGCTAATAATAGAATAAGGTAGGAAAAGTTTTCTAAATGAAAAGTAAAATTTTTGACTATATAAGAAATTTAATAGGTGGACTAACCTAGATTCTGGAAATAATGTGCCAGTTGAAGATGCCTGTGGCTTTTCGTCATCCTTGGTATGTTGGTATCTGTTAACTATGATCAGCCTCATAATAAGGAATCCTTCTTGAATGTTGGAGCATGGAAGACTTGTAGCTTTAAGGCAGTCTAAAATATCTTCATCAACAGTCATGAGTTGCTTCACTCTAAGGTATTGCCTCTAGTCTCAAGGGGTGAGTTTATTGTTTTGGATGTCCTAATTCTTAGCACTAACTAGGAACATAAACTAACCTGTGAATGGTCCTCGGTTTAGTGTCTATGTTAGCTAACCTAAGTTTCATCTCGAATATACCTAGGTTCTGTACTTGTTTTTTATCTCAGTGGGTTTTAGATGTTTATTTAAAATTCAATAATTGAATTAATGTCTTTTATGATTCTTGGATTTATAAGTCATTTTGAGAAATAGAGTATTTGTATGTTTTTTTTTTTTGAAGTTTAGTTTTTGATATTTGTGAGAAAATTGGGAAGTTCTCATCCTTACTTTTGTTATATATATATATATATATATATANTTTAAAAAAACCTGAAATAACATATGAGATAACTTGAAACAACATATGTAAATAACATTTGAAATGTTATATGGAATATAAAACAACATAACATGTATTATTAGCCTTACAATCAACTTGGGCTAAGATTAGACTGAGGTAAGCTAGTTTTCTAGCTTAGGTTAGCTCAAAATTGGGCCAGGGTATGATATGGGTTAGCTAATATGGATTTGGGTTGGGCCTAGACTGACTTGCGTTAAGTTGGGTTTGATTTATGTTGATATGGATTAAGCTAGATTGACCCAAATTAATTTGGGTTTGAACTGAAATAAGCTGAATTAGCCCAAGTTCGATTAGGTTTTTTTCGGGTTTGACCAGAGTAGATTTGGGTTGACCCAAGTTATGTTTAGTTTGATTTAGGTTTAACCATGGTTAAGCTATGTTGATCTGGGTTAGATGTGGTATCTGGGTTAGATGTGGTTTGGTTTAGATTTTACCCGGCTTAAGCTAGGTTGACCCGAGTTAGGTTATATTTTGGTTTTGGTTTGACCTAGGTTAAGTTGGTTGACCCAGATCAAGTTAGTCATAAGCTAGGTTTTAGTTTAGGGTTCAGTTTTAGCTTAGGTCTTGGGTCAGTGTTGACAAAATTTTGGTGAGGTCTGGTTTCCCTTCTATAACTTAGGTTTAGCAGCAGGACCTTTCTTTTGACTATCCTAAAAGACTAGTGATGAGATTTACCTTACTCAGAAACTCAAGCCACCTCTTGACTCTTTTTTGATATCTCACATGAGTGAGCTTAAACCCTCAACACTTGGTTGAGTTAGTTTTAACCAACATGATGAAGCTCAAAGAAGAGTTTCCATAGGACTATGCAGCCCTAGGAAAACTCCTTGTGACTTGGTCATATCCCTCACTTGCACATTTACATCATCACATCCATCATACCCTCCTCACATTCAATCACTAAACCTCACACTCCGTCACCACCTTCACAGCCGAAATCCACTGAAAATTCAAAATTGCCCAATTTCCACTTAAATCCACCTCAAATCAACCAAAATTTGCCAAACTCTTCAAAAATTTCCAAAATTACCCAATTTTCCAGCCTAATTATCCTAAATAATCGAAATATCCATTTTTTCTTAAAAAACCACTAAAATCAATCCAAGCCACCAAATTCACTCTAAATGCACCAAAATTCAAAATCAAATCCAAACCCACCCAATTTCAAGCCCAAGTGCACAATGGCCCAAATTTAAATCCAAATTCATCCCAAGTCCACTTTAAACCCAAAATCCATCAAAATTGAACCCACATGCAAAATTCAAATTCACCACGCCCAAGTCCAAGGTTCCATGATCATAAATTCAAAGCTCCACTAAGCCCATGATCAATCAAAATTACATCAAATCCATGTCCAAAAACAAGACCAAAACTAGCCCCTCATTACCCATGTTCAAAGCCCACCAAAACCAAACATAAATCTCAAATCCAATAAGACTAAAGCCCACATGAGAAAATCCTCCTCTCACATTCAATTTAATCAAACATATGGTGGAAAATTTAATGACTAAATTTGCTAAACATGGAATCCATGAAAATATTTTCATGGAATTTAAATTCACATCACTCCTCTTTAATGCAAGCTATTAAGGCCATGCATGAGCCATAGGCAAGACATATAGCTTTACCCAATCCAAATGAAAGCCATGAAGCTATGTGTGAGCTTCGCGAGAGCCACAATTCTATAAGTAGAAAAGGGAGGAGTTTGTGTAGTAATTATCCTCAAGGTACTTGACCCTTCCCATGCTTCACTTTAACCCTTAATTAAGCCCTATTCTCTATGATGGATACTTAACCACCAAAAACCTTGATCGACACCAAATCCTAGGACCTTGGGGGATCACCCAAACCACCCAAACCTATTTCCATTAGCTAGCCCAAGTTAAACCCAAACTTAGCTTAAACCCCTTTCCATTTTGATGAATACACTTACTCATGCTTGGACATAACTAGCTCACAACTTTTCAACCCTGACCTCCCACAACCAGATGATGACCTCCCATGGCTTGGTTGACCTCCATGACAGTAGCAAGCCCAAACCCAAGATCCACCCATGTGAAAAAATGAAAACTTTCACCCATCCTGCTTAGCTCACCTCGATTGGGCCTATGCCTCTATCTCTCCTCCACATAAGTGTCCACTTTGACCCCTTGACTTGACCAATTAACCACCATGGTCAGGACTATAAATTGACTACCCCTCATAAATGGGAAGGTATACACAAACCTTGGGGAAACTCTGTCAATTGCTCCCAAACCTCCTTGCACTCACACAAAAATCATCCCCACAATTCATAGCCTTTCTTCCTCACTGAGAAACCCTAGTTTTCCAAGTGAAAATAAGGATTTTTTTTTGTCATTTCATCAACTCTACCAAAACTCCAAATTGATTATTCCAAAAACTTCCGGATACTCTAAATCACTTCCCTAATCATAATTTCCTTTCTCCCATGGCCCTAACCTAGTGCTAGACCAAACTCGATTCACCATTTGGTCTAGGTGATACCTAGACACAACCACAGAGGAAATTAAGACTTGGAGAAGGTTCATGTTGTCAAGGTAAAGCTTCTCAACCAACCTAATCGAGGCCTCACCAGTTTGACAAAGGCATAAGCTCAAAATCTCTAATTTTGTATTAATTTTGGTCTTTGTGAAGAGAATGAACAATCCATATCCCCCTAGCTGTATAGATGTATTTTTCTCACTTTGATGAAGCTATATAAACAAACTACACCTAATTTGGTTAAGTATCGAGAGAGATATTGGCTCTAGAGTTTGGATGACTCTCAGATTATGATTTATCGGGGTTGATGACCGGATGTCGTCTATTCTTGTGTATTTAAAATGGTTCTGACGGCAAATCAGATCGATACAAGACTCCAGATTCCAGGCACACATGGCGAATGGAGGAACGACATGTGGGCTTTCAGAGATGCTAAGTTTGACGTGGCACCGTCGTGGTTAAGTAGAAAAATCAAGATTTTCTGAATTAAATAAATATAAAAAATGAAAAATAACTTCAACGACTCATATCCTGGTGTAAAAAAATTAGAAAAATATAAGAAAAATACCTTATGCTCAGTAAATATAGGAGAGTTTAATGAACCCAAAATTAAAATGAATCATTTTATTTTTAATTTTAAACTAATTAAATACTTCATAGACCATTTCAATCATAAAAATTAAATAGCAATCACCATGGCATGAACGTTTTAGGGCATATTCTTCATGAGCCTAAGGATGCTCTTGGATTTTTTCAAGGACAGAAAACACCTATAGCATCAAAAACCCTAATTTTCTACGGTAATTAGCTCTCATTAATTCAAATAATTATAAAAAAATAAAATATAAGTCAGAAAAATATGAAATGAAGTTTGGTGAGTTCATTGTGGTTAGAGAATTAAAATAAAAATGAAAGTTAATTTTAAAATTATGAAAATGGTCTGATTGGTCCTTTGAATTTATGTAACATTATAAAATTTACCTAAGGTAGAAGACATGGTTTGGGGGATTAAAAAAATTATCATTGGAAATAAACAATTAAGGATTTAAATAAATACATAAAATAATTAAATATTTGAAAAACATAATTTTACCTCTGTCAAATTATTTAGCTCATGAGTACGAGGTCAGTGAAGTTCATGACCATTTGAATTAAAATATGAGAGTTATAGGGGTGCAAACTCAAGGGTATAAAGGTAATTTTGGAATTTTACACTCTAGCCTTAATTTAATTAATTTTTGGGATTAATCAAAGGGTCAGGGTATTAAATTATGATAATTAGTTCACCGAAATGATTGAAACACAAAGGGTATAGAGGGCAATAACCCATTCATGAAGTTTTCTAGAAAGGGCTAATGGTAATTATTGGAATTGTTGGGTATAAGATGAAATGAGAGGTTGGATGATAAAATGGTGAGAGAGTAGATTGGGAGCCTCACAAAAGCATTAATTTAGAACCTTTGGGGGTAAATAGTAAAGTTCAATCCATTTAATAGAAATTAAAAACATCTTATAAAACTTGCCAACATTATTTATCATCTCTTACAGAATAAATATAATATCATCGAATAAAATTTTTTTAATTTTTTTGTATATAGAGAATGGAAGCATGCTCTATGAGAAAATAAAGTTGCGCACGAATCATGAGAAATCTAAAGGCACATACATAAAAAGGCAAGTCAAAGGATGACCCACCTATAGGAAACTCGGAGATCTAATTGCCCAATTAGAAATAACAAAAAACAAGATTAACTAAGGCAACTGATCAACTAAAACTTGAGTGAGCTGATTGAAAGCAAAGTGCAGGGGAATCTACAATTCTATCGAAGGCATCAAATAGTCCTCCAAACATCATCAAGAATCAATGAGACGAGTCTCAACCATTCCTTAAGATTTCTTCATCTAAGGCCAATTAGATTATGATGATTTATCCTGTATTAGCTAACCTAGCTTTGTCATCATGACATGAGCTCCTTATCACGAATTAAGGGGCGACGATAAGACTTGATCAATAGATTGACACAAATTTGTCGAACGAATCAAACTTATTGACCCTTTATCATTAAAAGTACAGCTAACAAACAACTTCAAGCCTAGTCGATCGACGGTCTTTTATGGAACCAAGCTGACTGACGAGCTTCTCTAGCTTCATGAACCGACAAAACCAAATAAGTACCCACCAGTCCATCCAGGAGAGCTATAGAACAATCAGGCTTTTGGATCACACATATAAAATACTTATAATACCCTTTGCAGTCCCCGTTAAAGCAAGGCCATAATTGTAACTTCACATACTATACCTTATTTCTTTATAAATTAGGGATCATTCTAAGAACGAAGAATTACACACCTCTCCCAAACCTTTGTTCATTACCGTGCATTTCTCTCTCTCCCGCTCCCTCTCCCTCTTCTGCTTTACACTCTACGGTGTGATTCACAGACAAATTCGGATTCAACACATACATTTAATAAAACTTCAAAAAAAAAAAAAAACTAAACAAAAACCTTCCAAACCTTATTCAAATAAACAAGTGATACCTGTAAAAAAATAAAAGATAATAGGGTAGAAGCATTGAATGTAAATTACTGCTTTAATTTGTAGAAAAAAGTTATATTTATGTATGCTAAACAATCAATTATAATTTCCATAATTAAGAATCAAATTATACCTAATTAATGATGTTTAGAAAACGAAGCACAAGTGTGGATGGATTACTGAAGTGGACAATAATCTTATTATTGATATAATTAGAGCGCATAAGATTTCTAAGATGGATAATCATCCTATGATATTTTAACGCACACATTCCTATTAGGTATTGAGATTTTATTGGTGGAGATAGAACTTTCACATATAAAAACAAGTGCCGTACACATATTAATTTTTCACATATGTCAAGCTTAACTAAAAATTATCAAAGCACCTTGGTAAATTAGCATTCATATACACCTTCATATTTTGATTATTCATGTTCTTAGAGAATAGTTTCTCTTTTATGGGTTTAGGAAAGCAGTCCCTTTTAATCATTGGTTAGTTCATGCTTTACTCGAACACTTGAGCTCAATTAGTAAACTCGAGCTTGACATGATTGTTTCGTTCGATGTCAATTTTAGATATTAATATTTTCTAAACTTTTCTAATTGACATAATTATAATCAGATCATGTATCTTAATTAATATTAATTAAGATAATTCAACAAACTCTTGAGCTGCTTTAAGTGAAGCACAAATTTTAACTTGAGCTTGAATTTGTGACTCGATAAGATCGACTCACAAACTTGTTAGCTGATAGAGTTTGAGTCAGCCCACTTGAACATCTATTGAGGCATGTTTTAATGCCTCAAACTGCATAAGATTGTAGTCATATGATACTTATTGACATTATACAAGAACTGACCGGCACAAGTAGGAAAGCGTGCATACTTCATAACTAAACTTTTGTTTCATTTTTATAAAATAATAATAAATAAATAAGTAAAATTTTCATTGTTATCTCTCATGATCTTATTGATCCACCTACCGATGTCGAAGGTGGTCTAGGTTCGAATCACATAAATTTTTGGACCTAATTTTGTTCCTGAAGATGAAGACATGAAGATTTGGCAGTGGTTCGGTTGTCGGGTTAGCTGATAAGCTNAATGTCGAAGATGGTCTAGGTTCGAATCACATAAATTTTCGGGCCTAATTTTGTTCCTGAAGATGAAGACATGGAGATTTGGCGGTGGTTCGGTTGTCGGGTTAGCTGATAAGCTGTGCAAACCTCTTAATGGCAGTAATTTTGTAAACACGTGTGCTCATTCCTCTGGCATTCAAATCCGGACAAAGCCCCAGAAAAAAAAAAAAAGAAAAACTAGAAATAAAAACTCACCACGTGCTGTAGAGTTTGGACTTATACGGAGGAATTTTCCTTGGCAAAAGAAGAAAACGAAAATGGTAAGAAAATAAAAAACTTTAACCATATAGCTGGGGCTAAAATTTTAAAATGACATTTTTAAAAAAAAAAATTGTTACATTAAATCAACGCTTCAAAAATAAAATTTTTTTAATCAAAAAAGTCATCACATTTACCGTATCGGCAAGTAAAGTCGCCGATAACATAGCGATCTTTTATTTAAATTTATTCCTTCTATGATGGTGCACATCGATTTTTATCGTCCAAAATGTAGAACTAGAAATCCCTTGATTATCAGATTATCAAATTATCAGATTATCAAAATAATCTGTTTATCAGTAGATTATAAGTAATCAACAGCTACGCCGAACAGACCCTTAGGCCATCTATCCACTTCCTTTCTTATTCACTCTCACGGAGCTCCTTCCTTTGGCGTCAGCGTCCCTGATAGCCACATGACCACTGAAACTCGACAAGACAAATTGTTTTTTTTTATAAAGTCACCACCTTAGCCATGACTTTACTTGCTAACATAACAAAGTCATCACTAACATGGCGAGTGCCCATTTAAAAAATTTAATTTCTTAAGTGTCTAACTTAAAATAATAATTTTTTAAAGATGTCATTTTAAAAATTGTCTTTAGCCTATCAATAGATTAATTTTATTTATATAGAGACATTTACATACATACAACTTACAACACAATTCTTATATATTTATATATTTAAACACCAAATCATTCAGAGCTACTTAAATGTCACTCAAATCTTTAACCTAAGTTAAAAAATATCAATTTACTCACTAGAAGCAAGTTCTATCTATTCATTTGTAAGTTCTAATATGAAAGTGTTATGAATGTAAATATTAAAATTTAGGTATTAGACATATAAATATAAAAGAATTACATGATAGGGAAGGAAGTTTCTTTTTGTTTTACTGTTAAACAAAAAAATTTATAAATAAATGATCTTTACTATATACCCTAATAAAAATTGTAAAATTTTTATTAATTTGAGCAACCGGATGTTAAAATTGATGCGTGTGGGAAGGTCTGTGGTAGTAAAGTAATGAATTATCGCCTTTGCGTTGTACGAAAACCCATCACCGCTCGAGTAATTAAAGAGAAGTAAAAATGAGGATACCCCCACCCTTTTTATGTGAAAAGTTCTAAAAAGGGAAAAAACCACGACTTCTAACACAGTTGAAATAATTCATGATAAAAATTGGGTACGCAGGCCTACCTTTCTCCTAAATTAGAGAAGATTAAGTTAAAAAGTTGATCATTGTAAATAAATAATAATAGTTCATTGATAATAATCATAATCTGGTTGCAATCAATGTAGTTTTTAGCGATAACAAGCTTCAAGAACAGCAGTCAATTGCTATGGAGACAGTAGTTTACGGTGCATGTTGTTGAGGATAGCTATAGTGCCAGCTTGTCGAATAAGCCGTAAGTGAATGTCATAATAATAGTTGTCAATTGGTTGCTTCAGAAGTTTTTATTGGCCATATAGACCATAGAATGAGGCTACAAAAGCCATGAGCCACGTAAGTTTTAGTTGATCACATAGGCTATAATGATGAGGCCACAAAGACAGGTGTCGGAAGCCACACAAGCTAAAAGCTATGTAGGATGTAGATGGTCACATATGACATATGATGACTCTCATTCACTGTAGACATTGAAGTCCGGAGCTACAAGACTAGTGGCCTACATAGGCTATATTTTTTCATACACGCCATAGTGGTGAGTTGTGATGACGTATGTAGACCACAGAAGCCAGAGTTAGGAGCTGCACGAGTTGTTCACCGCGTAGGTCATAGTTGGTCACTTAGGCCCTACCGGTGAGTTGTGATGACATTCTAAAGTCACATAGACCAATGTAAGGAGCTCAACTAGCTGAGGACCATGTAGGTCATAATTAGTCATATAGGCCTTAGTGGTGAGTTGTGATGTCTTTCATAGGGTGCAGAGGCAGGAGTTGGGAGCTGCACGAGCTGTGGATTACATAACTCGTAGTTGGTCATGTAGGATGTAGTAAAGAACTGTGCTGATGTCTGTAGGCTGCAGAGGTTGGAATGAGGAGCTACACAAGCTAAGGACCATGTAGGTTGTAGTTAGTCACATAAGTCACAGTGTTGACCTCACTTTTGGTTGAGATTTAATTTTTCCTCTTTAGTAGCCTAAGGTCTAGTCATAGGACTTTCCTATTGACTATTCTTAGAAAACTAGAAAAGGAACCCTCACCATTAGAAATTTTACCCTCTTCTCTACTCAACTTGAAGTTTCACATATTGATCCTAACTTCTAGCACTTAGTAGGTGGGGTCATTATGGGGGAGCTCAAGGAGAGTCACCCTTAGAAATGCTGGACCTTAGGGTTGACCCTAGGTGTTGGACTAGGGCTTAAGGTACATATTTGCACTCACAATCACTCACAATCCTAAACTTAAATCACCAGGCTTTGGTCCCTTGATACTTTTGGGAGACTCATGTAGGTGGTCCCCTGAACCCACTAGCCCTAGGCTAGGGTTTAGCTAAGACCACTATATAGAGGACCCAAAATGGGGTTTTCATTGGTCCATGACTTATTAATGGTGGTTGGCACTCCAACTCTACCAAGATACCCAACTTAGCCTTTTGCCCCCAAACTTCCTCAAATTATCTAGATACCCTTGGGACCCCAAATTTGGCCAAAATTCCCAAATTTACCCAAAATACCCAAATTAGTTCAAAAATCATTTCAAATACCTTGAAAACACCCAAACTACCCAAAATCACTAAAAAATGCCAAATTACCCAAAAACCCATCCTTAGCCCAAAATTTCAAAAATTCCAAAAAATCTCAAAAATTTCCAAAACCTCTAAGATATTATCAATTTCATTTTTCTCAACTACCACATGACCCAATTTGGCTAATTTGAACATCTTTGATCAAAACCCCCAAATTCCCCTTTAAAGGCTTATATTTTCCCCAAATCACCTCAAATGTTTATCAAATTGGTCTCAATTTACCCAAATTTCAATTCTAAACTCAAATTCACTCTTTATATGACCAATCTAAAATAAATCCAAACTCAATTATTCCATCATTTGAGCCCAATTTTGAATTATATCAAAACCCCAATTTTGGCTCCATGATTTGGCTCCACCAAATTGAAGCCATGGCCAACCCAAATTGCCACAATTTGTGTTGAAAAACCTTCATAATATTCCCATACATCAAACTTGACCTTAAAATGGCCTTGGTGAGGCCTCAATTTCATTTGATTTCAACCTAAGTCCAAAAAGCCCCAAATTTGCCCTAAATTGGCCGTCTCTCAAAATCTCACCAAATTGATGGCCTTAGCCCCAAAATTTCCACTCCATTTCTTCATGAAAAATCTTTTGAACATCTCCCTTGATCATTTGAACCATTCAATTTGGACTTAGCTCAAGGCTAGCCCAACCTAGACTCATGTCTAGCCCAACATGCCCAAATTGACCAAGTTTCAAAAATTCTTCAAATTGACCCTCCAATTAAACTCAAAATCATTTCAATTCTTCACCAAAAATCTTCATAACAATCATCTACATCATTTCAAATCTTCACCAAAAATTTTCATAACAATCATCTACACAATGTTGATCAATCAATTGGGCCAATTGACATGGCTAGCCTAACCCAAATCCAAGCTTTGATCACTTGAACCCACATTGAACCCATGCACTAAAGATGACTAACTACCCCAAAGTAACCAAATTCATGATTCCACAGCCATTAGTTGGACCTTAGTGGCCGGCCTAAACCTCTTAAAACCACCTAAACTAAGCCATGGACCAAAGGTCCCCTAAATTAAGGGATTTCAGACCATATTTGCTTAAGCTTAGGATATTTTTGACAAAACAATTCCTAAACACATTAAACTGTTGTGACATATTCCCTTGGGTTCGTTGAGCTCCTAGCCACCTCACCCTGGCTGGTCGGCCGGCCTAGTGGCCAGAAAATGGCCAAACTGAGAGCCACCCCCATGGGATTAAATCCAATTCAAACCTAGAGGCCACCTCATCCAAATTAAATGTTGGAGCCTCTCTGCCCTCCACCTAGGCAACACATTTCACCCCCCAATTGGCCTTGGTCGTTAAGCCATTTTTTAGAAAAGCTCCCCTCCACGGCCATGGAGATAAAGCTGAAATTTCCTCTGAGAGACTTTCCCAAATTTATCCCAAAGCCTCTTTGAGACCTCCTCAGGGTAATCCAACCACCACATTGCCCTGAATCCCCTTGTCGGAGCCCAATTTTGAGCTTGAATCTATGCCTAAAACCAGGACAGAACGCATTACACTCCTACACTCCACAAAAGTCAAATTAAACTTACCCACACCTTCACCACAGTGAGGGAAGGAAAAGCCCCATCAAATTTCCCTTCCATAGAGCCTCTAGCATAGTTCTAGACCAACACCTGAAATCGGGCCTAGTCGAATTCCCACCTAGGCTTTGCACCACAGTCAGGGGCTTAATCCCTAGCCTCCTTGGACCCCAAAGAACGTGTCGAGCATCTCTGATCGAAGCTTCCCTTATCAGAGCCAAGGTATTAAACCTCTCCTCCTCCTGAGCCTATTTTGATTCTCCATTTGATTAGACTTAATTTAATTACATGGTTACCGTATGAATATGTTTGTCTCACTTAGACGAGTCCATAGGATCAAACCCGAAGTGATTTGGTTGAGTCTATGGCTGGGATCTTAAAGTTTTAGTGTGGACGGTCATGGGATCACTCTATCGAGGACGATGACAGGGAGTCGTCCAATCGCGCGTGTATCGAATGGACGGACGAGATCGAGCCGGACAACGATTCCTTACATGAACCGCGAGCCGTGTCAGCACTGAGGTGGATGGTGGCATCGAATGGGAGCGTGTCACGTGGAGCATCGGAGCCGCCATAGGTTGATGTGGCGCCGAGCGTTTAAATAGATAAATAGGGATTTAAAAAAAATCAGAAAATAATCTCTAACTTTAAAAATTCATATCTTGGCGCAGAAAAATAAAAAAAATAAAATAAAAATATCCTCTTGCTCAGTGAACAGAGAAAAACAATGTGGTAATAATTTGGAGTCCATTTGATGCATATTTACTTTTTAATTAATTAAAAATTGATTTGAATGTTTTGATTCTTTATGCATATAGTAATATCACCATGGTTTGAAATTTTAGCATGTTGTTGTCTCTATCTTAGGGAACATCCTCTAATTTTTTTAAAGTTAGAAGAGGTCCTTAGACAAAGATCCATAATTTTTAAGTTTATGTCTATTATTTGCATAAATTAATTATGATAATTAACATTTTACTTAGAAAAATGCAAGAAAATTTTGGAAGGTTCACTATGACTAGAGGACCCCTTGGAAATAATTTCATGAGTTAAGTCATTAAGTATACACTTAATCTTCACCAACCCTAAATCACTAAGATAATTAATTTTGAAAAATAAAAAAAAACAAAATGACTTGATTTTTTATCTTTACTATTACTTAGGATCCAGAGAGCTCACCATAAAAATTTCAAAGCATTTTGAGTCCATTTGATGGCCTAAATTGATTTTTCAAGATAAATATCATTTTGGCACTTAAATGATTTTTAAAAATCAAAATATAACTAAAAAACTAATAAAAACTTATTTTTTTGAGTTCTCTGTGATCAGGGGTATTTTATAAAAATAAAATGGCATTTAAAATAAAAAATTGATTCTTAGCCTATTTTTAAATATTTAAATAATTAAAAATCCATAAAAATCTCAAAAGTAATAAAATTCATTAAAATATTTTAAATTGCTTCCTAAGCACTTAGGAACAATTAAGATATTTTTCCTGATTTTCTAAATAAAGATATTGAATTTTGAAGCTTAAAGATAATTTTTAAAGGCTAAAAATAAATTTTTACTAAAATAATTCCAATAATTCAAAGAAAAATAAAAAAAATGTTAAATTTATTTCTCTGTGTCCCTTGACATTAGAGAGATTTAATAAAAATATAAAACTTAATTTTTCACATTTAAAATATTTTATAATTAATAAACTCCCTAGAACTTAAAATAATTCTTAAAATCTAAATAAAACTCAAAAAATTATGAAATATGGTCCAAATGCTTCTCTAGTCTAGGTCTATCTTCAGTAAAAATTTCAAGTGATTAGGCTTTACCTTGGTGAGGTTAGCAAATTTTCTTTGAAAAATATCATTTTTGCATAAACATAATTATGTAAATTAGATTAAATTTTGAAAAATCACCTTTTCTCCTTTGATGTCTTAATTGACCCTTGAATGAGGTAGGATAAAAATTTCAAAGTCATTTGAATTGAATTTGACAAATTATGAAGTGTTCTTATGGGCAAATGTGTAATTTTAGAAATTTAGCCTCAATTAACATTAGGCTTAATTCAAGGAGGGAGATGGACAACCTCTGATCTTAATCCGTTTATTTGGATGTTTGAAACACAAGGGGTTAATTGGTAGAAACGAACTTCACTTTCTTAATTAAAAGGATAAGTTAATAAATTTCTAGATTATTAAAATTTGGAAGTTTAGAAACCAACCTTACTTTCTTAATTAAAAAGATAAGTTAATAGATTTCTAAATTAGTAAAATTTGGAAGTTTATTGCCCAGGACTTAGGGGTATGACTTTTGAAGTCAACAATTAATCAATTTAATACCCCTATTTTGACTAGGACTTAGGGGTATGACTTTTGAAGCTAATAAATTTCTAAATTATTAAAATTTGGAAGTTAATTAAAATAAAATGAACCCAAGACTTAGGGGTATGACTTTTGAAGTCAATAATTAATCAATTTAATACACTTATTTTTTTCAAATAAAATTCAAATAATGAATCATGATCACCTAAAATTTAACCTTTTCAAAACTAATTAAGACACTCACCTAGGTCTTAAGGGCTTTGTAGTATTCTAAGGTTAAATCAAGACTGATTAAATAAGGATTAGAAAAGTAAACATCATTGAAAATTAAAACATATTTCAAACACTACAAGCCCAATTAGGACCAAAATTTGGCTAAGTGTTCCAGCAACACTAACTTGCCTCTTTAAGGGTTTTCATCCACATAATCTTCAAAATTAAATTACAAATGATAATTACTCTGTTCTTAGGGATAATTGAGACATCAATGTTCATTGAGCAAAACGGTATTCATAGGGTGAATTATTAAGCAACATAATAAGTATAAATGAGCTTGAGGCTTTTCACCTGGTGATAAGAGGGAAGCATGGACCTGCTTCTTCCTTTGAACTTGTTGGATACCTTGGAGATCTGCTAAGCTTAATATGTTTTGCTTGACAAAAATCATCCTTAATTAAACTCCTAAAGACCCGCCAAGATATTACCTAGGGTTAGGTAGGTCGTCAAAATTTTACTTCCTCGTTTCACATAAACTGCCTTAACATGTCTTTTGAGTTTCAGGTGGAGGAACGAGAAGACTTGCCAGGTACGCTTTTACAGTTTTCAGTGTTGTCTTTCTTGTACTTTCATACTGTACTTTTATACTAAATTTGTATGTTAAACAATGATGCCACCCTGCATGAAAACTAAAACTATCAGGATAGCCACAGAATCAAAACCAAAACTAAAACTACAATCAACCAAGATAAAATTCACCGCTATAACAATCAAAATATAAAACAACTCAAAATTTAACCACAAACATCACACAAAACTACAATTGCAACTAAATTAAGATGTCTCTATCGGATGATCGAGAATCCCTTGGAGGAGGTAACCTACGGTTGCTAATGAGGCTTCCCACGGTCTAAATAAAATTATGAAACTCAATAACTCGAGTTTAGTAAGTTCATTTAGACTAAGTGAATCCAATAGAAAATAGTGGTGCCAGAACGAGGGAACCGTAGGATCCTAACCGGTGTCATTATAATCAACTTTAACATGCCCCCATAAAATTTAAAGAACTTCAACCATAAGACCACCTGATTTGACATCATAACATGACACACTAAAAAACTCAAACTTGTCACGGCAAGGAGCTTAGAGCTAGCATGGTGGGCAGCACAATTATCTTCAACAGCAAAACCTATCTTCCTTAGCTAAACCAATCATCCTTCCTTAGATATAAGCAACAAAGACATAGGACTTCGAGGTTGTTTGCTTATACAACGTAAATCCTCACTTTATATTTAGGTCTTTTGTATAGCTCTGCTATACAATATAATCCCTAACTCGTTTTAGGATTCCAAGGTTGTCGTTTATCAGGACCTAAACCCTCACATCTTACAGGCTATTTGTGTGATAGTTTCACACGAATGTAAGCTCTAACTAATAAAATTGGCAGGATGAAACACCTAAATATTTCTCCTCAGAAATGAAGCCAAACGTTAGGATAGCTTGGGAAGTCACCGGAGTTCTCCTCTGGATCCATGACATCCCCTAGTTCTTCCTCCTTTGGAGTTTACAACAAAATGTTACAAATTTAAACCAATCCCATTTGACACCTCTACGTCCAATCTCATTAAAAAGTCCCACCCTTTGAAACTCCTTAAAGATAATATTTCCTCATTTTTATCGAGAGTCTTCTTAGGCGACTTTGGTCATTTAAGATGAAATTAACTATAGGAGCTTGCCTTTATAGGAAGCATGCCCAAACTCAGCTTAAAATAAACCCTATTTAATTCCTTATATTAAATAGGAAAACTTGTCGGTAAATACAAAGATTTCGCAGACCAAACGGATGTCATATATTCCTTAGTTTATTTGATCGAGCATCATCCTCAAGTCTTGTGTTTATCCTTCGGAATAGATACATGATTTGAGGTATATCACTCTTTCATTTAAACTATGAAAAATATGGGGTCAGTTTGATTTCATATTTTTCTAAAACTTACAAATATAAATTAAAACGTTCTTTCAAAGCGGGCGATGAGATTTTGATTCTGGTGACCGACAACTTCTTACGGGGAACTCCCTTTAAAACATAATGACGTCGACACATAGTTGTGAGTTGTGATGACATTTGTAGATTGTTGAGGCCGGAGGGTGGAGATCTGCAAAATTTGTAGTATGCAGACTGTAGTTGGGTCATGTAGACTTATTGATGAGTCGTGATAGATGGTAAAATCAAGAGCTACTTAAGCTTAGGGCCACATATGTAATAATTGGTCACCTAAGACTTAGTGGTGAGTTGTTATGACGTTCGTAGGGTGTAGAGGTTGCAAAAAGGAGCTGCATGAGCTGAGGAACACATAGATCATAGTTGCTTACGAAGGTTGTATTGGTGAGTCGTGATGGCATATGCTATTCAAACTATAGTTCGAATGAGGAGTTGGACGAGATTATATCATCGTTGACTGTAGGAAGAGGATTGTGGAAGATTACTAATGAAAGAAGAGTCAACTTCCTTACGTAAAATTTAGATGCCACATCGAATGCATAGCACTACTTTATTTTTGCTCGTCTGCTACCAACAAACCACCTCACTGAAGTGACACGAGATAGAGCTATCTTGAATTATTAAATTCAGCTATTCAAGCCCATTAATTTTAAAGCTCTGATTTATAAGACTATCACTAGTTCTGTCGTTGCTGTTACTACTGCAGGTTTGGGATTTGTATCCTTGATATTTTCTTTATGGGAGCAGGAAGGTGTTAGATTTGATAGCTGAGAAGAGATACTGCAGCCCATTACATGTGTTAATGTGAAATATTATGCACATCATTCAATTTTTGGTTAGAGAGGTGGATTTTTTAGCAGTTCTGGTGTCTGTACATCTCGCGACATCGTAAGGTCAGACTTCTGGATCTGATTCACACTCACAATTATTGCGGAGGATATTAGACAACATTAACTATCCTTCTGATAATGTATTGAATTAGAAAAATTTTGTAGATCATATGAATGAATTTATGAGAAAACTTAGCGATTATGAGAAGAAATTTCACTCATCTATGGAAAACCACTTGAGAGGTGACCAGAGTGTAGTTTTCCCTCCATATCCAAAATATCCATCATATGAGCCTACAACTACATGACATAGTGACGATAATGATGCTGATGAGGATGAGGATGATTAGACTGAGTTCATTAGTTTAGTTGTTTCGTTGTAAACTTATTGCGGTACAGTTATATTGTATTGTTCTTTAGTTTTGAGTTATATTTGTTGAAACTGTTAGTTTTGCTTTTGTTTTGTTTTGTTAGACACTACTATGGTGTATTTATGTTCATATGAGTAATTATATTTTGTATTTTGGTACTATTTATGTTAACTATGGTGTTTATTGTTTTTAGTTAGTCTGTTTTGAACTTAATCCTGAATCTTATGAAGGATTAGAATATTGTTAACTTTTACTTAAGAACTTCATGTTTAAAAAATTTTCAATTTACTACAAGAAATTATCTTTATGTCGTTGTTGTGATTGTCTATTATTTTCAATTTACTACAAGAAATTATTATCTGAAAATCAAATTGCTGATAATTTGTCCAGGCTTGAATTAGAAAAACCACTCTATTTTGAAAAAAGAAATTAATAATCATTTTTCAGATGAACAATTGTTCACTGTAAATGAGTGGTGTGTTTTGTGGTATGCCGACATTGTAAACTATATTGTTAGTGATCTTAAACCCTATGCAATGACATACCAACAAATGAGGAAATTTATTGGATGACCCATATTTATATAAACAAGGAAAGAATCTGATTATTCAAAAATGTGTACCATTAGAAGAAACTTATGAAATTATTCAAAAATGTCATAATTTTAATTTTGGGGGACATTTTGGTGTTGATAAAACAACATACAAAATCTACAAACTGGATTTTATTAGCCTACAATTTTTAGAGATGTTAATGCTTATATCAAAACTTGTGATAGCTGTTAAAGAGTAGGCAATATTTCNCAATTCCATGTTCAATAGAAGACATATTTTATGGGAAAGCTTTATGTGATTTAGGTGCAAGCATTAACTTATGCCATTATCAATATTTAAAAGATTGGGATTAGGAGAAATAACCCCTACTAATGTAACTCTGCAGTTAGTAGATTGTTCAATAACCTATCCTAAAGGAGTTATAAAAGATGTCTTAGTGAAAGTGGATCAATTTATCTTTCTTGTTGATTTCATTGTGCTAGATATGGAGGAAGATGATACCTATCATTTTGAGGAGACCTTTCTTAGCCACAGGAAGAGCAATGATGATGTGAAAAAAAGGAGATTTAACAATGCGCGTGGGAGACGATTCCTAGCCACAGGAAGAGCAATGATAGATGTGCAAAAAGGGGAATTAACAATGTGCGTCAATGATTCACAAAAAGAGAAATGATAGATGTGTAGAAAGGGGAATTAACAATGTGCTTCAATGATCAAACTGTTACTTTTAACATTTCAAAATCAATGAAATACCCTGTAAAAGGTAAAGATGATGAATGTTATAGAATGGATGTTATAAGATATCTGAGCGAATGTCATTTCAAGACTACTTATGAAGAAAAATTGGAAGAAAAAGATTTGGAGCACGAGCAAGAAGAGGAATTAAATCAATGTGTAAACCTTTTTAAGGAAGATTCAAGTTATGTTCAAGAAAGTTTTGAAATTTTGGGCACGATAGACAAAGATAAATCATTTTGGTCATCTATTGAAAAACCTTCAGAACTTGAGTTGAAATTACTTCCTGAACATTTAAAATATACCTTTTTAGGAGATTCCTCCACTTACCTGTTATAATTTTCTTGAAATTAACAAAGGAAGAAGAAAAAAAGCTGATGAAAATTCTGAAAAATGTTAAGAAAGCCTTCGGATGGACAATTGTTGATATTAAAGGAATCGGTCCTTCAATTTGTATGCATAGAATTAATCTAGAAGAAAACTGCAAACCCTAGGCTGATTTACAAATGAGATTAAATCCTGTTATGAAAGAGGTTGTTAAGAAAGAAATTTTAAAGTGGTTAGATGCTGGAATTATCTACCCTATTTCAGATAGTATATGGGTTAGTCCAATTCACTGTGTTACTAAGAAAGGAGGAGTAACTGTAACTGTGAATGATCATAATGAGTTAATACTTACTAGACAAGTTACAGGGTGTTGAATATGCATTGATTATATAACATTAAATCTTGTCACTAGGAAAGATCATTTTACACTTCCTTTCTAGATCAAATGCTGGATAGACTAGCTGGGCATAAATACTTTTATTTTCTGGATGGACCTGTTATCACCAAATTTAAATATCTTATGAGGATCAAGAGAAAAAAATATTTACCAGTCCTTATGGTACTTTTGTTATTAGAAGAATGCCCTTTGGTTTATGTAATGCCCCTGCTACATTCAAGAGATGTATGATGGCAATTTTTTGTGATTTAATTGAAAAAGGGATTGAAGTCTTTATGGATGAATTTTCAGTGATTTGGAAATCATTTGACTCATGTTTAGATCATTTATCTAAAGTTCTTAAGCGCTGTGAAGAAACAAATTTAGAATTTAATTGAAAAAGGGATTGAAGTATTCATGGATGACTTTTCAGTGTTTGGAACTTCATTTCTGAAGTTCTTAAGTGTTGTGAAGAAATATTTAACTAGGAAAAATGCTAATTTATGATAGTAGGAGGAATTGTATTAGGTCATCAAATATCATAAAATGGTATGGAAGTAGATCCTGCTAAAAATTTAAGTGATTGTTTATTTACCTTATCCAACAAGTGTAAGGGAAATTAGGAGTTTTTTGGACATGCTGGATTCTACATGTGATATATTAAAGACTTTTCTAAGATTGCTCAGCCTTTATGCAATTTACAAGAGAAAGATGCAATTTTTAATTTTAATGAGGAATGCCTAAAAGCTTTTAAATCATTAAAAGAAAAATTAACTATTGCACCAATAAAAGTTCCACCAAATTGGGAAAAATCTTTTGAACTTATGTGTGATGCAAGTGACTATGCTATTGGAGATGTTTTAGAACAAAGATGTGATAAAATTTTTAAAGTTATTTACTATGCTAGTAGAACTCTTAATGAAACTCAAATTAATTATACAACAACTGAAAAAGAGTTATTAGCAATAGTATATGATTTTGATAAATTTAGATCATATTTGTTTGAAACTCATTGTGTAGTGCATACAGATCATTCTGTTATTAAGTACTTAATGAAAACGAAGGATATTAAACCGAGACTTATAAGATGGATTCTTCTTTTACAAGAATTTGATTTTGAAATAGTAGATTAGAAAGGAATTGAAAATCAAATTGTTGATCATTTGTCCAGGTTTGAATTAGAAAAATCACTATGTTTTGAAAAAGAAATTAATAAACATTTTCCAGATGAAAAATCGTTCACTGTAAATGAGTGACATGTTCCGTGGTATGCCAACATTGTGAACTATATTCTTAGTGATCTTAAACCCTATGGAAAGACATACCAATAAATGAGGAAATTTATTTCTGAAGCTAAGACATATTTTTGGAATGACTCATATTTATATAAACAAGGAAAGGATCTGATCATTCGAAGATGTGTACCATTAGAAGAAACTTATAAATTATCCCAAAAATGTAATAATTCTGATTTTGGGGGACATTTTGGTGTTGATAAAAAACCATACAAAATTTTACAATCTGGATTCTATTGGCCTTGGGAGGACATTTTTAACATACAAAGCTCTACAATCTGGATTTTATTGGCCTACAATTTTTAGAGATGTTAATGCTTATATCAAAACTTATACAAAATTTTACAATCTGGATTTTATTGGCCTACAATTTTTAGAGATGTTAATGCTTATATCAAAACTTGTGTTCTGTTAAAGAGTAGGCAATATTTCAAGAAGAAATGAGATGCCCCTCAATTATATGCTAGAAGTTGAAATATTTGATGTTTGGATTAAATTTCATGGGACCATTTATACCATTTTCATAAATTTATATATTATGTTAGCAGTGGACTATATATCTAAATTGATAGAATTTATTACTTTACCTCGATGTGATGCTCAAAATGTTGCAAAATTTTTGAAAACGAACATATTTTGTAGATTTTGGATGCTGATAGTTATCATTACTGATGGGGGAAGTCATTTCAGAAATGCCATTACGGAGAAGTTATTAATTAAATATCATATAAATCATAGGATTGTTACTGCTTATCATCCTCAGACAAGTGGTTTGGCTGAATTATCCAATCCGAAAATTAAAATAATTATGGAAAAATTTGTGAATCCAACAAAACTGGATTAGTCAGTCAAACTTGACTATGCTTTGTGGGCTTATAGGACTGCATATAGAACTCGTATAGGATTGTTCCCATATAGGCTAATATTTGGGAAAGCTTGTCACTTACCAGTTGAACTTGAGCATAAAACATTATTTGAGTGATTGAAGAGTTCAATTATAATTTGAAAGATGTTGGTAATAAAAGATTGTTACAATTAAACTATTAAAGAGTTCAATTATCATTTAAAAGTTGCTGGTGAGAAAAGATTGTTACAATTAAATGAGCTTGAAGAGATAAGGAATATGCTGGTGAGAAAAGGATGTTACAATTAAATGAGCTTGAAGAGATAAGGAATGAATCTTATGAGAGTGCTAGGATTTATAAAGAAAAATTAAAATAATTAAAGAGTTCAATTATAATTTGAAAGATGCTGGTGAGAAAAGATTATTGCAATTAAATGAATTAAAGAGTTCAATTATAATTTGAAAGATGCTAGTGAGAAAAGATTGTTACAATTAAATGAGCTTGAAAAGATAAAGAATGAATCTTATGAGAGTGCCAAGATTTATAAAGAAAAGATGAAGATGTGGCATGATCGAAAGAGTGCTAAGATTTATAAAGAAAAGATGAAAATGTGCATGATCGAAATATTCTTACTAAAAATTTTTAGCCAGGGCAACAATTTTTGTTATATAATGCAAAGTTAAGATTATTTCCAGGCAATCTTAAGTCCAGGTGGATGGGCCCATTTGTTGAATAAAAGTTTATCCTTATAGACCTGTGGATATAAAGATCCTAATTCTGATAAAATTTTTGAAGTGAATGAAAATAGACTGAAACCTTATTATATAGAGGATCAGCATAAATATAATGATGGAATGATGTTAGGTCAACCAGAATGAGCACTGGTTGCGTCGGGTTGACGACATAAAACCAAGCGCTTTGTGAGAGGCAACCCATTGTTATTAGTGTGTTTTTGCTTTGATGGTTGTTTTGAGTATGATTAAGAAATTTGATCTAGTATATTTTTGAGTTAATTATGTGTTAGTAATGATTTTTAGACTTTATTCAGTGACCTAGACATGTTAGAATGAGAATTTGGACGTTAACTTGACTGGTGCAAAAATGCGCTATGGCGCTTAAGCGCCAGATCCGGGGCTTAAGTACGACTGTTTAATCACATGTACAAATTTCAATTTCTAGAAGGTATAACTGCAATTTAGTTGGAATAAACATGTCTTGGCAGTTTCTAGTCGTGCCTAGAAGTTATGAGGGCGATTTATGCCTATAAACAGAAGAGGTTTGTGAAGGAATTTCACCCCGAATTATTTTTAGCCCTAAAATTTTAAAAAACAGAGAGATTTAGAGAAAATGTCTTCTTGAGAGATGGATTTGAAGAAAAAGGAAGAAGCCATGAAGAAGAAGTTTATTAGTTAAAGTGCACAGGAGATGTATAACGGTTTCTTAGTCGTTAGTATTGAAGGGATATCAGAGAAGATCAACCAGATGGAGAATACTATTTCTGTATTAAAGACTAAGGTGCTTGAATTGCATGCTCATCTAGAACATATTGGGTGGTAACTTAAGATACAATTTAGCCATACCAGTTATATTGAGGAAGCGGATAAGGCGATGTTCCTTAAGGAAAAGTGGATCAAAGATGATAGTATTAGAGCTTGTCACCACCATCCGTTTTATCAACTCTATATTCCTGGAGAGACTACTGAAAGACAAAAATTCATTCCTTCTAATGAAGAGTGGCATTAAGTTAAGTTTTAGGAATTATATGTTTGGAGTCATGTTCTTAAGTGTGTTAGTGTTTATGTCTTGTGTTTAGTGTTTGTGTCACATATGTATTTAATTGTAAAATATGTGTTAAGTGTTTTGTACTTAAGAAAATTTTCTCATCCAAGACTATTTGGAGAGAGAACTAAGTGTTAAATGTGTTTGAACTTGTTTGTAAATTAATATAAGTTTGTTTTTGTGAAAATTTGTGTTATTTTTAGTCTCAAATTGAATTAATTATTATGGAGAATTTTGAGAGAGAAGGGAGTTATAGGATGTAAAAATAATCATTTAAGTGTTATGAGACAATTTAAGGGTACTTTACTTAGACTAATAGTGCATTTTACTTAAAATTAAAAATTTCAAAAATTATGCACTGGCCCCTAAGCGCCACATCTCGCGCTTAAGCGTGAGCCAACCTGAGAGGCAGGCGCCTAAGCACCACTTACCCTCGCTTAAGTGCTGGTTCGCAAAAACTGGTTCGTGAACGACAAAAAAGTGAATTTTAAGCCCAAAAATACCATTTTTAACACCTCCTATCATCTTCCCCAACTCAAAATCGCAATTTTAAGGGCTAGGGAAAGTGGAATTTGAATGTTTCTTGGTGGAATCAAGTGAGATTTGCTAGATCCAAGTTCCTTAAGGTAAGAGCTTTAATTCTATCGAAAAATTTTGGATTTTCACCATATATTTTGAGCACATTTAGAAGATTTCAAATATTTACAATTCATGGTGAAAAGTGAAGAGAAATCTATGGAAATTGCTTGGGAAGTTTAGTTAGTTCTTTTGGAAGTTTATTTTAGTGATTTAAACTTGATTTTTAAAGTTATTTTTGGAATTTATCAAATTTGTAGAATAACACCAAGAATAAAAAGGCGTAGAGAAAAGAGCCCATGTGATTCGAGCAAGTTTATCAGTTTGAAAGCTCAGGATTGATACAGTGACGTTCTGCATTCATGAAAATTGATTCAGGAGCGATGTTTCAAGAGTCCAGGTAGAGAGGTAGAAGACCTGATAGTCCGCTGATAGTGGGAACAGTTCTGTTGTTTCTCTATTATTATAGTGATTTATGTAGTGAGGGAGTTTTATGCAAATCTCCCAGAGGCTGAAGACGATCGAGTTATGGTTAGAGAAAAGTTGGTACCTTTTACTGTAGAGGTGATCAACTTGTTTTACCATTTACCACCGGAGACTTTATATTTTTATGCAAATTATAGTCCTACTGCGGTGGAGTTAGACGAGATTATTTCATATTTGACTATTGGGAGAGGACTTTGGAAGATAACCAAAGGAAGGAGAGTAAAATTCCCGACTTCCAAGTTATGTGCACCTTTGAAGGCCTGACGCTATTTCATTTCTGCTCGTCTGCTTCTGAACAATCATCTCAGTGAAGTGACCAGAGAGAGCAATGTTCAATTACTGTATTCAGGAGGGAAAGCCCATCAACATAGGGGCTTTGATCTATCACACTATCATCAGTTCAGCTGTTGCTGCAACTGTAAGTATGGGATTTGCTTCCTTGATATTTTCATTATGTGAGTAGGCTGGAGTGAAGCATGATAGTTGGGAGGAAGTTTTGTTACCTCTAAAGCCCATTACGAAGGTGAATGTGAAGACTTGTTATGAGCATTCAATTTTTGGCTGGAGAGGAGGATTTTCCAGAAGTTATGGATTAGAGACGTTTGCTGCATCCACCTCTGATGCATCTACATCACGACCATCTACTTCTCGTGCTTCTACATCTAGAGGTGATACCAAGACTCGGGATGAGTTATTGCAGAAGATGATGGACAATATCAATTTTACCACTGATAAGGTATAAAATTTAGAGCGTTTTGCAGATCATACTAATAGTTATAATAGAAGGAAGAGTGATTATGAAGAGAAATTCCACTCATCTTTGGAGAGTCTGATTAGAGGTGAACAAGGAGTGTAAATTCCTCCATATCCTTGATATCTTGATTATGAACCTATAGAAAAATGGTACAACAGTGATTCTGAGGATGAAGAGTAGAGCTGAGAGATTCATTTNAATTTGAATTATGTGATGTGGTTTGGACTTTTATATTTATGAGAATTGTGATGTGTTTTCATGTTTTGGACTTGAGACGTGTATGTATGTTTACTTTTTTAGATATTGTGATGTGTGANTTGTTTTAGACTATGATTTATGTTGTGTTTTGAATGTTTATGTTTTGTTGTTGTTGTGATTATTGTGTTAGATAGTATTTCATTTTTAAAATTTTAGGGTAGTAGCTATTGTTTTGTGTTTAGTACTGTGATTTAGTTAGTTTAGAACTTAACTTAATTTCATATCTGTTATAAAGTAGAAATCTTGCTAGCTTAGATCTTAAATTTGAAATTCAGAAACTGCTGCCCTGTATTTTTCTCTTATCATCTTTGTGTGTTGTTTACTTTTATACCACTGTTTAGAAGTCTATTGAATCTCTACATGTTAAACTAAAATGAAAATATTGAAAATTTGATTAAAAATTAATTTTACTCCTATCTTTAGTTTTATACTTGTATAATTAAGATGTTAAAATTCCTGTTAGCATGTTATTTCAATGTTCATTTCTTGCCTATATAATTATCTAATGCTAAACTGATTAATGTGTTAAAAATTTAAGTTTGGGGGGGATGAAAAATATTTTCAAAAATCAAATTTTATTTGTTCTCAAATGTACTACGAGTAAATTTGATTTTAAAAGAAAATTTGATTATGTACATGAAGTTATATTAGGGAAGCAAATTTTTATTTTAGAATTGAGTAAGAAAGTTTAGTTAAAATTTTAAGTAATGAAGAAAAACTTTAAGTTAAAAATTTTTAGTATAGAAAATTGATTTTAATTATATGTGACTGTCTTTAGTAGAAATTTGTATTTTTGAAAAATTTAGATAATTTAGACTTTTATTTTTAAAAATGATTAATATAAGTGGTTATCTTTAGTAAGAAAAATTGTATTTTTGAAAAATTTAGATAATTTAGACTTTTATTTTTATATTTAAATTTCTTCTATTAAAATGATTTTCAAAACTATTATTATATCTATAAGTAAAAGTTTTATATCAAGACTTTACTTTAGGAAAGGAGAAGTGAAATTCAAATTCATTAAAGGTCTATCCAGATATAGTAATCCTTGCCTGAAAAAGAAAAAGAAAAAGAAAAGAAAAAGAAAAAGAAAAAGAAAAGAAAAAGATAAGAAAGGAAAAAGAAAAGAAAATGAAAAGAAATGTAAGGGATGAGAAGCTTGAGGATTAGTGCCTAATCAAAAATTGGTTCTACATTTGATCCTTTTAAAGTATAAGACTTGATAAAAATCTTAGTTTTATAAATATAATATAGTAAGTAAAATTATTTTTAATAAAAATTTTGAAGTAGAGAAAATAAAAGAACTAAAATTTAAATTTAGAGAACTTACAATATTTCTGAATTAGATAGAAGGTCATATTTTCATAGTTCTTTACATTAAAAATTTTCAAACTTTAAGTTAGTCTCATTTACTAATTATTTTTTTCTAAATTGGACTACTATATTTTTCAAATCTAAATTTTAGTAACTCCTAAAGAAACTCATATACATATAATACATATTTGGTTTTTAAAGATTGAAGTGTCACTTGAGGGCAAGTAATATTTTAAGTTTGGGGGATTTTGATACACCTAAAATATAAAGTGTTTTTAGACACATTTTTATACCTATTTTTGAGATATTATGCTTTAATGGAAGGTATTTTTGTGTTTTTCTTGCAGATACAAGTAAAAATGGAAAAAAAATGCTTAAAAAAGTGAAAATTATCAAATTTGGAGCAAAAAAGGTGAAAAATTGTGCAAAAGAGTTTTGGCGCCTAAGCACCAGATCCAACACTTAAGCGCCTGTTAACACGCTTAAGCGCTGAGACCCCGCGCTTAAGCGCCAGTGGTAATTACTAGATGAGTAAAATTGGTTTTCACAAATTTTGAAGAGGTTTTTGAGGCACTCATTGGCTAAATAGGTAGTTGTAACCACTATGGATGAAAATTATCATGAAATGATGCATCTCTTGAGAAAATACATTGAATCAAGAAACATTTTGAAGAGATCCCAAGGCACCTCTTGGAAAACTATAAAAGAAAGAAGAGATGACTTAGAAAAGAGTACTGCAAAATATTGACAAGTTTTGAAAGTTTTTTTCTGGAGAGTTAGTTCGGAGAGATTTTCACGAACCACTTTTTATTTACTTTATCTGTTTTATTATTTTGTTTTAAGTGATTGTAAAAGAGAAGAGATCCAAAGGAACTTCAAAAGTTTGGTGGAGGACTTGAGATAAGTTTTTATCTTTTTGTTTGAGACTACTTTTAGTTTTAATTAAGACTTATTGTTGATTTGACAATGATTTCTTCTTTTAAACTAAAGTGTGGTTTTGTTTTCTCCATGGATTCTGAGTATTTTCTTTATCTTTCTTCTTAAAATGATAAGTAATTAAGTCGTTTTCTCCATGGATTCTAAGTAGTTTTCTTTATCTTTCTTCTTAAAATGATAAGTAATTAAATTTTCTCCATGGATTATGAGTAGTTTTCTTTATCTTTCTTCTTAAAATGATAAGTAATTATTTGATGGAAGTTGTGGAGAGTATTGATCTTTAATGTTGGAAAAAGTTGTGAAAATTTAAATATGGATGGAAGTTGTGGAGAGTATTGATCTTTAATGTTGGAAGAAGTTTTGATGATTTAAATCCATGAACAATGGAGGTTGTGGAGAGTATTGATCTTTAATGTTAGAAGAAGTTGTGATGATTTAAATTTATGCACTTTAACGGAGAGTATTGATCTTTAATGTTGGAAGAAGTTGTGATGATTTAAATCCATGCACTTCATTGAGTAGTTTTCCTTATCTTTCTCCTTAAAATGATAAGTAATTAAAGTGTTGGATGGAAGTTTGAGAGTATTGATTTTTAATGTTGGAAGAAGTGATGATTTAAATTCATACACTGTATTTACTTCTTGATTTGGTCAATTTAGATGTTAAAATTTGTTGTGAGAACATGTAAGAACCGGGCTGGTATTGTCTCAGTCAATAATTGAAAAGAATCACATGAGGTTTTATGAATGAGAATGTAGTTCATATGATTGAGTGCAAATAAATATGGAAATATTCATTGATGGGTGTAGAGTTAGAGGACTTTAAAGTGACAGGTTAAAGCCCCCAACTTGGTTTATTGATTTTAGGTTCTTATATTAGAATGTTAGCCCCCAAGTGGAGGGAATCAAGGGAACTGTAGAGTGAGATCTAGTATCTTCCCTGCCTAGTCGGTCTTCAGAACTATTTAAACTTTAAATTAGCCAATATTCTTTATAGCATCTCTAGAAAGGGTAAAGAATATAATTGCTCCTATTTGACACAACAAAATTTGCATACTTCTACAAAAAAATTGTTATACTTATTACTGATTCATGATTAGAAGAAAGATATTTTCATATTAAATGCTTTTTTTCTACAAAAACTTTAGTTATCTTTTTAGTTATTACTGTAACATTAAAATATCCAAAATACTAAAAATATTTAAATTTTAAATTCCTATGAAAATCATTTTTAGTTTAAGTAATTATCTTTTTTAAAAAAGAAAGACTTTCTAAAAAGTGCATATTGCATAATCCTCTGTGGGTTCGATATTCAGGTCATAATCAAAAAACCCAATATTACTTGATAATGATATATATAATTGCGTAGTATCCCAATATAAATATATATAAATTAAAAAGTTAAATTCTTAATTTTCTTCAAAATCAATTTTTTGGTTTTTTTGCAAAATAAGGAAACATAAGTGAAAAATACCATCAGAATTATTGTTATACTGTGCATAAGCATTAAGATTATGTGTGATGCGAACGATTATACTATTAGAGCTATTTTAGGACAAAGATATGATAAAATTTTTAAAGTTATTTACTATGCTAGTAAAAATATTAATGAATCACAAATTAATTATATAACAATTGAAAAAGAGTTATTAGCAATACTATATGCCTTTGATAAATTTAGATCATATTTGATTGAAACTCATTGTATAGTGCATACAGATTATTCTGCTATTAAGTACTTAATGAAAAAGAATGATACTAAACCGAGACTTATAAGATGGATTCTTCTTTTAGCTACTAAGTACTTAATGAAAAAGAAGGATACTAAACCGAGACTTATAAGATGGATTCTTCTTTTACTTCATTCTGCTATTAAGTGCTTAATGAAAAAGAAGGATACTAAACTGAGACTTATAAGATGGATTCTTCTTTTACAAGAATTTGATTTTGAAATAGTAGATTGGAAGAGGATTGAAAATAAAATTGTTGATAATTTGTCCAGGCTTGAATTAGAAAAACCACTCTATTTTGAAAAAGAAATTAATAAACATATTTCAGATGAAAAATTGTTCACTGTAAATGAGTGGCGTGTTTCGTGGTATGCCGACATTTTGAACTATATTGTTAGTGATCTTAAACCCTATGCAATGACATACCAACAAATAAGGAATTTTATTTCTGAAGTTAAGACTTATTTTTGAGATGACCCATATTTATATAAATAAGGAAAGAATATGATTATTTGAATATGTATACCATTAGAAGAAACTTATGAGATTGTCCAAAAATGTCATAATTTTGATTTTGGGGGACATTTTGGTGTTGATAAAACAACATACAAAATACAAAAATGTCATAATTCTGATTTTGGGGGACATTTTGGTGTTGATAAAATAACATACAAAATAGATTTTTTAGCCTACAAATTTATAGAGATGTTAATGCTTATATCAAAACTTGTGATAGATGTCAAAGAGTAGGCAATATTTCAAGAAGAAATGAGTTGCCCCTAAATTATATGCTTGAAATCGAAATATTTGATATTTGGGGATTAGATTTCACGAGACCATTTATACCATCTTTCAGAAATTTATACATTCTGTTAGCAGTGGAGTATGTATCCTAATGGAAAGAAGCTATTGGTTTACCTCGAAGTGATGCTCAAAGTGTTACAAAATTTTTGAAAACGAATATATTTTATACATTTGAGATGCCAAGAGTTATCATTATTGATGGGGATAGTCATTACAGAAATGCCATAGTGGAGAAATTATTAAAGAAAAATCAGATAAATCGTAGAATTGCTGCTGCTTACCATCATCAGACAAGTGGTTTTGCTGAATTATCCAATCGAGAAATTAAAAGAATTATGAAAAAATCTGTGAATCCAACAAAAATAGCTTGGTCAATCAAATTTGACTATGCTTTGTGGGCTTATAGGACTGTATACATAACTCCTATAGGAATGTCCCCACATTGGTTAATATTTGGAAAAGCTTGTCACTTACAAGTTGAACTTAAGCATAAGGCATATTGGGCGATTAAAGAGTTTATTTATAATTTGAAAGTTTCTGGTGATAAAAATTATTACAATTAAATGAGCTTGAAGAGATAAGGAATGAATCTTATGAAAGTGCCAAAATTTATAAAGAAAAGATATGGCATGATCGAAAGATTCTTCCAAAAAATTTTCAGCCAGGGCAACAAGTTTTGCTATATAATTCAAGGTTAAGATTATTTCCAGGTAAACTTAAGTCCAGGTGTATGGGCCTGTTTATTGTGATCAAAGTTTATCCTTATGGAGCAGTGGATATTAAAGATCCTAAGTCTTAGAAAATCTTTAAAGTTAATGGACATAGACTGAAACCCTATTTTATAGGGGATCAACATAAGTTTAATGATGGAATGATATTGGGTCAACCAAAGTAAGCACTGATTACGTCGTGCTGAAGACGTAAAACCAAACGCTTTGTGGGAGGCAACCCATAGTTATCGGTGTGTTTTTTTTATTATTGTTTTATGTGTGATTAAGAAAATTTGAGGTAATATTTTTGAGACTATTATGTGTTAGTATTGATTTTAAGACTTTATTTAGTGATCTAGACATGTTAAAATGAGAATTTGGACGTTAAGTTAACTAGTGCAAAAATATGAAATGGCGCTTAAGCGCTAAATTCGACGCTTAAGCGCGGCCGTTTAAAAACATGTGTGAAATTAATATTCTAGAAGGGAAAACCACCTAGAAGTTGGCAAAAATGTGCCAAGGCAGTTTCTAAACGTGTCTAGGAGTTTTTGGAAGGATTTAGGATTATAAATAGAAGGGTTTAGTGAACGAATTTCACTCCAGATCATTTCTAGCCCTAAAGACTAAGAGAGACATAGACTTTAAGATGATGTCTTCATGGGAGATCGATTTGAAGAAGGAGGAGACTATGAGGAAGACATTCATTATTCAAAGTGCACAAGAGACGTATAACGGTTTCTTAGCCATTAATATTGAAGGGATATAAGAAAAGATCGACAAAATTGAAACTACCATGTCTGTACTGGAGACTAAGGTATTGGAGATTCATGCACATCTTGAGTATATTGGATAGCAATTGAAATGCAATTTAACTACACTAGTTATATAAAGGAAGCAGATAAGGAGATGTTTCTTAAGCAAAAGTGTATTGAAGTAGATTGCATCAGAGCACATAACCACCGTCCATTTTAGCAACTTTATATTCCAGTTGTTCCAGGAGAGACTAATAAAAAACCTGAATTTGTTACTTCTAATGAAGAATGGAATTAAGTTCTATGTTTGAAGTTATGTTTTTGTGTGTTTAAAGTCTTTGTCTTTAAGTGTTTTGGTGTTTAAGACTTGCTTTTAGTATTTGTGTTATTTAGGTATTTAATTGTGAAAGATTGTTAAGTATTTGTATTTAGGAAAATTTTCTAATCCAAGACTATTTGAAATGAGAACTAAGTGTTTAAATGTATTTGTACTCGTTTGTGAATTAATATAAGTTTTTTTGTGTGAAATTTTGTGTTGTTTTAGTCTCGAATTGAAATAGTTATTATGGAGAATTTTGAGAAAAAGGAGAGGTAGAGAAAGTTGAAAATAGTCATTTAAGTGCTATGAGACCATTTAGGGGTGGTTTACTTAGGCAAATAATGCATTTTACTTTAATTCAAAATTTTTGAAAATCGTGCACTTGCGCCTATGTACCACTTACCCTTGCTTAAGGGCCGATTCACAAAAATTGGTTCGCGAATGGTTAAAAGTGAATTTTTGAGCAAGAAATCGCCATTTTTAACGCAACTATCACCTTCTTCCTCTCGAGTTTGCAATTTTTTATGGCTAGGGCACATCTAATGTGAAGATTTCTTGGTGGAATCAAGTGAAATTTGCTTGATCCAAGTTCTTTGAGGTAAGAGCTTTACTTCTATGTAAAAATTTTAGATTTTCACTATGTATTTTGAGCACATTTGGAGAAATTTGAAAAGTCACTATTCATGGTGAAAAATGAGGAAAAATATATGAAAATTGCATGGGAAGTTTAGTTTGTGCTTTTGGAAGTTTAATTTAGTAATTTAAACTAGATTTTTGAAGTTATTGTTGGAATTTATCAAATTTATAGGATGACACCAAGAATGAAGAGGAGGAAAGGCAAAACCCCTTTCGATTCGAGTAAATTTGTTAGTTCAAAAGCTCAAGATCGGTATAGTGATGCGTTGCAATCATGCAAATTGATTCAGGGGTGATGTTTTAGAAATCCGGGTGGAGACGTGGAAGATTTAATTGTTTGCCAATAGTGGGAACAATTCTATTGTTTCTCTGTTGTGGTAGTTATATCTGTTCTGAGGGAGTTCTATGCAAATCTTCCTGAAGCTGAAGAAAATTGAGTCATGGTTGGAGGGAAGTTGATACCTTTTTTGCCAGAGGTAATCACCTTGTTTTACTATTTACCACCAGCTACATTATGTTTTTATGCAAATTATAGTCGCACTAAAACGAAATTAGATGAGATTATTTCTTACTTGACTGTTGGGAGAGCACTTTGGAAGATAACTAATGAAAGGAGAGTTAACTTCCCAACTTCAAAGTTATGTGTACCTTTAAAGGCCTGACACTATTTCTTTTCTGCTCGTCTGCTTCCAACCAATCATATCAGTGAAGTGACCAGAGAAAGAATGACATTGAACTGTTGTATTCAAGAGGAAAAGCTCATCAACATTGAAGATTTGATCTATCAAATTATCATCAATTCTACTATAGCTGTTACAACTGCAGGTCTGTGATTTGCTTCCTTGATCTTTTCTTTGTGTGAGCAGGCTGGAGTTAAATATGATACCTGGGAGGAAGTTTTATTACCTCTGAAGCCCACCACTAAGGTGAATGTGAAGACTTACTATGAGCATTCAATTTTTGGCTGGAGAGGAGGATTAATCAGAAGCTATGGAATGGAGACGTCTGCTGCTTCTACATCTAGACTATCTACCTCACGTGCTTCTATATCTCGAGGTGAGTCTACTGATACTTGAGATGAGTTATTAAAGAAAATGATGGATTATATCAATATTACCGTTGATAAAGTACAAAATTTAGAGCATTTTGCATATCATACTAATAGTTATAATAGGAGAAAGAGTGAGTATGAAGAGAAATTCCACTCATCTTTGGAGAGCCTGATTAGAGGTCCCAGGAGTGCAATTTCCTCCATATCCTCGATATCCTGATTATGAGTCTGCAGAAAAGTGGTATAGCGGTGATTCTGAGGATGAGGAGTAGGATTGAGATATTTTTATGTTTGTTTATGTTGAAGACTATGTGATGTAGTACTGCTACATTTGTTTTGTGTTGATTTGGACTATGTACTATGTTATGTTTGGGACCTTTTATATTGTTATTGTGATATTGTGTTTTGTTACTGGCCTATTTTAACATTTTAGGGTAGTAACCGTTGATCTATGTTTAATATTTTTTTAGTTAGATTAGGATTGAACTTGATTCTATGTCTTTTGAAAAGTTTAAAAATCTAGCTAACCTAGATATTAAATTTGAATTTATGAAACTGCTACCATGTATTTTTTTTTTCATGTTAGTTTGTTTGTTTTTATGTTGAGATTGTGAAATCAAGTTAGTGTGTTAGTTTACTTTTATCTTTATACCCAATGCTTAGAAGTCTATTGAATCTTTACATGTTAAATTGAAATGAAAATATAGAAAATTTGATCAAAAATTAATTTTACTCTTATTTTATGTTTTATACTTGTATCATTAGGGTTTAAAAATTTTTGTTAGTATGTTATTTTAAATTTTCATTCCTGCTTATATATATCTGATGCTAAACTATTTAATTTGTCAAAAATTTAAGTTTGGGGGGATGAAAAATATTTTCAAAACTGTAATTTTATTTGTTCTCAAATGTGCTACAAGTGAATTTGATTTGAAAAGTAAAAAATTGATTATGTATATGAAGTTATATTACAGAAGTAAAATTTGATTTTAGAAACGAGTAAGAAAATTTAGTTAAAATTTTTAGTAATGAAGAAAAACTTTAAGTCAAAAGTTTTTAGATGTGAAAATGATTAATATAAGTAATTATCTTTAGTAAGAAAAATTGTACTTTTAAAAAGTTTAGATAATTTAGAATTTTATTTTTAATACTTAAATTTCTTTTATTAAAATAATTTTCAAAACTATTATTATATTTATAAGTAACTGACTTATATCAAGACTTTGCTTTAGGAAATGAGAAGTTGAATTCAAAATCATTAAAGGCCTATCCAGATGTAGTAATCCTTGCCTAAAAAATAAAAAGAAAAGAAAAAAAAGAAAGAAAAGAAAAAGAAAAGAAAAAGAGAAAGAAAATAAAAATAAAAAGAAAAAGAAAAAGAGAAAAAAATTAGGAAGAGAAGCTTGAGGATTAGTGTTTAATCAAAAACTGGTTCTACATTAGATCTTTTTAAAGTATAAGACTTAAGAAACTCTTAAGCGTATAGATATAATATAGTAAGTAAAATTATTTTTAATGAAAATTTTTAAGTGGAGATTATAAAAGAACTAAATTCTGAATTTGAAAAATCTACAATATATTTCTGAATTAGATAGAAACTCATTTTTTTCTTTTTTCTTAACTTTAAGAATTTCTAAACTTTAACTTGGTCTCATTTACTGAATATTTTTTCTAAATTAGACTGCTATATTTCTAAATCAAAATTTTAGTAACTCCTAAAGAAAATCATATACATATCATACATATTTAGTTTTTAAAGATTGAAGTGTCACTTGAGGACAAGTATCATTTTAAGTTTTGGGGATTTTGATACATCTAAAATATATAGTGCTTTTAGACACATTTTTATATATATTTTTGAGATATTGCTCTCCAATTGAAGGTATTTTTGTGTTTTTCTTGCAGATACAGGTAAAAAAGGGTGAAAAATGCTTAAAGGAGTGAAAAGGATCAAATTTGGAGCAAAAAAGTAAAAAATGTGCAAAAGAGTTTTGGCGCCTAAGAGCTAGATCTGGAGCTTATGTGTCGGTTAAACAGAGAAGGCCGTGCCTAAGCGCCAAAGGCCCCGCGCTTAAGCGCCAGTGGAAGTTGTTGGACGAGTAAATTTAGTTTCTGTGAATTTTGAAGAGGTTTTTGAGGCACCCATTCACTTAATAGGTGGTTATAACCACCATGGATGAAAATTATCACAAAAGGATGCATCTATTAAGGAAATACATCGAATCTAGACATTATTTGAAGATAAACCAAGGCACCTTTGGGAAAATTATAAAAGAAAGAAGAGAGGACTTAGAAAAGAGTCCTGAAAGTATTGGAAAGTTTTGAATGTTCTNTATAAAAAACATTGAATAATCAAGAGTTTGGTCCTTAATTCCGTTGTCAGGCTGAGAAGAAACTGGTTGCCACTCCAGAGCTCCCACTACTCCCTCCCCGGTGGGCTAACAATCTCGCATTAGTATCAAATTAACTTGACCAAATTGGGGATTTTAATCTGTCACCTTAAAATCTCTAATGTTGCATCAAAAAATTTACATTTACTTATTTATTTGCACTCAATTCCATGGATAACATACTCTCCCATGAAATCACAGCCCTTTCAAAAGAACATATGTTTCTCAACACATTTTAACATTTCAATTAGCCAGATCAAATAATAAATAAAGATCAGAGTTCAAATCATCACAAATTATTAACATTTAAAATCATAGAAAACAAAATTTTTTATTCACAAAACCATATTTCAAAGTAGGGAGAAGGATAAAGAAAAATATTCAAAATTCATGAGAAGGATACAACAAAACATGGATTTCATATATAAAATAAGTTCACAAAATAAAATATAAAAAAAAGACAACTTATCTCGTAATACTTCCCAAGAAAGTCAGAATTTCTCTCCAGGTCTTTCACCCTTTACAAGCACTCTCAATTCTCTCTTAGAAGTGTAATGAAGAAGAAATCTCTCACCTTCCCTCTCCTCTTACAACCCTAGAAGAAATCTCGAAGCACTTAACTTTCTCTCTCTATCTCTTCCGCTTGCCTTTCACGACACCCGCTCTTCTTCTTTTATTTTAGGTTGCATCCTTTCAAAAAGAATTCAAACTTCCCTCCAGAAATCGCTCAAAAAGTCAACTCTTTATAATTCAAAATATGTGTCATTTGATCCAAGAAACATTTCCCTTCGTAAAAGAACCTTACAAAGTGTGTAGACACATTAAATTACTCCAATAGGTTTTTAGAACAAGTTTCCCTATGAAAATTTGCGCAAAATTTGCATTAAATTGCCTTAATCTGCAGAAAGTCATCTGTGGCGCCAGATTTAGCGCATCATGCGCCAAGGCTCTGTCAAATGACGCATCATGCGCCATCATGCACCAGATTCCCAAAATTTGTTGTTTCGGCACCAAATTTCATTTTTTTTTCTAATTTTGCTCCAAATACATAAAAATGTTATACTTGCAACAAAAACACAAAAATACCTTTCTTTAAAGTGTAATATCACCAAAATAGGCATAAAATAGATACTTAAAACAAAATATTTTTTTGGTGTATCAGTCACGCCATTAAAGCATGAAAGCAGCTCAAGAAAGAAATTGCAAGACTGATTTGATAAAGATATTTGGGTCAGTTTTGTAAGGTAAGACTGGCCATAAAAACAACACTTCTATTGGTAAGTAGCAAACATAGAATCAATGTTATCAGAGTCATTAAATTATTGGCATAGTTTAAACAATTGTTGGAGACCCATTTCTATCTAACCAAGTCCTCATCATCACATCTGAGGAGTAAATGAAAAAAAATGTACTTCAAGTCCACCACCTTTGATGATTTCAACTTTGAGGGAGTTTAGGTCCCCCCAACAAGACTCATTCATCACTAGCGCAAGGATTGGTGAATCTTCCTACAATGTGAAGAGGATTCTAATCGACATTGTTAGTTATATTAATTTCTTAGTCTACCCAATCTTCTTCAGTGTAAGGCTGACTAGGGAGAAACATCAACTTATATCTAGTTCATTTTATGGGTTCAATAATCAACTAGTAAAACTTAAAGGAAAAATTAAATTTTCCAACATAACTTGAGAATATTTTTTTAATGGATTATACATTCCATCCAATTCATTTTTGTCAAATCAAAATTAACATACAATGCCATCTTTAAAAGACCCCTCTAGTTAATCTTCGATATTGTCAATTTCATGACACACCTCAAGCTGAGGTTCTCAATCCTAATAGGAATTGGAGTTGTGCACAAAAACTTCATAAATTACTTATTTATGATACCTTAGGTAAGCCCAGCTACTCCTATTAGTGATGCTCAACTTCAACAACTTTGATCTTTGAGATGAGGACGTATCCCAATGAGTTTTTTTTTTAGAAGACCTTTTCCATGCTTTGCTCTCGAGTGATCATCCCTCAAAAATGTTAACTTGGTTCCCTACTCTTTTATGAGAATATATCAGGGTATGAAGATCTTTTCTAAAGAAAGTAGAATGTCTGGGAAGTGCAGCGCTAGAATGATCATAGTGAGGATAAGTGCATGTCCCATGTCTTGGCTCATTCTGGGGATAAATACATATCATTCTTTGAGATACTAAGAAGCATTTGAAATGCTAGTATCTAGTGGATAGAGGAATGCGAGTCCACTTTTAAGTAGCTTAAGACATACTTGGCCTTGTTGCCTCTTCTTTCAAAGCTTGTCCAAGGAGAGATGATGTACATCTACCTGGTTGTTTAACTTCATACAATAAGCTCTATCTTCTTAAGAGAAGAAAATTTGATTCACCATTTTTTTTAGTATGCCAATAAGATTCTTTTCATATGGAGAGTTTCTATGTGTTGGCAGACAAGAATACATTAGCTTTGACGTTCTTACATCCATACTTTCACACACATACAATCAACATCTGCAAGGAGCTCCATCTGAGGGCCATTCTGTAAAGGCTAGAAGCATCTGGAAGGTTAAGCAAATAGTTGATGAAATTGGGAGAGTTCAATGTTTGTCTTTTCCTCAACTTGATATCAAATTAGAAGTTCTAGCTGATTTTATGGTCTAGAGCGTTGTACTTTCCTCTGACAAGTAACCTCTTTTCCCTCTAGTGTCACTATATTGGAATATGTATATTCATAGAGCATCTAGAAGATTTGGAGCTAGTATTGGGATACCACTCATCTTTTGGAGTACAGGCTTCGCTTGAAATTTTCAGCCACCAATAATGTCATCGAGTATGGTGCTCTTGTTAGTGGAGTGAAAATTATTGTTGATTGTGAAGTGAAATACTTGATCATCCACATTGACTCTCAACTCATCTCATCATAAGTAGTAGGGAAATTTTACTTCTAAAACTCAAAACTTGTATCATATCTTAGCCCTACAAACACATTTCTCACTATAACTGAAGAACATCGAGTCATCCACATACTTTGGGAGTTAAACACTTGATATGATGACCTCTCCAAACTCTTTACCTCAATGAATGGGAACCTCTTTAAAAGAAGACACATAAAAAAAAAATTTCCTTGCATCTAAGGCTAGTGGGTGATACGGTCAATTGATAAGCTGAAAGAGTCGTTGTAGATGAATCCCATCATTTCATTCCTTCAAGATAGAACGCTGCATAATAATGTTGTCATGTTAGTTCACCTTTGATACATGGCTATAATCATCATCATTTTAAAAAAACTATAAATTAAGGCCTTTTTTTATACATACTTTAAATTTCTTCCACCATTTGAAGCTTAATGCACTTGAAATGAGGTGCATTCCAAGATATGTGGGGAGCACCTCAGAGGAAGAGCTCTCCCCAACAAATAATTAAGTAGGTGTTTTAATGAACTACAATCAGTTAGGATGCATTGAACTTCACATGAAAATTCAAAAGCTCTTAATTGAACTCCAACCTCATCCATGCATTGCCAATAGAACTCATGTCCCTCTTAAGACGTTGGCCTTTTGCCCAATTGGTGTACACATCATGGAACATTTTTGGGTAGTTCTGGGCAATGAAATTTCATCAACTTGGCTATGTGCTACTTCAATAAGTGGGTAGAAGCCCATGTGAGTGCCAATATCACTAAATTTAACACCAAACGATTTGTTTAGAATAATGTCATCTAACAATTTATTTTGCCTTAACAGAATATCACTAATAGTTAGACTCAATTTTCTAGGATGGTATTCACATTCTTTTATCAGGATCTCCATATATCATTGGTCCAAATAGTCTTAGCTCATCCTTAAACAAATGGGCAAACAAAAGTGACAAATTAGACCATACTCAAAGGGTTAAGGAAACACCTTGAGAAGGCTGGGAAGCATTGGGTTGACCTTCTAGGATTACCACACCACCTCATAAAATCCAATCAGAGAGACACCTTACAGCTTGTGCTTCAGTACAAAGGTTGTTATCCTCAACAACATTATGGTCCCAAATCCTCAAGTTCAAGCTTTCAACCTAGTTTATAACAAAGAGAAACTTTGGCAACGATTAGACTTCATCATGAAAACCTGTGATGTGACACATCTCAGGGCAACTTCCTACTGCCATAGGGTTGCCTGTCACTTGAAGCAGAGAGCCAAACCTTGAGCTATCTTTGTCAAATATCTGTTCTTGCATAATATTGATATAGTTCATTGTGGCCCATAGTGAAAGAAATTGTCCCTGCCNTTTAGATTCTAATACAAGATGTTAGCCCCCAAGTGGAGGGAATTAAGGGAGCTCTAGAGTGAGAGCTAGTATCTTCCCTGCCTAGCCAGTCTTTAGAACTATTCAAACTTTAAATTAGCCAATGTTCTTTATAGCATCTCTAGTAAGGGTAAAGAATATTATTGCTCCTATTTGACACAACACAATTTGCATACTTCCACAACAAAATTTCTATACTTATTACTGATTCATAATAAGAAGAAAGATATTTTCATATTTAGTGTCTTTCTTCTACAAAAACTCTAGTTATCTTTTTAAATTGTTATTGTTCTATCAAAATATTGAAAATACAAAAAATATTTAAATTTTCATTACTGCAAAAATATTCTTTAGTTTAGATAATTATATTTTTATTAAAAATTGAATGTTTATTGTTCAATAGTGCATATTGTGCATTCTCCCTGTGGGTTTGATAATCAGGTCTTAATCAAAATGTCCTATATTACTTGATAACGATACGCATACTTATGTAGTAACCCAATATATATAAATTAAAAGTTAAATTCTTATTTTTTTTCAGGATCAAGTTTTTGTTTTGTTGCAAAGTAAGGAAATATAAGTGAAATATAATCTAAATTATTGTTGTATTGTGCATATTAGCAGTATCTAGGGATCATGTTCCCCCAAACTGATTGTTTTGATCCATTTGGATAATAGTTTGTATACTCAAATGAACTTCATCTGATTTAAGATTAGCAAAATCTCTTAAAGGTCTCTGATGATGTTCATTTTCTTTTCTAACATTACTCAAATTGCAAGTCATTTTACTAATATTATCTATCTCTTTTTATTGTTTTTGAATTTTTCTAATAGTTCTTTCTAAATAAGAATCATAAAGTACTAAATTTTTAGATCTTACACTACACATAAACAAATAAAACAATCAATTTAAAATAAGCAAATACAGTAAAATAAGAAAATGTTCAAGTTAAACTACAAACACTCTTTTTATTTTTTTTAAATAAAAATAAAATAACTTACTACTACTTTCCGTTACAACCCCGAAAATAGTGACAAAAACTTGATGCACGCGGATTTAGTGTGTTAATTTTGTAATTATTTTTCAATATTACAAAATACACACAACATATGTAATAATAAATATGCAAAACAATCCCAACAAAAATAACTTTAATAAAAATAGTGTATCTTTAAAACTCTTTTAAACTACCAAATCCCCATTTAAAAATAACGCAAGTATGTATATCGCTCAAGTAATAAAAGACTCTCATGGAGTCTTAGATAACGATCCCACAGGGAAGTTAGAAATTCTTGTATATAGTTCTTAGATTATATTTTTAATTTAAACTATAAAAATGTAAAGTACGAAGTTTGAATATTAACTACTAAAGTGAATGTTATTTAAAATTCAGTTGAAAGACAAATATAACTAAACCAGAAACTAAACTTTTAAAAGAAAAATTACTAAAAATAAACAAAATTTTTGTTGATAGAAAATTCAAATTTAGGAAAACAACCTCCCCCTTACAATGAACATATGGATTGTGAAGAAATTATACTCATTTGAAATATATATATATATATATATATATATATATATATANNNGGTGGTGTCAACGATTCAGATGGGAAGACTTTACCTCAATCTTAAAATTTGAAGAATTTCTACAAATACTCTCTGAAAGTCCATGAGAATGATTAGGTGGATGAGTGGCTTTACACTTAGAGACAAAATGCGGAATGAATATATTCGTGATAGGGTTGGTGTAGCTCCTGTGACAGACAAAATTAGAGAAAGTCGTCTTAGATGGTTTGGTCATATTAAACGTCGACCATTAGATGATCCGATTAGGAGAGAAGATGTTTTAAATTCAAATTGTGTTAAGAAAGGCAGAGGTAGACCCAGGAAGACTTGGGCTTATTGTATTAAAAATGATCCTAATTTACTAGAACTAAATGAAAATATGACACTAAATAGGACGCAATGGAGAAAAAGGATTCCATATGGCCGACCAAAGTAAATGAAAATATGACACTAAATAGGACGCAATGGAGAAAAAGGATTCATGTAGCCGACCCCACATTAAAAATGATCTTAATTTATTAGAACTAAATGAAAATTATGACCTAAATAGGACACAATGGAGAAAAAGGATTCATGTAGCCGACCCCACACAGTGGGATTAAGGCTTTGTTGTTGTTGACTCAATGGAGAAAAATGATTCATGTAGCCAACCCCATTAGTGGGATTAAGGCTTTGTTGTTGTTGTTTTTGTTCAAAGACGCAATAGAGAAAAAGGATTCATGTGGCCGGCCCCACGTAGAGGGATTAAGGCTTTGTTGTTCAATGGAGAAAAAGGATTCATGTAGCCGACCCTACGTAGTGGGAGTAAGGCTTTGTTGTTGTTGCATGGAGAAAAAGGATTCATGTGGCCGACCCCACGTAGTGGGATTAAGGCTTTGTTGTTGTTAGAGAAAAAGGATTCATGTGGCCGACCCCACGTAGTGGGCTTAAGGCTTTGTTGTTGTTGTTGTGAAAAAGGATTCATGTAGCCGACCCCACGTAGTGGGATTAAGGCTTTGTTGTTGTTGTTGTTTCTTATTCATATGGCCGACCAAAGTAAATGAAAATATGACACTAAATAGGACGCAATGGAGAAAAAGGATTCATGTAGCCGACCCCACATTAAAAATGATCTTAATTTATTAGAACTAAATGAAAATATGACACTAAATAGGACGCAATGGAGAAAAAGGATTCATGTGGCCGACCCCACGTAGTGGGGTTAAATCTTTGTTATTGTTGTTGTTGTTGTTGTATGCTTTAATATTTATTTTTTTAATCATATTATACGTTGTTGTTATTGTTGAAAAAGGATTCATGTAGCCGACCCCACGTAGTGGGATTAAGGCTTTGTTGTTGTTGTTGTTTGTTGTTCTCTCTGAAAGTCCAATCATGTAATCTTTATTTTACATATATATTATTATCCTTTATTTTTTTATTCCCAATCGTTATATTCACATTTTTAATTAGTTCCTTTGTTTACAGTAACATCAATGTACTCCTAGTCTATTAAATAAATATTATTCATCTTTTGTTTCTTATACAAAGATAATAACTCCAAAAGTGTTATAGTTGATTTAAAAACCAATTCAAGCTCTCGACCTAAGAAATATATAACTTCTGTTGAATCTTAGTAAAAAAACATTCAGCCTCAGAGGGATTTAATCCAACCTCTTTTGTATGGGTAAATGTCATCAAGCCTTATTTTGACAACCACATATAGGTTAAAAGTCCTTGTTGGATTACACCAAACAACTTCCATACATTTTAACAACAAAGCAATGATCTAACCATAAATATTAGATGATTTAAAGCTCCTAAATGGACTCCCTTTATCCTCTTCCATTTGGGTCAAAATCATCGAGTGATACTCTAATAATAGGCCGGATACTCAGAATATATTAGCTAGTTTTTCCTACTCAGTGATCTGAAGCTCTAAATATCATTTCACATCGATTATAAGATGAAAAAAAATTAGAAGCAAGGCAAATATAATTCATCATTGTCACAACATGATTTGACAACATATGAATGCACAAAGACGAAGAAAAAACTTGGAAGACAAGTAGCCAAAAATGATAAATCACTAAATAAGACCATCAACAGATACATCAATTTTACTCACACAACATAATATTAATAAAAGTGAAAAAATAATCAAAACAAAATGGGAATACTACATCGGTCCAACTCGTACAACATAACTTAGATAAATATAAAATAAAGATTAATAGCGGTGCTAAACGTCAATGTTCTCCTCCACCTCTTCATAGCTAGACAACACCTTCTTAAACGAGCTCTAGATATCATCACTATCGAAATAAAAAAAAGCGTAATCCAAAGCCTTACTAGGGGTGAGCCTATCTATGTCTACCCCAGTCCAACGTTGCTCTACTCAGGTCATTTTTAGGAAGCTTTGAATGAATTCTTTCATGAAAAACTATTTTCATTGCTCTTTCATCTCAATGTTGATCTAGTTGTGATCCTTTTGAATGTAATCCTGAATGATGATCTTAAACTTTAATAAACTCCTAAATTCCTCTACAGCTTTTACCTCAGCCCTAGTAATTTTGAATGTCTTATCAAACCTCAGTTTTTGGACGTTCTCCTCTACACTGAGACCTTCAACCGTAGAGACTTCATGCTTTTGTTACTCTATCTAAGGTTCACCCATGCCTTCACAAACTCCTCTTGAGTTCTCTTCAAATCATAATGTTGCAGTGAGAAGTAAGCGACTATCATAGAGAACTCTAACTTGCTCTTAATTAGTTAAGACTCTAAAACTGTAAATCTCTTTGTTTCAAAATCATATCAATGTTTATACTCACCCTGAAGGTACTTGATCTTAAAAAACTCAGAGTTCTATTATATCAAAGAAAAGATAAGACCCATCAATACTCCAACCTTTTATCCATCTAGAAAAATTAGTTTAAGGTAAAATAGTTGAAAGAACTATGCAACAACAAAATATAAGAAATACTCACAAAGTCCCCAGTCTCTTGGAATATGGTGCACGAATGAGCCAACATGTTCTCTAACATGTGAATACTTAAAGGAATAGGTAAAAAATTCCTCATTTCTTTGCTCCTATTGCACTACCATTTATGAAGTATCTTAAAATTACTGCTTAATATAGGCTGCTTTAGAGGTGTCGTTGGAGCCAAATCAGGGTGCCTCTTCTCAAATATCTACATAATTGCAAAAATATTGCTAGGATGGAATGAGAGTCTAACCTTGATAAAAACCTCCTCACTCATTAATTCATAGACATTGTGCACCTCATGTTGTATCTTCTTGAAGTTCTAAGATCAAAGCATTCATACTATTTCTTCTTTGGTGTTCTATTTCTTCTTTGGTGTTATGGGAACAAATAAGAAATCATTTGTATAAAAAGAGCAAGAATAACTAATTGAAAAGAGGGTGGAGATGGAGCTGAAGATTAAATTAGAGTCAGATGTATACAACTTTGGGTAGAGTTGAGAGGCAAGCAACCAATAGTGAATGAGTTTAAGGTGGAATGACCTTACTTAAATGTGTGCTACATTGTATTCCTTTTGTGCATTGCAAGCGTTCAACCTTAAAAAGAGAGAACAAAAAACTTTGGAGCACCTTTTTAACAAGTTTCTATGGTCTTGAGGAGGAAATAGGAAAATATAGGCTTCGTGGACTAAGGTATACAAACCTATCTTTGTGGGTGGGTTGGGTTTTAAAAATATTGACTAAGATTTACAGACTAACGAAGTACATGATGGAGCTGCACATCAGCTTGAATACTGTGTAACTATGCACCTCAAAGAAGGTGTACTGAAGTTTCAGTAATTTCTCCCAAGTTCAATCACCCTCGACCATTGTGCAACAAATATTATACCTCAAGAAAATGCGTAGTCCTTTCCACCCTATTGGTTCTTAGTAAATTGATCTAACTTGATAATCATTTTCTAGTATTCTACACCGAAAGTCCAACGATGCAATTGCTGACAACTGTCGACCAACGCTTTTTCACAACCGTCGACCATTGTCGATCAACCTGTGGTCGTTGCAATAAAAGCCGCTGCAGAATCACAACATACGCTGCCAAATTCCTAATGAAGTACCCGATTGAGGTGCACTGAAGTTTCAATAACTGCTCCCAACGTCAATCACCCCAGACCATTGTGCAACAAAAATTATATCTCGAGGAAATGCGTAGTTCATTCCATCCTTATGGGTTCATAATAAATTACTCTGACTTGAAAATTACTTTACTACTAAAATCTTCCAGCACGCATCATTATATATATATATATATATATATATATATATATATATATATATATATATATATATATAGACATTTTAAATGCAAAGTAAAATACATATTGGAATCCAGAGAAAGGGCACACATACATGCTTTCAAGTTAGCTTTTTGATAAATTCTAACTAATTTGACATGCTTTCTCAAAAAGTTTTAAAATTGGACCAAAATCAACTTTTTTGAGATCGACTCAGATCAACCAAAAAATTTTAAATATAATAATACAATTTGTAAAATATGACTATATATAAGTAATGAGCATTAATCACATAAAAAAAAACAAAATTTTTAAGGTTCTATTTGAGATAACTTTTTCTCTGCTTTGTTTTTCAGACTCCCATCTCAGTTCTATTTGAGAAATTACTTTCTTGCTGGTTTTTAGAGATTTCTGTGGTAGAAAATTGATTTTTTAACCAAGGCTATTAAAGCCTTGTAACTGTCAGAAAGTCGGAGTCTAACTTTTCAAATATTTCTATAATAACCTCCACAATTTTTTTTAAAACCAGTTTATTTTTTAACATCTTCAGAGTTGTTAAAAAGAAGCGATTTTTCTGTCCGGACTCCGGACAAAAAATTTTGACCTTTAAAAGACCCTAAATTTTAACCACATTTGTTTGTTTTACAATCAAAAGTTTATGTTGAAGTACGAGTATTGATGATTCAATAAAAAAATTGTGATCGTTTTTTAATAGAGTATAGGTGAATAGCCATCATTATTTATTAGCATTTTAGGCCGCAGCATCTAAAAATAAAAAATTAAGAGAAAATGTGATTACGAAGAAAAAATAAAATCATAAATCCAAAAGGTGTGATTGAAAGGCACCTTAACACCTTTTTTAAGAATCAATAATGCGAATTTTGTCCAGGATTTAAAAAGTTAAGAATCTAACAATTATTTTAGTGTAAAGTAAGTCTTAATTCAAATATTTCAAATTCAAATTAAATCAAACCGTACTAACATGGTCGCTCATAGAAATGGAAAGAGAACACTCACATAACAATAAAAAAAAAGAGAAAATTTCATTTATAGCACATAAGTCTTATGTATTTACATATCTAACACCGAAATTTGATATTCACACTTATAACACCTTATCATGATAAATATATACGCAATCTCGCTTCAAAAAAAAAGACAAATAAAGTGATATTTAATTTCAGTGGTGTGCATGTATGACAACTATTTGATACTTAAAATAATAAAAAAATAACTCGAATGGGCCCTAAGATTAAGATAATTACACAACTAATTACCGCTTCATCACAATTTAGTCCCAACCCACTCAACATTTTTCATGTAAAAATTTTCACAACATAATTCACTCAAATAATGTTAAGACCTAGTAAAAACTATGGTACCCCGGACCCATCATGCTGTCCTATACGATCAGTGGACTTAATTTTAAATCACAAATCTCAATCAAAATTGCACTCAAATGTCAAATCACCTTTTTAATCACCGTAAAGGCCTCAAAAGAAGAGCCTACCTATCAAGCGCTTGTATGAATGTCTCTCAGAAACATAGCCCCCATACCAAACTAAGCCAAATGCCAATCAATAGGTTAGGCTGATGTTTTGGCATATTAGGCCCACATCTGATTGCGTGCAATTAATAAACAAGACGTCTCAATACTTTAATGGATTCAAAGAATTAGCTCCTACAGAAACTTCTGCGCCGCGTTAGAATTATTAGTGGTTTTCTTGATTGGGCTTAGACAAGCCAGACCGAATATTGGGTTCGTTTCTATATTTTTGCCATCCGGATCAACAAATCCCCCGTAAGCAAAGGACTTGTGGTTAGCATGTCAACATTTGCGGGGCCACTCAGGCTTGATAGTATAAACTGAAATGATTAAGAGTAATGCTACGGATAGGGATGCATTAACACATCATTAATTTCTTTTGTTAAGTTTTAAAATTTTGTGTTTATCGTAAATCAAAACAAATGTAAATGATGAAGAAGAGAGGAACGATAAGGAAATTGACGAGAAAGGAATTATATTATGTTGATGGCAGTTACATACACATCATTGGAAACTTTATAAAACTAATAGCCTTGTCCATGTTTCAAATTCTTACTCAAATATAAAATTTAGAATCCCATCTAAATTTTTCAACTTTGTGGAATTCTCATTGATTTGATCTTGGCAAGCATAAGTGCACCGGCTTGTTAGTTGAAAAGTTGACCCGGGTGATAGTTTTATAAATAGCAAAGTTTCAAGTACTACGTATATAAGTATTCCTTCTTCGGTTGGTGTTTCTATTTTGTTCGATTTTGATGAAGTAGTCAGGCATCGATGCAAAGGAAATATACTTCATGATCTAATTTTATTAGGAGTTTCTAGGGAGTTTCTAGGTGACAATTGATGCAAGTCAATGAGTTCCTTAGCATGAGTTGTAAGACTTTTTAACCACCTTCGCATCTCTGCTAGTTGTATAAACCTGATAGAATATTAAGCTTATCTATACACTCGGGAGAGGGTTGGTAAACATATGATCCTTGTTGGCTCAAAAAATTATTACATAATTCTATAAATTCTTCTAATGCTTATGCCATTATCATCATTGCAAGAAGGAAGGGATTTTGATTATATAATAACTTTCAAAAATTTAACCAGCCTCCGTAGATTAGGTTTTTATTTAATTTAGTTATCTTTACTTTTAGAGTAAAGTAGTGAATTTTGGATAATCAAAATTTTCAAAAATTTTAGGTTAAGACGAGTTATTGTAGACTAGAACATTTACTGAAGTTGTTACAAATTAACACATTTCCTCGTGGTATCGATACTAGGGGTTTTTGAAAGAAAGTTCTATATTAGTTGAACAATATGTGCACTTTCATAGCATCCCTAGTGTGTAAAACTGAATTGTGGAGAAAACCAAGAATTATTTGTTAAATAGAACTCAGTTAGGAATTAAGGGTGTAAGCACACACGGACAGCGAGAGTCAAGTTTTTGGTGTCATTGTCGGAGATTGAAATTAAAGTAATTACACACGAAGCACACATATACTATTGGGATCAGCGAGCGTCAGTAATGAGCATGACTGTGTTTGTTTAATGTTGTAAGATGTGCTATTTGTTGATTTTTATGCCCAACACTGAACTTGACCAAGGTTGGGAACTTCAACTTGAGGTGTGACACAAAAGAGATAGCACTGAAGATGGACTTGAGGGGCCTCCCAAAGATGGTGTTGTATGTCAATCTCAATTTGATGATGATGAACTAGATGAAGTGAGTCATTTTTCAAGAAAATTCTCCCTTTTTGAAGGGAAGATTGATCATTCCCTTGAAATCTTATTGACCAATTATAAAAGCTATAGAATGGCCAAATTGCATGTTTAACTTTCTTCATTCTAAGCCTCAAACCAAGAATGGCTGAGTAGAACAAGACACCAACAAATCTATCATTTTGATTGAAAATCCTCTCCATATTGTAGCAAAATTCATCATCTCATGTGCTAATGGTGAGCGAGTCTTGGTAGAGAACCTGAACTCCCACTAGGTTATAATCATTGGTAGTGATGGGCTTGAAGTGTGGTTTTTCTATGCAGGTTCCATAGGTGCAATGATGAGGGCTTAATAAGATAGCATTTTCCACCAACAATTGCTTAATTTTGATAATGATTGGTGGCTTCCATGCAGCTGCTTCTGTGTTTGCTACCCCACGATTAAATTGTTTTCCGTACGTGCAGAGTTATCTTACACAAACTGACTTAAGTACCTTTGTTGAGTCAATCCCTTGATTTTTTTCCTTAAGCTTCTTGCATGCTTTTGTGGCCTGACTATAACTCTAATGATAAAATTTCTCTTAAGTTTCTCAGTTAGGTTTTAAAGGGTGAGGCCACTTTATGGTCTATTCATCCTTAATAACCATCAAAATATTGATGCATGACATGTTGAGTGACATATATTTCTTCTCCAGTTGAGGCTCATGTTGTTATTTTGCAAGTTGAGAGGAGAAATCACAATTACCTTGCTGTTTGAACTTTCTTCATTGTGAGGTAATGTTAGCATCCCATTGATTATTCTTGCACCTTAAGCTCTCTAACCAACCTTCCAAACTCCTAACTCTTAACAACAAAAAACATTCGCACAGTTAAAAGTTGCCCATCCCCACCATTTTCAAGCCTCTATATCATCCCCATTGCCTTAATTCCTCCATGAAAATCTAAGGGATGTTTACGACCATGATATCAAACCCTTCCAAACTTCCAATTAAGCATTCTAAAAGCTTTATAGAAGCCCAACATCCCTTACCCAACCAAAATTAAACCTTCCCCCACCCTCTACTATAATCCCAGAAAAGATCGTGGCCCCATATCTTCTAGATCATAGCAAGGACCAATTTTAATCCAAATTTACACAAGAGAAAGGTTTGAGGTGCTCAAGCAATCATTTCCATCAACTCCAATCAAGGCTTCATCACTCGGGGCAATTTATGGGTTCAAAAATCTAAAATTATGTCTCAATGAATGTCCACTTAACCAAATAGATAGGTTTGTCTCACGAAGATGAAGCTATAGGAACAAACCTCATGTGATTTTGTTAACTCTACTACGAGATCTTATGGTTTAAGCATGGATGGTTATCGGTTTTCTGTCCCAGGAGAATGATGATTGGATACCATCAAATTCCATGTATTTGAAACAAATGGTGAAGATTAAATCGAACAGTGAAACTGCAAAAAGGAGTCCGGAGTATAGTGATTTGAGCATGAAAATGATGAGTGAGGTCAATGTAGGCGTAGACTATCTCGCGAAGCCCTCTAACTATAACTCTTTTCAGCAACTCAAGATCCACCTTTGGAATCTAACAGGTTTTAATGAAAATATGCGAAAGTAGTCCTCGAATGAATCCTATTGTTTTGATTAATTCCATGGTGATAGGAAGAATGTTTGATGAAATTTCTATTGGCTATGAACTATTTGATGAATACCTGACAAACTTGTTAAATGTACTGATAATGTCCCCCGGAAGAGAATAGAACCAGGTGCAATCTTAAACCTTTAGAGTGGCAAAGAACACTTGGCAGATAACTTCAATATATTTCTTTCGATATGCGTCACAATGGTTGAGAATTATTGTAGTTGGAGCAGTTACAAGAACTTCAATATATTGCTTTCGAGATGCCTCGCTGCCTAGTATTCTGGAAGACACGTTGCTTTGTCGGTTGCATTGTTACTAATGTACATTGAGATTCTACATCACAATTTATGATGTTGCAAGGGGACAATTTGCACCGTGCAAGGGGTGGTAGATGGTGGTCAACAGTGATCTCCAAGCGATGGTCAACGATTTCAAGAGCGGGTGGTGTTCCTTGGACCTTTGGTGTAGAACATATGACCTAAATTCCTTCTCCCCCAAACTCCGAGCTTCATCCAATTCAATGTCTGGGCCATTTTCATGAATGTGATAGGGTTTTATTTATAGAGTCTAGAGGAGGCTTTGTTGTAAATAAGGAAGGATTTCAGGTTATTCTATCACACGACATCGATAGATTTGCTCGATCAAACAAAGTTTTGTAGGCATTTTAGTATCTTAACAATATCAGAATTGAGTGACTTTGGGCTCGTTGGATTTATTTTGTAGGGACTCGATTTGACTATAAGATTATCAGATTTTGAATTTATTTAACATTCCAATTAGGCCCTAGAAGTCTTAAAAATGGCATAGCGACTCTATCTATGTTAAATTTTTCTCAGATTGAACCAATTTTGCTTATTCAGTTTGTCTCTAAATTCATTAAAATAAGATTTCAAGATGAATTTTAAATTGGAGTTTGAATGCTCTTTACTAAAAAATATTTTTAGATTTGTACTAATCGCCTTGAGATTCGTACCAAATGAACAATTTAGTGGATGATATATAACTCATTATTAACTTTTTTAAAATAAATTATTTAGAAAATATTCTAAGAAAATAAATGTAAATATCAAATTTTGAGTATAAGAGATATTAAATAAATAAAAATTCAAAGGTAGAGGGACTAAAGAAAGAGAGAAAGCGAAATAAATTATTCAAAGAGATTCCACGAGAATGTATTTTATTTATTTATAAATGGATCATTCTTTCCCACGTAATCTTTCTAGAGACCTAATTGGCGCATAATAAGGCGAGTAGGCTCCATTTGGTCCCACCCATCCATCAAATTTCAATTGTTACCAGCCGCCCATCTACACCTCTACGGAGCCAAAGCCTAAAACTGCAGCCTTTAGTTTCCCCGGATTTTTAGAATTTTTCGGTACCACTGCAATAATTAATTATTACATATTTTTAAAATTATAAAATTCTATTTTTTTTACATTTATTCAATTCAAAATTATATTGCACCAAGAAATAACTCTATTTTTTATATTTTCTTATAAAAATACATTCTTATATATAAATAAGGTGATATAAATGTAAGTATTAAATATGCAAATTAATAAAAATTAAATGGTATGCAATTATTTTTTTGTCCTTTTTGATAAAAAGGATCCGAGAGAGAGAGAGAGAGTTAATTATTTTTCTTTTTTATATTCTTTGCCTTTTTTTTTTCAGTCTGTCTTTTTCTTCTCCTGATTATTTTATAGTTCATTATTTAGATTCTAATGGGCCAAAGGAATATTTAGAGTTTCATGGAGTTTGCAAGCATCAACTTTTACATGTTCTACATAAGATTTTTAAAGATCTTGTGTAGATGATTACATATTGCTAAAAGCACATTTATAAATGATATCATCCTTTGGAGCAAATCAAAATTACATAAGATTTTTAAAGATCTAACACTCAATTGTTAGTGTATTATTATACAACTGATAATTTGGGTATAATAGTCGTAATTGTACTGCAATAATTGTAGTTAGTGGCTAATATAGCCTTAGTTGGTTGCAACAATTATTGGTGATGGTCGACAATAGTCGATGGACATTTACCCGCACTTCTACTAATGAGCTATATCATAGTTGATAAATCACTCTTCTCTTCAACCTCCTTTTTAATGTGTAGAGTGGAAGCCTAATTTTTTATATTGTATTTTAATAAATTTAGCCAAAAATCTCAAAACACCACCAGAGGGCCAATATTGATTCCTTCAATCATAAGCTATTCTTTTAGCATTTTGGTATCTTAACAACATTATAATTGAATAAACTTAGGCTCATTAGGTTCTTCTTATCAATCCAGTCAATTTGACTGTAAGCATGCAAAATATAAATATTGTTTAGCTTTCCAACTAATATTATGAAGCTTTTGAATATATTTTTAAGTTTTTTATATGAGCTTATTTGGGCTCGGATTGAATCACTTTAAGTTTCATTATGCTCATATTATGGAGGTACTCAATTTAATTATACATTTGTTGAAATTTTAGCATAAATGATCCTAAATTCGAAAATAAAAAAGATGTGACCCAAAATGCATCGATTCAATGTCGGATTTTATAAATTTCTTCATGACATATGAATATTCATTAGAAATTTAATTTGATATCAAGTGTAATCATAAAATGCATTATGTGTTGTTACATGAAAAGAAATTTGTGGCTATAGAGTAAGAGAGTTTTGCGCCCAACTTCACAATAAGATCACATACAATTGAATGATAAGAGAAGGTAGAAGAACAAAAGGGAAAAATAAAAATTCTCAAGAAATAATCATGGAAATGACTAGGTTGAAATAATTATACTATTTAAACAAATGTTGCAAGACCTTGAATGTATTTTTTAAAAAAAGAAGATGAGGTAAGAGTGTAAATTATTTATTTAGCTTCTTGCAAGGTGGTTGAAAAGTTGGCAAAGAAGTGTTGAATTAGACGTTAGATTGTGGATTGGTGATGTTGATTGAATGGTCGTGTTTTTATGGCGATGGTTAGTTTATGATGATCAAACAAAGCTGTTTAGATGATAACAATCAAATTGTTGTGAACGGATAATGAGGACAAATGGATTTGGTTTGATGGTAGTGGTCTAACAACAATGAATGAACAAAGAAGATTCATTGATAATAGCCAAATAGATTTCAAGGATTCTCCAAACCTCATATTTTTCTCTAATCTTTAGTTAGGCCCTTCTCATGTAAAAGTTATGGATCTATTTAGAGATTCAAGGGTCGGCATTTTTTTGTAAATAACATTAAAATTCAAAACATTTCATTGGAAGATCAAGAGAGATTACCTATGATATGTCATCGACCAATTTCATCATTTGGCATAAATCTCGTGCAACATGAATCTAGAAAAATGTTTGTGCAAGAAACAATAACAAATTAAAAATAATTCAGAACTCTGATTTTAATAAACTTATAATCAAACTGAATGGCTCGATGAGATATACTCAATAACACCAAAATTAATGCAATCCAATTCAAAACAAGCCCAAATAAAGCTGTTAAACCACTTCTAAAAACACCATATGATTAATTGGAAGGTCAAATATATTTTAAATCTAAAAAGCTTATAGTCAAATCAAGCGTCTCGAAAAGATAAGTCCAAAGAGTCTAAGATAACTCAATTCCAACATCATTAAGGTAATTAAATGTCCACAAAATATCGTAAGATTGCTGGAATCTCCCCAGGTCCTCTGATAGAGTAGTCCAGATTCCATACTTATTTACAGGGAGGCATTTTCGAGACTCTATAAATAAAGCTTTACCTTATTCATGAAATAGGAGGAAGAGATGGATTTGGTGCTAGAGCTACATTGGGAGAAGAAGGATTTAAATTACGTTGTGGTTTTGGACTACAGACCCAATAAATGTTTTTTGCTCCTGTAGTTACCGAGCACAACACTTGGTGGTCACCGTCGATCACTGATGGCCACCTCTTGATTTTTGTAACAAACCTCCTTATGGAGTCATAACATATGTTGTAGAGAAATAAAGCACTCTACAAAGCAATGCACCTCAAACATGACAAAATGACACACCCCTTAAGATCATGTAACAATGCACCTTGAAGGCAGTGTAATAATGCACCCCAAATATGGTGTAATGATGCTTTGTACGCACCCAAAAGTGGTGAAATGACGCACCTTGAAATGCTGTAACAACACTTCCTAAATATGGTGCAATAATGCACCTTGAATAAATTTTAATGTGATGCGGTGGTCGGCTAGCACTAATAGTAAATATGCAGTTCATAAAAATAAATTCAGTATAAATAATTTTATCTTTTAAAATCTCTAAGCTGCCAAACTCGTAATAATAACGCAATTATACGCATCACTCGAGTAATAAAGGACTCTAATGGAGTCCTAAGTACTGATCCCACAGGGAGTTGTAAATTCTTATGGTTATAATGTCAAACATAATATTCAAACTATAAAACTTAAATAAGCAAAACAAATCTAAAGTAAATTTAATGTGTGCTAAATGAAATACAGTTAAAAAAATTAATTTAACTAAACTAATTGCTAAACTTCAAAAGTAAACTTATAAAGACTAAACAAAGTTTTGAAGTGAAGAATTCAAAGTTAAGAAAGCATCCTTCCCTTTTACAATGAGTTTATGAAATGTGAAGAAATGAAAATCATCTAAAATACATATAAAATTGTATTGTGCCAAATAGGAGAATTCTTATTCTTTACCCTCTAAGAGTGCATAAAGAACACTGACTAATCCAGAGTTTGATCCCTAAATCTGTGGCTAGGTTTAGAAGATACTGGTTGTCACTTTAGAGCTCTCACTTCTCCCTCGCCTTAGGGCTAACAATCTCGCTGTTGTTTCCAAGCGACTTGAAATAATTGAGGATTCTAATGTGTCACATTAAAATCTTCAATTCTGCGCCCATCAAATTGTATTTCTCTTTTTATTTGCACGCAACCCCATGACTTACATTCTCACCAATGAAATTGAATGTGACTCTTACCTTGTTAAAGAAAGCATTGCCCTTTTAGATCGTATATTTCTCAGCAAATTTTAACCTTTCAATTGGCTAGATTGAAAAGTAAATGAAGATTAGAGTTTGAATCGACACAATTTATTAATATTTAAAACCTTACAAAATAAAACTAATTTTTCAGAAAACTGTATCTCATTGTTGGGAGATAAAGAAGACTACTCAAGATTGAAGATAATGATACGATAAAACACAGATTTTATATATATAAATAAGTTTACAAAACAATGAATGAAAAGAGCACAACTTATCTCATACTCCTTCCCAAACAAATCCCTAGAAGATGCTTTTAAGCACTTTCTCTTTTTACAATCACACTCAATTCTCTCTTAGAAGTGTAATGTAGAAGAAAGTTCTCACCTTCCCTCTCCACTTACAACCCTAGAAGAAATTCCTATCTTCTCTCTCACACTATAACATTTCTCTCTATCCCACACCCCCCCTCTTCTCTAGACTCCTCTTATTTTTAATTAGGGCCAAAAAGGAATTCAAAATTCCCTCCAATTATTCCCTAAAAATTCTCACCTTTTTGCACTAAGAGATAAGTCCCTTCATCCAAGCAACATATCTCTTTATTAAAGAGCCTTCCAAAGTGTCTAGATGCATTGAACGACTCCATGGGACGTTTGAAATGTTTGAAGCTTCAAAAACAACTCAAAAATAGTCATGAACTGATTTACTCCATCTTAATTCATCTCTGGTGCCAGCATAACGAAGTTTGCACTGTTCTATAGATTCAGGCACTTCTAGCGCCAGTCTGGCACCTATGGTACTGCTTCTTTGTAAAATAGCGCCTCGAGTGCCAGTTTCTGGCACTTCTGGCACCAGCTCGAGAAAATGTTGCCCCTGGCTCCAGGATCACAAAAATCTCCATTTTGGCTTCAAATTTCCTCCTTTTTGCTACTTTTTGCTCCAAATGCCTAAAATTGATATACGTGCAATAAAAACATGAAAACACCCTTTTTTTAAGTGAAATATCATCAAAATAAATATAACATGTATACATAAAATAGTACATTATTTCTTTGTATCAAAATCCCCCAAACTTAAATGTTACTTGCCCTCAAGTGACCCTTTTACTACATAAAAATATGACTTATGACAAAGATTAACATTTATTCCTATTATAGCATCTTAAGTTTGAGTAAAAATATATATTGTTGAGTATTTTGTTATCAAAATTTAGTCCTTCCTGTGGGTTTGATATTTGGGACTTAATCAGAAAAGTTCTATAGTACTTGATAACGATACATATACTTTATAGTATTCAATATTGAAATATTATAAATACAATCACAAACATCACATTTTACATCTCTATATACCTAAGAATTGGGATCATATACTTGTAATAAAAACATGAAAATACTCTTCTTTAAAGTGCAATATCACAAAAAAAAACATAAAATGTATACATAAAATAGTACATTATTTTGGTGTATCACTTTATCACAAGGTCAACCTTATTTTGATAGTTAATCCATTGCAATATTTGATGACCCAACAAACACTTTTCGGTAGGTTAGCTAGGTGGTCGATGATTTTGTTACATTTTGATATAACCTTCGTACATCTTCGTGCTATCAAAGGTCAGATCTTAGCAGACTTTTTCATAGCTCACTAGCTATAGGTCAACTCTCCGCTCAATGACGAGTTGCCGGATGAACATATTTTTATTTTAGAAGACCTCGATAGCAGACGTTGGAAGATGTTCTTTGATGGAGCTTTGTCGGTACACAAGGATAGAGACTCACAATCAATAGTGCCTGGCAAAGCTGGAGTTGGATTAATCTTCATTACAGCAAAACGAGGAATGTTGTGGTATTCTTATCACTTAACAAAGTTGTGCATGAATAACGAGACTGAATATGAAGCTTTAATAATCAGACTAGAATTGGTCACATTACTGGGTATAAAAGGCATTGACATCTATGACGATTTGCATTTGATTATCAAATAGGTAGTCAGACAATACAAAACTCTGAAACCAAAATTGGAACAATACCTGTAGTATATGATGAAGCTATTGGAACAAATTTCTAACTTGACATTATACATAATTCCAAGAGGAGAGGATGCTCTTGCCAATTCCATCGCAAGACTAGCTAAGAAATTTGTCTGTTAATAGGAGGATTCAATCGATGTAATCATATAGACACTACAGGTCCTCTCACAGATTGACATGGAGAGTATGCACAGGTTATGGAATGAATAGACAGTTATAGGTGTCACAAAAGACAAAGGATTGATTGCAACCATTTATGGAATATTATCAGAAAGGAAAGCTACAAGATGAAACATCGATAGCACACCAAATAAAGAAGAGAGTGTTGTCCTACGCTTTGTTAGATAAAGTTCTGAATAAAAGGTCCTTTAACCAAATGTGGCTCAGATGTCTCAACAGAGCAAAGGCCAAAGAAATTGTCAAAAAGGTGCACTTCAGACTTTTTGGCGCTCGCTAATCTAGCCTCAAGAAGTAAGGAAGATCATGAGACTAGAGTTTTACTGGCCGGAGATGATGACAAATTGCATGAAGATGGTGAGGATTTGCCGTCAATGTCAGATACACTAAGTGGTCTTACATCATCCCCCAAACGTGCTGCATCCAACATTAGTTTTGTGGCCTCTTAAGTGTTGGAGAATAAATTTAGTGGCTCTAATAGACCCTCCATATTTGAAAAGACACCACTCAAACTTGTGGCAACAGATTCCTTCTCCAAGTGGTTAGAGGCAATGTCGTTAAAGAAAGTTATAACGTAGCACGTCTTGCAATTTTTCAAGAGTTGGATCGTATATATATTTGGCATATGTTGACCTCACTTTTGGTTGAGGTCTAGTTTTTTTCTTTAGTAGCCTAGGGTCTAGCCATAGGTCTTTCCTATTAACTATTTATAGAAAACTAGAAAAGGAACCCTCACCATTAGAAATTCTAAACTCCTCTTTATTCAACTTGAAGCTCTACATATTGGTCCTAACCTCTAGCACTTAGTAAGTGGGGTCAATATATGGGAGCTCAAGGAGAGTTCCCATAGAACTGCTTGGTGAAGATCTAGAGCTAAGGCACTCATGACCGCTACTTTTTATATGCATAAAAATATAAGTATTTAATACTGCTGCTAAAAGATTTACTTTCTCGACAACTATGCCAAATCTTTAATAATAGTTATAGATTTGATAAATATGTACGTAATAAATATTCAATAATTGTAAAGTCACACTTATCAACGCAAGTATATGTATCGCTCAAGTAATATAAGGCTCTAATGGAGTCCTAGATATCGATCCCACAGGGAGTAAGTTTAGAAATACGAACTAAGGTTTTATAAAAGAAATACTTTAATCACAACAATGATGTTCAATTTTCTTATCTGTCACTAATAGGCAATTGAAATAATTACTTGATTTTAATAACTATTAAATAACTAATGATTCTAATGAAGTTTTAAATGTGATATTCAATATATAAGAAAACATCCTTCTCCTTGTCAAGAAATTATAGTGAATAGATAATTGAATCAGTTCAAATTATATTGTGCCAATAGGAGCATACCTATTCTTTCCCTTTTGTTCCAGGCATAAAGAACATTGACAAATCCTACGCTTGTTTACTGAATCTACGACTAGGCTGGGAGGACACCGGCTCTCACTTCGTAGCTCGCACGTTCCCCTCACCTGAGGGATAACTTCTACACTTCAGCACCCAAACGATAGGACTGAATTGGAGATTTTAGTTTGTCACTCTAAAATCTCCAATTCTACGCCCCATAATATTATTTCCCTATTTATTTGCACCCAACTTTAAAGGGCTTTAACCTCCCTGAATCTTGGACGTAATCTTCACTTTAGTTGTAAAACTCAAAATATTTTAAAAAATCAATTGGCCAGATTCAAAGTAAATGAAGATCAAAGTGAAAATATCATCACAATTTCTTAAACATTTTCATGGCTTCACCAATTCAAANTAAACATTGACTAATCCTACGCTTGTTTACAGAATATGCAGCTAGGCTGGGAGGATACTGGCTCTCACCTCGGAGCTCCCACGTTCCCATTGCCCGAGGGCTAACATCTACACTTCATCACCCAAATGAAAGGACCGAATTGGGGATTTTAGTCGGTCACTCTAAAATCTCCAATTCTACGCCCGATAATATTATTTCCCAATTTATTTGCACCCAACTTCCAAGGGCTTTGACCTCCCTGAATCTTGGATGTAATCTTCTCTGGTTGTAAAACTCAACATATCTTAACAAATCTATTGGCCAGATTGAAAGTAAATTAAGATCAAAGTGAAAAGATCATCACAATTTCTTAAACATTTTCATGGCNTCAACGTATTTTAACAAATTAATTGGCTAGATTGAAAGTAAATTAAGATCTAAGTGAAAAGATCATCACAATTTCTAATATTTTCATGGCTTCACCAATTCAAATCACCATTTCACAAATCTCGAGACAAGGAGAAAGACAGAGAAAANAATCAAAGTCATATAAACTACAACAAATAAATAAACTTATATCTAATTTCTTATCAAGAAAACTCCTCAAAGTTCCTCTGAATCAATTCCTTTCTTTACAGCACACAGAATTCCTCTTCGAAGCAGCAAGGAGGAAGAGATCTCTCACTTTCCCTCTACTCTTACAATCTCTCAAAGAATTCCTCACACTTTTTACACTCCAGCAAACACTAATGGAACCTTTCCAACCTCCAGTAACTCTAGAGTCTTCTCAATTTTCAGCCAAAATCTTCTTTTAAAGTTGTATATGAGCTTCTCCAAGTGTTGCCTAAGCATCCCTTCAAAATTTGTCCTTATCCAAAGCCTGATTGGTCATAACCACCGAGCTCGTCGTCAGCGGCCTCGAGGGTGCCGTCGGCGGCCTCAAGGGTGCCGTCGGCAGACCTTCTTAATGAATTAATTCTGGAGTCTCAAGAAAATCTCACCATCGGTGCCCTAGTTCAATTCTGCACTTTTTCGCCCTTTTCGCTCCAAATTCGTTACTTTTTTCATCTTTTTGCTCCAATGACACTAACTCGTCATTCCTACAACAAAACATCAAAAATACCTTTCTTTAAAGTGCAATATCATCAAAAATAGTATAAAACAGGTATGAAAATCTCAACATATTTCCCTTTGGTCAAAATCCCCCAAACTTAACTTTACTTGTCCTCAAGTAATTTTACTACTATATAAAAGTTATGATCTATTGTAGTAAAGTTTTAATTTAGAAATACTATAAGTTTGATTTAAATAAACATCATAGTGAGATTTTCAGAAAAAATTCATGTAATTGAATTAACTCTGTAGCCACAAGATTATCTAGTCATCAAGTTTAAGAGTTCTAGTGTTCTATTCATTTCAATAATGACTATATGTTGTAATATTAAGTTACTTAGAATATTCAAATGATAGGAATTTCATGAGAACACTACTAGTAAAAGATCTATTTCATAAATATAAGTTCAGGAATGTATTTAGGTTTTTCCCTTTAGGTAGGTCCAGTGAAGCCAATTTTTGATTAGGCATATGCTCAAGCTTCGCCTCACTTCCATAATTTTTTTTTCTTTCTTTTCTCTTTTTCATTTGGATTGCTTTCAATCTTATATATTTTTNAAAATTTTATGAATAGTTCTATCAATCCTAAAATGTCCCCCAAATTCAAAATCATGACATTTTTGGATAATTTCTTCAATTTCTTTATAAGGTACACATCTCCACATAATTAAATCCTTGAATTGTTCGTATAAATATGGGTCATCCCAAAAGTAAAATTTTGCATCTTGAATAAATTTCTTCTCTTATTGCTTCGTCAATCCATATGGTAAAATACCACTAATAATGTGGTTTATAATATCAACATACCACGATATTTCCCTTTTTTAACAGTATAAAGTTGTTCATCAAGAAAAGTTTCATTAATTTCTCTTTTAGGATAAAATGTTTCTTCATGTTCCAGTCTAGATAAATGATCAACTATTTGATTATCAAACCATTTCCTATCTACCACCATAAAATCAAATTTCTACATCAGAAGTACCCATCTAATTAATCTTAGTTTCACATCATTCTTTTACATCAAATATTTTATAGCGGAGTGGTTTGTATGCACAACACATTTAACTCTAATTAGATACTTCCTTCAATGTTCAAAGACATTACGACACTCTTGATTAAAATCAAATTTTGTATTTTTTTCAAAAAATTGGCATATTGGCTACGTAATTTTTGAAAAATCTTTAATGTATCACCTATAAAATCCAGCATATCTTACCAAATTATAACTCTTCTTATAGTAGTAGGTGGAGGTAGGTTAGCTATAACTTAAATTTTTGCTGGATCTTCTTCCACATTTTTTTTTCTGAAATTTTATACCCAAGTATAATTCTTGCTACAATCATGAATTGACATTTTTCCCAGTTTAATACTAAATTTGTTTTTTCACATAGTTCTAAAACTTTCCTTAAATGATTTAGACATATTTCAAATGAAGTTTCAAAAACAGAAAAATCATCCATAGACTTCTATTCTTTTTTCAATTAAATCACTGAAAATTAACATCACACATCTTTGAAATGTCACAGGTGCATTACATAAACAAAGGACATTTGTCGAAAAGCAAAAGTACCATAAAGACTAGTAAATGTAGTCATCTCTTGATCCTGTGGAGCAATTAGAATTTGATGAAAGTCGGTATATCCATCTAAAAACAAAAATATTTGTGCCCAACTAGTTTAACCAACATTTGGTCCAAAACATGGTAAAGGAAAGTGATCTTTCTTGGTGGGTGAATTTAAGTTTCTATAATCAATGCAGATTCGTTATCCAGTGACTTGCCTTATTGATATTAATTCATTATTCTTGTTTGTCACAATAGTCACACCCCCTTTCTTAGGAACACAATTAATTGAACTCATTGAAGCACTGGCTGAAATAGGTTATATTATTCTAGCATTTAACCATTTTAAAATCTCTTTCGTTACAACTTCTTTCATCATAAAGTTTAATATCCTTTGAGGACCAACTTTTGATTCATGATGTTCTTCCAATAAAATTCTGTGCACACAAATCGAAAGACTGATTCCTAATATCAGCTAACGTTCATACAAAATCTTTCTTTTATCTTCTTAACGTTTCCAACAATTTTGTTCTTCTGCTTCAGTTAGTTCTAAAGATACAATAAAATGTAATGTTGATAAATCTCCTAGAAAAATATATTTTAAACATGTAGGAAATGTTTTCATTTCTAGTTCAGGAGGTTTTACAATCGAGAAATCAAATTTTTGTTATTATCTGTAGGATCTAACAATTCAATTTGTTTCTGAACATAATCCAATTCTTCATTACTCACTTCCATAGATTTGTCTTAAATTATATCATCATCCTCGTACTCCAAATATTCTTTTGTAGTTTTCTTCTCAAATGTATTTGTAAAATATTCATTATATAAATAGGCATTAATATTCATTCTGAAGCATTCATCTCTTCCTTTTACTGAGTATCTCATTGACTTTGCAATATTAAATATAACTTCTTGATGACTAACTTTCATTATTAATTCTCATTTCTGCATATCTATCAAAGCTCTTCTAGTGACAATGAATGATATTCTTAAAATAATAAGATTTTCTTTATCTTTTTCAATATCTAACACAATAAAATCTACAAGAAAGATAAATTTATCAACATTTACCAAAACATCTTCTATAACTCCTTTAGGATAGATAATTGAATGATCAGCTAACTGAAGAGTTACAGTAGTAGGTGAAATTTCTCTTAAACCCAACCTTTTGAAAATCGATAAAGGCATAAGATCAATACTGACTCCCAAATCACATAAAGCTTTTCCAAAAAATCTTTCGCCAATAGCATAAGGAAATAATAAAACTACCAAGATTTTTAAGTTTTTTAGGAAGTTTTTTTTTCTGAATTATAGTGCTACAGTCCTCATTAAGTGCAACAGTCTTATTATCTATAAACTTCCTTTTTTTATTAAGTATATTCTTCATAAACTTCACATAGCTTGACATTTGTTCCAGGACTTCAATAAATGGAATGTTTATTGTTAATTTCCTTAATATTTCCAAAAATTTTCTATATTGGTTATCTCTATTATACTGCTTCAATCTTTGAGGAAATGTAGATGGCGGTCTTTCTACAGTATTTTTCATTAGTTTGATAGGATATTCAGACTCAAAATGAAAATCTTCACTAGACTTTTTCATTTTTTACCCCTTCTTTCTCGACTTGAACTTCAATTTCTTTTTGAACTTTTGTTTCCAATTCTTTTTCACTTTCAGTTGAATAGCCTTGATTTGTTCTTTGTTCTAATATTTAAGATTAACTTCAACATTACTAGGCAAATTTCCTGAAAGTCTATTGCTAAGTGCAGTAGCAATACATCCAAACTGAGTTTTCATGTTTCTAATTGCAGCTCCTTGACTTTGTAATTATGCTCTTTAACTTTGTAATTGTGCTCCTTGACTTTGTAACTCTCTTTTGCAATATTAATTCTTTCATTGACAATTTCTTCTTCTTACTCTATGAATTGTTATTGAAACCTGGAGGGTAATAAGGTTTATAGTTAGAATTTCCCTTATTATTGGAGTTTTCCAAAGGGTTCGCAACAATGTTCCCCCATTACAAATTTACAACATTAAAGTTATTGTTACATCAAGTGAAAGTCGGGTGATTTTTTCAACCAAGATTATAATAAATGGAATAAGGATTATTATATCGATTTTTGTTGCATTTAAAGTCGCATATGAAAATTGATATTCTGTCATTTGTCCCAATGAATTTACTTCAAGCACAAAAGGTGTCTGAGAATAATTTATTGCATACTAATCTATCTTCTTTGATATTGTAGCAATTTAAGCAACCAACATAGATATTGCATCAGAATCATGAATACTAGCTACTCTTTTGGTGTTACCCTTTCAGAGGGCCATTGAAAATTATTAATAAACATCTCTTTAATTAAAGAATATGCTTCGTTGGATGATTTTGACATTAATGATCCACCAACAATATCGTTAATTATAAATCTAAGAGATCCAACCAATCCATTATAAAAATTTGAATTATTAACCAATCTAGTAACACATGGTGTGGACACTTCATAAGGAGATCTTTAAATCTTTCTCAATCATCATAAATTGATTCTCCTTTAAATTGACAAAAAAATGTAATGTCATTTAATATGCTTAGTAGTTTTCGATGGTGGGAAAAATTTAGATAAAATTTTTTGTGATAAGTCTTCCCAAGTTCTGATAGATTCATATGCTAACGAGCTTAACCACATCTTAGTTTTATCCCTTAATAAACAAAGAAAGAAATTCTAAGTCTGACAACATCATTCGACACTCCATCGTATTTAAATGTAGCATATAATTCTAGAAAACTAGCAAGATGTAAGTTAGGATCTTTAGTCGGTGTTCCCCCAAACTAATTATTTTACATCATTTGGATAATAACAAGTTTAAGCTCAAATGAATTGGCAACAACAGAGTTTTGTATACTCAAATGGATTTCATATGTTGTAGGATTAACATAATCTTCTAAAGGTCTTTGACGATGTTCATTTTTTATTCCAAAATTTTTTAAGCTTGTAGTCATTTTGTTCAAATTATCTATCTCTTTTTGCTGTTTTTGAACTTTTCTAATAGTTCGTTCTAACTTCGAGTCGTAAGGTACTGAACCTATCGATCTTAAACTACGAATACACAAATACAATAAGTAATTAAAATAAGTAAACAGACTAAAATATAAATATATATAATTAAAGCACAATAAGTGTTTTAGTTAAAAGTAAATATTCTAAATTATAAAGTAATTCATCGTTACTCCCCGACGACAATGCCAAAACTTAATACGTGGTTTTTTGTGGTGTGTTGCAAATATCTTTCAATATTACAATACACACACAACAACATAAATAGTAAATATGCAGTTCAATCCCAATAAAAATAAAATCAGTTTACATAGTTTTATATTTTAAAATCTTTAAGTTGTCAAACCGTAATATAAACAATAGTATACATAACGCTCAAGTAATAAAGAGCTCTAATGGAGTCATAAGTATCGATCCCTCAGGGAGTTGAAAATTCTTATGGTTATAATGTAAAACACAATATTCAAACTACAAAACTTAAGTACCAAAAACAAATCTAAAGTAAATTTACTGTATGTTAAATGAAATGCAGTTAAAAGAACTAGGTTAACTAAGCTATTTGCTAAACTTCAAAAGTAAACTTATTAAGAATAAACAAAGTTTTATAATGAAGATTTTAAATTTAAGAAAGCGTCATTCTCCTTTACAATGTGTTTATGGATTGTGAAGTGATTAAATATATATGTGCCAAATATGAGCAATCATATTCTTTACCTTCTGAGAGTGCATAAAGAACATTGACTAATCCAAAGGTGTTGGTCGAAAAGAACTCGACTATTGCTGTAAAGTCTGTCGTTGGGAGCTTTGGAACTTCTTCGAGAGTTGTTTATGCTCCTACTACCAGATTCACTGTCACTGTGCCAACTGTTTTGGTAAATAAAGGAAAAGAGATTCTAAACAAGGAAGAGTCAGTCGATGCTTATGTCCCGTGACAACGACTTTATATATGCAATAAAATATAAGATAAATATAAACGTATTAAATATTCAATAATTGTAAAGTCACACTTATCAACGCAAGTATACGTATCACTTAAGTAATATTGAGCTCTAATGGAGTCCTAGATATCGATCCCACATGGAGTAGTTTAGAATTACAGACTAAGACTTTAGAAAAACNTAACATATTTTCCTCTGGTCAAAATCCCCGTAACTTAACTATTACTTGTCCTCAAGTAATTTTAGTACTACATAAAAGTTATGATCTATTGTAGTAAAGTGTTAATTCAAAAATACTGTAAGTTTGATTTAAATAAATATCATAGTGAGATTTTCACAAAAAATTCAAGTAATTGAATTAACTCTGTAACCACAAAATTATCTAGTCATCAAGTTTAAGAGTTCTAGTCTTCTATTCATTTCAAGAATGATTATATGTTGTTATTTAGTCATCAAGTTTAAGAGTTCTAGTTTTCTATTCATTTCAAGAATGACTATATGTTGTAATATCAAGTCACTTAGAATGTTCAAAAGATAGGAACTTCATGAGAACTCTACTAGTGAAAGATCTATTCCATAAATATAAGTTTAGGAATGTATTTAGGTTTTCTCTTTAGGTAGGTCTAGTAAAGCCAATTTTTGATTAGGCATATCCTCAAGCTTCTCCTCACTTCCATAATTTTTTCTTTCTTTTCTCTTTTTCATTTGGATTACTTTCAATCCTATATATATTTTTCTTTTCTTTTCAGGGATTGTTTTAAACCCTTTCTTTTTCCTTTTTCAAGTTAGGATTACTATATCTGGATAGCCTTTAATGATTTTGAACATCACCTTTCTTTTCCTAAATTTAAGATTACTATATCTGGATAGCCTTTAATGATTTTGAACATCACCTTTCTTTCCCTAAATTTGAAATATATCTGGATAGCCTTAATAATTTTGAACTTCACTTTTCTTTCCCTAAATTTGAAACTCAACATTCCCTTACCTTATAAATATTTCATAGCCTTTACATCATTGAGCCCCAATTTTTTCTTCTCAAATGAATTTTCAGATTCTTAATACTTCAAAATATAGTTTCCTTTACTTTAAATAGTTAACCATAATCTTATTCTTTTATACTAAATATCTTAAGTTATAAAATTAATTTTCATTGCAAAAATATTTCNGAAAATTAATTTTCATTACAAAAATATTCCTTTAAATCTACTATAATATTTAAATAGCTACAAAAATATAGTTACATGAATTAAATTCACTACATAAAATCATATAAATAATTTTTGAAAACAATTAAATGGAGGACATCTAATAGTTAATCTTTTTCTTCCCTCCCCCAAACTTAAATTTTTTAATATAAAATAATATAGGTGGAAAGAAAAACTCTAAATATAAATCATACCTCAGTATTTTAGGCATTTTCATCATTCTGAAATTTTTGCAGGCCTTCTCAAGATTTCTACTTCACCTGGTCTGTAATATTAGGAGCTTTCTACACATAAATTATTAGAGAAATTTCTGGGTAATGAAATTTTGAAATAAGTATAAAACTAAAACATTAAATAAGCACAACATTTTCTAACACAACCACAATTCTAAACAAAATAATTTAAAATGTGAAATAAAAATCACATTACATTACAATTCACAATACTACTCAATATCTATTAAACTACACATGCAAATTTTACTATAACACTAACTTTATAACAGAAATGAAAAGCTATCCAACTACAACATAATAATAGTAATGAAAGTCCAAATACAAAAACCTCCTTTCTATTACAAAAAGATTACATAAATAAAAGTACAAATACAAGTACATCAATTCTATCAAATATCAAAATCCCACACTATGTCTTAATCTCCTTGATCAGCAGGTGGATCGGGCTTATACTGAGTATATTGGGGGCACTCAGGAAAAGTAACATCAGGCTCACCTTTGTAGTGTCGGGCGTGAGCTTCGTAATAAGCTACCTCAAAATTTGAATGCCTCTGTAGGTACTCACTATCATAATCATGTTGACATTCTAAACCTCAAATCCTTTCATTTATTAATTCTATGCTCTTCCGCTGTAAGGTCAACTCATTCATCAAATCAGTGAGGGTAGGGGAACTAGAAGGTGGAAGATCATAGGATTCATAAGTTTTTAAATTTACCTTACTATTGGGTTTCATTTGGTAAACCCATTCTTCATCTCTAATTTCCACTCCGTAAAGTTTGCAAATTGCATAAATAAGGCCAGGATGTCCTAGACCTCCACTTATCTCACTTGTTGTCGTAGTCAATTTATTCTTAAGAATAATTCTCCCCACATTTATAGTTCTATTATTCTGAATACAGAAATTTAGAATAGCTTTATCTCTAGTTACCTCACTATGGTGATAAGTCGGTAACAGAGTAGAGGAAATGAAATAGTGCCATACTTTAGATGTGGCATTCAACATGAAAGTAGAAAAATTTACCCGTTCTCGTTGCTTTATCTTCCGTGTTCCTTTCCCATCAGTGAGAAAGTTGATCACATCATTCAGGGTCAGGGGGCCTTCCATTGTACTAAAGAATTCATATTGGCAGCTATAAGAGTCTGGGACTTCATAAAAGGTGTTGATGCGGGCGGCAGTAAATTCAACAGGAAATCCTCACATTTGAACGATTCCATCTTCAGAATAGATTACATTGGCATAGAATTCTTCACAACATTTGCATCAGCTTTATTGGTGGTGTAACAAAATTTTTCTCACCCCCGCTCGGCAATAACTCTTTCAATTTCTCCTCCTGGACTTTCAAAAACTTGATCTTGTATACACTTTTTTCTTTTAAAGATTGAAGTAAATCTTGTTTGAGCCATCACATTGACGAAGCAAGACTCGTCGAACTCAACTCGTCTCTTTTGTTGTGGACCCATTTTAATCTAATCAAATTATAGAAAAATTACAAAAACTACTTCAAATATGCAAATCATGGCTTGCAATAGTAATTCTAAGAGTTCAACACTGAGATCTATGAATTTCTTTCCATTTTTTTTTCACATTCTCAAATTTTTCAGATCTCCTCAATGTGGAAGAAATCCATGGTGAAATTCAAATATTTTTAGTTTGGAGTGAGGCTCTTACCTAGAGATGATAAAATCCGGTGTTAAAAGGCCTTGAAATTGTTGGCCAATCCAAGATCTTTCAAGCCCTAGGTCGAAAATGACGTTTTTAGGAGGAAGGCTATGATGAATAGTGGCGGTTGACTTGTCAAAATTGCGGTTAAAGGCATTTTTTGGTGAGCTCGCTGTCGGCGGGGTCGATGGCGCTGTCGGCGCGCTCTATTAGCATTAAATCCTATTTCTCGGGAAAAATCCGCCGTCAGCAGCGTCGAGGGCGCCGTCGACGGCGTCGAGGGNCCAAATTTTTGCGATTTTGATCAATTTCAAGCCTTAAAGACATCTTTTCAATCATTATAAACTTAATTTTAAGTGACTAAATGATGTATTTAGCACATATAAACTTTCACAGTACAAAACATCACATTTATATATAAATTCCAAGGGATAGAATATATGTTACATGACACACCTAAGTTTGGTATTTTCTCAACCTCAATGCATTAATTCAGCGTCGCAATCCAAGCCACAACACTCGAAACGCTGAAAACAAAACATCCTATGCTTAGTCTCAACTATACAAAGATCTAAAAGCATAATTTTAAAGCAAATAAAATACAAAGTTCAAATCAAAATACATAGATAGACAGATAGGTAGTAATATAAATCTACTATTTTTTAGATTCAGTACTAGATTCTCCTCTGAGATCACCCATCGATTGCACATGAACGAAGAGGTTGTAGAAGGGTCAGAATGGAAATTCTTCAGTAGAATCCTCCTCTATCAATTTCATCCTCCTCATCAGTTGTATCAAACTATCTTCTAAATGTCCAAAATGATCAAAATGTTCTTTCATCCTCTAGTCCAGATGATCGAAGAAATCAGAGATATTATTAATCGCATTCAAGACATTTTGTATCTCCTTTTCCAATTTCTTGATTTGACGTAGGATCAACAGAGACTTGTCAGGAATTAAGGGTTGAACTGGCAGTGAATTCTGAGATGATTGGTCTGCTATAATGGCCATGCCATTTTCATCTTCAAAAACTAGGAATCTCTTAGTTGGATCCAAAGGCTTCCAAGGTAGAAGTACCTTCTCCCAATTTTGTAGGATATTTGGAACTGACTGTAAAGTGAGAAAATTGTGGAAGGTTGTCTAAGCCCATAAGTTGATCCATGAACGATCAAGCCCAAAACCGACTTCACAATTATTGATCCAATGTCGATCGACAGTCCCTTTGGATGCAATAATTCAAAATAGCACTTTCTTTAGAAACTATACCGATCTTCATTGTTGGTAACAGTTTCGCAGAAATAAAAAAGTGCCAATATTTTGAAACGGAATTTAGGAGTGTCGCAAAAAAACTAACATACCCCTTTTTTCTTGTTTCCATTCGTCAGTTTTGTCCATAAAATATTGGTAAATTTCATTCATCTGGTTTCTCATTGGGACAAAATTGGAATAGTGGCAGACAGGAATGTTCTCGATCATATATAATTCATTGATTTGTGCAAGAGTGAAAGTGATCCATCTTTCTCACACATAAACAATTCCCTGGTTGATTCCATGTAAATTTGCATAAAATTCTTTTACCACAGGAACCACCACGGCGGTGTTAGTGTAGCACAACACTTCCCATCTTCACCGCACTATCATTTCTTCAATTTTTGTCGTGGGATTATTCAATCTGCAATTTACGAATCCTCATTCCTTGATCAATCTTTTCTTTGTCAGTAACTTGTTGAAGATTTGCTGCGCTATCGCACTAATGAACTTTCGTCGATTGAAAACTCACATTCTGGGATTATTAGAGGAATTGGATGCCATAGGAATGAAATTGGTGGAGTTTCACTTCATTTTTGGGGGAAAAATATGAACTACGTATAAAATTTTGAAGTTTAAAAGGGTAACTCTAGCCCAAAAACTGCCAAAAACTGCCATTTGAAACTAAGTAATCGCCATCTCGCCGGTCTCGCCGTCGGCGCGGTCGAGGGCACCATCGGCAGGCCTCTGTATTAATTTTGCCTAGACTCTCGGGAAAAACCCACCGTCGGCGGCGTCGAGGGCGCGATCGGCGCCCAAGGCAAAAATTGCACAGTTTTGCTCTGGTTCGAATGCATTCCAATTTTTCTCTATGGATCCAATTTTTATGATGATTTAAGGGTAAATAAGAGCATTAGAGCTTAATGCTACCATAAATTAATGATAATTTAAAAAAAAACTACTATAATCACGATAAAAGTAAAGATAAATATGGGTTGCCTCCAAATAAGCGCTTGGTTTAACGTCGTTAGCCCGACCTATTCAGGTGTCATTCAGGTTGACTGATCATAATACTTCTTTAAAATTTGGTCTTTTACCCTCAAAATATGGTTTTGTTCTATGTCCATTTACTTTAAATCTATTTTCAATTTTCTGATCTTCAATCTCAACAACTCCATAAGTATAAACTTGAGTCACAGTAAAGGGTCCTAACCAACGAGACTTCAATTTCCCAAAATAACTTCAGCCTAGTGTTGTAAAGTAAAACTTCTTATCCTGGTTCAAATTTCTTTTGGTTAATCTTTCGATCATGCCATAACTTTAGTTTCTCTTTACAAATTCTATCATTATCATAAGATTCATTTCTTAATTCTTCTAATTCATTTAATTGTAACAATCTCTTCTTACCACATCTTTCAAGATTTCTTAATTCTTCCAATTCATTTAATTGTAACAATCTCTTCTTACCAGCATCTTTCAAATGTTCTTTCAATTCATTTAATTGTAACAATCTCTTCTTACCAGCATCTTTCAAATTATAATATCTTTAATCGCCCAATATGCTTTATGCTCCAATTCTACTGGTAAGTGACAAGTCTTTCAAAAAATCAGTCTTAATTCATTCAATTGTAACAATCTCTTCTCACCAGCATCTTTCAAATTATAATTGAATTCTTTAATCACCCAATTGTTATGCTCCAATTCTACTGGTAAGTGACAAGCCTTTGCAAAAATCAGTCTATAAGGAGTCATATTTTACTGGTAAGTGACAAGTCTTTCTAAAAATCAGTCTGTAAGGAGTCATTCCAATCGGAGTTTTTTCTCACCAGCATCTTTCAAATTATAATTAAATTCTTTAATCACCCAATATGCTTTATGCTCCAACTCTCACCAGCATCTTTCAAATTATAATTGAATTCTTTAATCACCCAATATGCTTTATGCTCCAATTGATTGGTAAGTGACAAGTTTTTCCAAAAATTAGTCTATGAGGAGTTATTCTAATAAGAGTTTTATAAGCAGTCTTGTAAGCCCATAATGTTGTATCCAGTCTAGTGGACCAATCTACTCTACTNTGAAGAGGTTGTAGAAGGGTCGGAATGGAAATTCTTCAGTGGAAAAGGAGGTACAAAATGTTATGAATGCGATTAATAATATCTCCAATTTCTTCGATCATGGAAAAGGAGGTACAAAAGGGGATGATGAACAGTAAAGGGCGAGACTTCAATTTCCCAGAAAATAATTTCAACCTAGTGTTGTAAAGTAAAACTTCTTGTCTTGGTTCAAAGTTCTTTTGGTTAATCTTCCGATCATGCCATAACTTTAATTTTTCCTTATAAATTTTGTCGTTATCATAAGACTCATTTCTTAATTCTTTCAATTCATTTTATTGTAACAATCTCTTCTTACTAGCATCTTTCAAATTATAATTGAATTCTTTAATCGCCCAATTTTTATGCTTCAATTCTACTGGTTAGTGACAAATCTTTCCAAAAATCAGTCTATAAGGTGTTATTCCAATAGAAGTTTTATAAGCAGTTCTGTAAGCCTATAATGCAGTATCCAATCTAGTGGACCAATCTATTCTACTAGGGTTTACAGTCTTTTCAAGTATTCGTTTGATCTCTCTATTAGAAACTTCAGCTAACCCACTGGTTTGAGGATGATAGGCAGTAGAGATTCTATGAATAATATTAAATTTTTCTGCCAATCTCTGAATGTATTT
>JXCR01138025.1:416019-438667 GCA_002079205.1 Phalaenopsis hybrid cultivar
AATGTCATCCAAATTCAGAATCATGACATTTCTGAATGATCAGCTCAGTTTCTTCATAAGGTACACATCTCCTCATAATAAGATCTTTACATTGTTTATATAAATAAGGCTCATCCAAAAACTATATTTTCGCATCATGAATGAATTTTCTTTGTTGTTGCAATGTCAGCATAGGTGGCAAAATATCACTTACAATATAATTAACAATATCAGCATACCATGGAATTTTCCACTCATTAATATTATAAAGTTGTTCATCAGGGAAACTGTCTGTAATTTCATTGTCAGTATCGAATAATTCTTGATTTTCTAATCTTGACAAATGATCAACAATTTGATTATCACTTCCCTTTCTATCAATAACCACAAGATCAAATTCTTGTATCAAAAGTATCCATCTAATCAACCTTGGTTTAACATCCTTCTTTTGCATCAGATATTTAATAGCAGAGTGATCAGTATACATAACACATTTAGCTCCAATTAAATAAGATCTGAATTTATCTAAAGCATACACAATTTCTAGTAACTCTTTTTTAGTAACAGTATAGTTAATTTGTGCATCATTAAGAGTTTTACTAGCATAATATATAACTTTTAAAAATCTTTTCATACCTTTGTCCAAGAACAACTCCAATAGCATAATCACTAGCATCACATATCAGTTCAAATGGTTTCTTCCAGTTAGGTGAAACTATAATAGGGGCTGTGATTAAATTTTCCCTTAATAACTCAAAAGCATTTAAACAGCTTTCAGTAAATTCAAATTTCTTGTCCTTTTCTAAAAGTTGGCATAGAGGTTTAGTAATTTTTGAAAAATCTTCAATAAAACGTCTGTAAAATCCAACATGTCCATGAAAACCTTATAACCTCTCTTACATTAGTAGGAGGTCTTAGTTTAGATATAACTTGAATTTTTGCAGGGTCTGCTTCCATACCATCTTCTAAAATTTTATCCTAACACAATTCCTCCTGCAACCATAAATTGACATTTCTCCCAATATAGAACTAAATTAGTTCTTTCGCATACAATTCCTCCTGCAACCTTAAATTGACATTTCTCCCAGTTCAGAACCAAATTAGTTCTTTCACACAACTCTAAAACTTTTTCATCGTAATTTAAGCATGCGTCAAATGACGTTTCGAATACAGAGAAATCATCCATAAATACTTTCAATCCATCATCAATTAACTTACTAATTATGGACATCATACATCTCTGGATTAACCCACCTCAATTAAATATCTCCTTGAATCTAGTTCAATCTTTATCTAGTCTAAGTCTAACATAGACTTGGACCAAATCAATTGAAACACCGGGTCAACTCGACCTAACTCTGGTTAACTCAAGTTAACTGAAACATAGGGTCAACCCGTCCAAACTTAGGTTAACCCAAATCAATTGAATCACCAGATTAACCCGACATAACTCGGATTAACCCAAATCAACTAAATGCCAAGTCAACCCGACCTAACTCGGATTAATCCAAATCAACTGAAATATTGGATCAACTCAACCTAATTGAAGTTAACACAAATCAATTGAACCACTAGATCAACCTGACCTAACTTGGGTTAACCCACCTCAATTAAACCATTGGGCTAGCTTAAGCTAGCGAGGGTTAATCTAAATCAGCTCAATTTTCAGGTTAACTTGACCTAAATCAAGCTAACTCAAATCAACCCAGTTTGAGACTTAACCTCAAACCTTGATGGAAGTTTAATTAAGGATCTATTCAAGTTTAATCTGAATTGAACTTAAACAGTAGTTCAAGTCTAAATTATTTTGGACTTTAAACAAGTCTAATATAACTTAAACATGACTTAATCCAGGATGATTAATTTGAGTCTGCTCAATCAAACTTAAGTTGATTCTAAGTTAATATGAATTAATGAATGATAAAATTGGTATTTTTACTGAGTTAGTCTAATGTCAAGGAGTTTAGTTTGACTCTAGTTAAACTAAGCCAACCTGGATTAATTCTATTAAATTCAAGACAAGGATTGAGGATAAGTCAAGGGAAAACTAGCCTAATTCAGGTTAACTTAGATTGCTTAGAGGCTCACTCCGAATTAGTTCAATCCAACTTGAACTAATTCAAAAACCAACTTAGATCTAAGTGATTGGAGGTTAAGTAGGGGTTTAACTTGTCGTATGAGAATAAAAGCACGCTTAGCCTCAGTCAAGGACAATTTGGGCTAAAAGTACCAAATCAACTTAAATGACAAAAAAAGCCACCCTGTGAGACATTAAAAATTAAAATTAAACTATAAAATGCAACTTAGTTTGAGAAGATACTTTGGAGGAGACAACCCATGGTTGCTAACAAAATATCTTCCAGTCACTTGTGGCTAATCAAAGCATAAACCTTAATGACCTAGGACGACAAAATCATGGGATCTATATCAGGTCATCTCAAATAAAAATAAATAAAACAACAAAAATAAAATTAATCGGCTAATAAGTCTTAAACAATCTAAAATTTTGAACCCCTAAAATTAAAAAAAAGATATTAAAACTTAAATGAAACCCTAAAGAACAAAGATCGCCAAATGTAACTTGAAAACCAGATATCCTGGTCTATGAAGATCTCTTGGACGACGCAATCAGTGGTTGTTGACAAAAATCTTTTGGTTAGAGTAGGTTTAACCACCTCACAGACTAAGTAGAACAGGGTATCCGACGACTCTGGAACGACAAAGCCACGGGCATGTTGACTGGTTTGTCTAAAATTGTAAGAAATTAAAAAACTAAATTAACAAACTAAAACATAATTGTCCATCAACTTTGTATTACAAGGATGCTAAAAACAAAAAAAGGTTTACGTCACCCTAAATTTACTTTACATATTTTTAGGGTGTGCTAACTTTGTTTTGTAGTGATAGATTGTCAAAACCCGAAAAGAAGGATGCCCCTCAACTAAACGCAAAGCTATAAGATAGTCTGCAATCTTTATGATTCTATTACCCTTAGGATAAGAAGTTGAAGTATCTTTTCTGTAACAACAACACATAAAATGTTCAAGAATAGATAGTAACCTTAATTGGGAGTTTTCTTAAGTAGTTGTGACTACTAAAGTTGTAATTGACTATAAGGGTTTACCCTTATAGGAAAAGTTGAACCCCCAAAGTAGGTAACATCAAATTAAACGTTTGGTTAAGGGGGTTTGCTTTTCATGAGGTTCTTTTCATAGAGGTGTCTTCAAAGTGTCTTAAAGCAAGCACTTTGGGGCCTTCTACATGAAAGTGTTTCTCCTACATTCTTCTTTTTATTGATCATTTTATTATTTTTGTACTTCCTCCTTGAATTCTCACTTCGTAATATCAATGACATGATCTGAAGTAGTGAAGCATTGGGAGAGGGGACAATGTAATGGAATTCAAACTGGTGACTCAACAACAACAAAAACATCAATCAAATGACAAAATGAAGACCTTCAACACTACGTTAGGCAGTACTAATAGTAGCTACAACCACCAAAAAATAAATTAAAGATTAGCGATAGCCGCTCATTGAGTGTCTACTAATAGTCAAACTAACTGAAGACAAATCTATAAGCTATCATATCAAGGAAAGGGCATTGTCTTATTTAATGTTCCCTACAAGAAATTCTTTGATTATTTGTGGTTAAGTTGCCACAGTAGAATAAAAGCACAAGACATTATCAAAGAAGTTCATTCTGGTTTGTGCGGTACACCAATCGGATCCAAAGATAAAGATGAAATTCAAAAGATTGGGATACTAGTGGCTAGCTAGAATGACAAGTTGCATGAAGACAATCTTAAAATGTCTCCAATGTCAATTACATGTAGTGGTTATACATCAATCACCAAACATGTTGCATCTGAAATTGCTTTGTGGTTATTTGAGTGTCGGGACACATATATAGCGGGACCCATATTTCCTCCATCTTTTAAAGGTCTCTTGTTTATACTAGCCAATATGAATTACTTTTTGATGTAGGCAGAAGCAGTATTATTGAGAGAGGTCAAAGTGCACCGTGCTTTGCAATTCTTTAAGAATCAAATCGTCTATAGGTTTGGTGTTCCTTAAAGTAATATTTTAAATAATATTTCTTCCATCAAGAATATGAAGATAAACAAATTTTTTAGAAAACATGAGATAGATTGGAGATACTCTATAATTTTTTATCTGAAATCAAACAGTGTAGAAGAAGCTTTCATTAAGACACATATTTGATACCTACTCCAAGCGCACTCACATTCTAGGGGCTCACACAAGTGTATGTGTCGTATTAGTAATATTATAATTTTTACTCTGGAAAGTCGATCTTATAGGGAACGAGGGAATTAAACTTAGAAAAAATTCTAGCCTGCAGATTTCTTTCTTAGCCTAGAATTTAAGTTAGGCTAAATGCCTACAAACTAATCCTATAGTATCTAAAGCAATTATAAAGTGTAAGTCCTACGAAAATCGTACTTAATTTAGACATTGGATTGATGAATATCAGGTTCTAAAGCTACCCTCCCTTTTAACGATGTAAGTGGAGTGCAAGAAAGGTAAACTGCGCAATTATAAATATGGCTAGTGAAAAATAGGAGCAACTCTCTTCTTTAACTTCTCTCAAGTGCATAAAAAGATTGGTTAAAATTACTTTACTTCCTTAAATCCTATTTTGAACCCATCAAAAAATATTTCTCTAACATTTGCATCTCCCTACGAGGCATATCAACCTATATCCCACAGTTCAACGTGACCGACCTAATTAATTCTATGATAGCTTTCCCTAGTTGTTATGGTTCACAACACATTTTAACATTTCACTTAGTTGGAACAAAAAGTAAATGAAGATCTAAAATTTAAGCATAACATTCAAAGATTAAAAGTAATTTCACAGCACTTAACACTCTTACACATCCTACTTAATCATCACAAGGTAAGGTAAATAGTACTTCTCAGAAACCATGAAGAATCTACCACAAAGCTTCATTTAAAAATAACAGAATTACACTAAATATTGTGTATAAAGAAATACAACAAATGAAGTATACAATCACTTATATTTTTCTCATGTACAACAACCTAAAGATGCTCCTCCAAATGTTTCCCTAGCTACTATTTTTGAAGTCTTTTCTTTTCCTCAACTCATAAAAAAGAAGAAGAAGAAAACCCTACAGCAAACAGATCCTTCTCTTTACTTTACCACTTAATTCTCCTAAAATTACTCTATCTAATCCTCACTTTCATCAATCAATTCTTCCTGCTATACATAGGCATTATATAGGCTTAAACAAAAGCATATTAACTTTCCTTAGCTGCCTGCACAACTTCTTATAATTCACCACGTCAGGCCTGGTGAACTGCCAAAAACTACTCCAAGCATTTGTTGTTACCTAGGCATCTAGGGGATGTCGCTTAGGCTCTAGTCTCTCGGTTTGCAGAAGTAGGCTTAGGAGTCTAGGTGCCGGTATTATTGAGCCTAGGTGCTTAGTGGTCAACATCTAGGTGTCAACCTTTCATGTTCGTGCATGCTCCTTTGATCCATATAGCTATTATCAGAACAAGTACTGCTTTTGGAATTCATCTTGGAGAACGTTAAGTTGTGTAGTATTTCTTTAAATATCATCCGTTGATTGACAACATGAGCCTTTCTCCCTAAGAATCCACAAGCTGGTAAGATCCTCCTGATTAGACCTTCTCTACCACGAATGGTGACCTGACCAGCAATTACGTGTTTTTTTAATCTCCAAAATTTTGCCAGAAAATATGTCTCAAACTATATCTAGCGGCTAGTGTGAAAAAATGTAATGATTTATGAATTATATAATAAATTTTCACAATATGGATGCTATGCAAGTATACATTTCGTTTCAAATAATATAAGATTTTCCTTAAAAACCTAATATTGATCCCATGAGGAAATTGGTAACTCTTAAAATCAACTTATAGAATTTCTATTTAAAAAAGAGGTCTATAATTATATGCTTACTAAAATTACTATTAAAGAGTTCAAAAGAAAGTAACAACTAAATGTAATAGCTTAATTAAATATAATAGTGAGTTTGGATATTATGGAAAACCTTTCCCCTTGCAAAGAGATTTTAACCAATGTAGGATTCAAGTGATTTAAGACAAAACTGATGTATTGTGACAAATAAAAGCATACCTTATTCTTGACCCCCTCCTAGTGCTAGCAAAAAAACATTGGCTAACTTAAGACTGATTCTTTAACATCTTGATTCTGTATCAGAACTATCTAGCCTCTCACCTCTAGATGCCCTAAAGCTTATGCCACTATGAGGGCCAAATTCCAACATCGGGGTACTAAACCTTAAGCCAAATTGATAAGAATTTATCCTGTCACTCTAGAACTAACCAATTCTAAGTCCATCAAAACTTATCTCCCTATTTATTTGCACTCCCCCTTAGGTGATCGTCATGACTCTACCTAGAATAAAATTTGGTATCCACTAGTTTGTTGAAATCATAACCTTCTCAGGTCTTTATATTTCTCAATTGATTTTAACCTCACAAGTTGCTTGTTTGTAAACTAAATGAAGATTCAGTGAAAATACCATCACAATTATAAGAGTAAAAAGAAATCTCTAAATCATTCTCATCCCACAGGATTAAGTCTCATATGTAAGCAGAAAGAAAGGGAACTACTCCGAATTCATGGATATTAAACAAAAACAAAACATTTACATTGAAATCCAAGTCTTACAACAAAAAACATAAACACAAATACAAAGTATCTTCTGTCTTCTCCCTAAGTAAACTTCTGGAGTTTCCTTTAAGCAATTTCTAAACTTTTTCATACTAAAACACACTCACACTTACACTTAAACACAAAATATGAAAATCCTTACTAACTATTGCCACCCAATTGAAGTTTTGAGGCTCCAAAAGGTTTTTAAATTTGGCTAAATCCTTCTTATTTAATATAAAACAGAAAATAACTAAGGGTTTGTCGGCACTATTTTTGGTGTGGGGTTTGCCCGTAAGAAGCTGTCGGTCATCGGAATTNTATCTTAGGCATTTCGTATCTAGTGAAAATATTTTTCATTAAAAATCTTGAAATACTTTTAGCGTCATAATTGAGGTAAAGCTTATGCTTCAATCCACTTAGAAACGTAGTCCACTGCAATTAATATATATATAAGTTCCCAAATTAAGGAATAAATGGTCCTATAAAATATAATCCCCAAACATCAAAGATCTCAACTTCTAACATGAAATTCAAAGGCATTTAATTTCTTCTAGATATATTGTCTATTCGTTGACATCGATCACAAGTTTTTATGTATCTATAAACATCTTTAAAGATAGTAGGCCAATAAAATTTTGCTTGTAAAATTTTATAAACAGTTTTATTTATCCCAAAATGTCCTCCAAATTCATAATCATGAAAATTCTGAATGATTTGCTCTGTTTCTTCATAAGGTACACATCTTCTCATAATTAGATCCTTACATTGTTTATATAAATAAGGCTCATCCAAAAAATATTCTTATGCATCATGAATGAATTTTCTTTGTTGTTAGAATGTCAGCATAGGTGGCAAAATATCACTTACAATATAGTTAACAATATTAGCATACTATGGTATTTTCCACTCATTAATATTATAAAGTTGTTCATCAGGGAAACTGTATGTAATTTCATTGTCAGTGTCAAATAAGTCATGATTTTCTAATCTTGACAAATGATCAGCAATTTGATTATCATTTCCCTTTCTATCAATAACAACAAGATCAAATTCTTGCATAAAAAATATCCATCTAATCAACCTGGGTTTAGCATCCTTCTTTAAAATTATCCATCTAATCAACCTTGGTTTGGCATCCTTCTTTTGCATAAGATATTTAATAGCAGAGTGATCAGTATGCACAACACATTTAGCTCCAATTAAATCAGATCTGAATTTATCTAAAGCATATACAATGGCCAGTAAGTCATTTTCAGTGACAGTATAATTAATTTGTGCATCATTAAGAGTTTTACTAGCGTAGTATATAACTTTAAAAATCTTTTCATACCTTTGTCCAAGGACAGCTCCAATAGCATAATAACTAGTATAACACATCAATTCAAATGATTTCTCCCAATTAGGTGAAACTATAATAGGGGTTGTAATTAATTTTTTCTTTAATAACTTAAAGGCATTTAAATAGTTTTCAGTAAATTCAAATTTCTTGTCATTTTCTAAAAGTTGGCATAGAGGTTTGGTAATTTTTGAAAAATTTTTAATAAAAAGCATGTAAAATCCAACATGTCCAAAAAAACTCCTAACCTCTCTTACATTAATAGGAGGTGTTAGTTTAAATATAACTTGAATTTTTGTAGGGTCTGCTTCCATACCATCTTCCAAAATTTTATGCTCTAATACAATTCTTCCTTCAACTATAAATTGACATTTCTCCCAATTTAGAACTAGATTAGTTCTTTCGCATAACTCCAAAAATTTTTCAAGATAATTTAAGCATGTGTCAAATGATGTTCCAAATATAGAGAAATCATCCATAAATACTTCCAATACATAATCAATTAATTTACTAAATATGGACATCATACATTTCTAGAATGTTGCAGGTGCATTACATAATTCAAAAGACATTCTTCGAAAAGCAAAAGTTCTAAAAGGACTAGTAAATGTTGCATTTTCTTGATCCTCAAGAGCAATAGAAATTTGATGGTAACAGGTATATCCATCTAAAAAATAAAAATATTTGTGCCCAACAAGTCTATTTACCATTTGATCTAAAAAGGGTAAAGGGAAGTGATCTTTCCTGGTGACAATGTTTAATTTTATATAATCAATGCAAATGCGCCACCTAGTAACTTGTCTAATTGGTATTAATTTATTATTTTCTTTTGTTTCAATGGTCACTCCTCCTTTCTTAGGAACACAATGAATTGGACTTACCCACGCACTATCTGAAATAGGATATATAATTCCAATGTCTAACCATTTCAAAATTTCCTTCTTAACTACTTCTTTCATCATTGGATTTAATCTCTTTTATGGATCAACTCTTGGTTTATATTGTTCATCTAATATAATTCTATGCATACTGATTGAAGGACTGATTCCCTTAATATCAGCTAAGGTCTAACCAAAAGCTTTCTTATATCTTTTATTGAAGGATTGATTCCCTTAATATCAGCTAAGGTCCAACCAAAAGCTTTCTTATATCTTTTTAATGTATCTAAAAGTCTTTGCTCTTGCAAATCATTTAATTCTTAAGATATAATAACAGGTAATGTAGATGAGTCGGTATCTATCAGTCTTTGTTCTTGTAAATCATTTAATTCTGAAGATATAATAATATGTAATGTACTATCCAAAATATTTGCTCTTGCAAATCATTTAATTCCGAAGATATAATAACATGTAATGTAGATGAGTCTCCCAGAAGCTCTTGCAATTAATTTAATTCTAAAGATATAATAACATGTAATGTAGATGAGTCTCCCAAAAACACATATTTCATTTAGAGATCATTTAATTCTGAAGATATAATAACTGTTAATGTAGATGAGCCCCCCAAAAACACATACTTCAGGTGGCTAGGCAGTACTTTCAACTCAAGTTTAGGTGGTTTTATAATTGATGGAAATAGATTCTTATCAGCATTTTCCGTAATATCCAACATCTCAAATCTTTCCTGAACATAATCTAATTCTTCATTTTCTAATTCATCCAGAATAACTTCATCACTCTCTTCAAATTATTCTTTCTCTTCAAAATGCCCTTTAAAATTTTCTTTCTATAGATGTTCACTATGCAAAAACATTCATTACCTCTTTCAATAGCAGGGTATTTCATAGATTTCGCAATGTTAAAGGTCACTTATTGATCATTAACTCTCATAGCTAATTCTCCTTTTTGAACATCTATCATAGCTTTTATAGTAGCTAAAAATGGTCTCCCTAAAATGATAGGTATTTTTTTAACTTCCTCCATATCTAAAATAATGAAAGCCACAGGAAAGATAAATTCATCCACTTTTACTAACACATCTTCTATAACTCCCTTAGGATATGTAACTGAACGTTCCGCTAACTGTAAAGTTATGGAAGTAGGTGAGACTTCTCCTAATCCTAATCTTTTAAAAATTTATAGAGGCATAAGATTAATGCTGGCTCCCAAATCACATAAAGCTCTTCCATAAAATTTTTCAGTAGCACACGGTATAGTGAAACTGCCAGGTTCTTTTAATTTTTCAAGAAGCTTTTTCTGAATAATGGCACACGGTATAGTGAAACTGCCAGCATCTTTTATTTTTTGAGGAAGCTTTTTCTAAATAATTGCACTGCACTCTTTGCTAAGTGCAACAGTTTTATTATCCGTAAACTTTCTTTTCTTGTTCAGAATATCTTTCATAAACTTAACATAATCGGGCATTTGTTTTAAAACTTCTACGAAGGGAGTATTTACCATTAACTTCTTAAGAATTTCTAAAAATTTAGAAAGTTGTTTATTTTATTTGTGTTACTTCAATCTTTGAGGAAATGGTGGTGGAGGTTTCTCCACAGTAATTTTCATTGGTGTTAATGGATACTCTAAATATGGGTACTCATGATTCTTCTATTTTTGGGTATCCACTTTCTCTTTTTCAGTTTCTGTTTCTTTTTGCACTCTTGTCTCCAATTCTTTTCCACTTCGTAATTGTATTGCCTTGATTTTTTCTTTTCCTTAATCTTTAGAATTTGGTTCCACAGTACTAGGAAAAGTTCCCAATGTTCGGTTACTAAGCGCAGTAGCAATATGCCCTAATTGATTTTCAATATTCTTAATAGCAGTTCCTTGATTTTGTAATTTCATGAATTTGTAATTGATTTCCTTGATTCTGTAATTGTTGACCCATGTTTAATATCAGCTCTATAATTTGTAATTGATTTCCTTGATTCTGCAATTGTTGACCCATGTTTAATATCAGCTCTTCCCCTTAATTGGTTCTCAATATTCTTAATAGCAGTTCCTTGATGTTGTAATTGATTTCCTTGAATCTATAATTGATTTCCTTGATTCTATAATTGTTGACCCATGTTTAATATCAGCTCTTCCATAGATACGTTTTTCAATATTCTTAATAGCAGTTCCTTGATGTTGTAATTGATTTCCTTGAATCTGTAATTGCTTGATTCTATAACTGTTGACCCATGTTTAATATCAGTTCTTCCATAGACAACTTCTTCTCCTTAATTTGAGTGTTCTTAATAGCAGTTCCTTGATTTTGTAATTGATTTCCTTGAATTTGTAATTGATTTCCTTGACAATTGTTGACCCATGTTTAATATCAGCTCTTCCATATACAACTTCTTTTCCCTAATTTGAGTGTTCATGTTAAATCCTAGAGGATAAGAAGGTCTATAATTAACATTTTCTTGGTTGGATGAATTTTCAAATGGGTTCATTGGGTTGTTTGCCATTGTTGATTTGTAGAAGAATTGTTATTTCAATTAAAATTTGGATGATTCTTCCAACCTGCCAATTGTTGATTTGTAGAAGAATTGTTATTCCAATTAAAATTTTGATGATTCTTCCAACCTGGGATAGTTTTAATAAGGGTTGTTGGGCTATTAATAGCGTTTAAAGTCTCATATGAAGGTTGAACATCCATAAATTGCCCCAGATGAATTCTCTTTCATCATAGGAGGTGTTGGAGAGTAATTCATCTCATAATGATCTAATTTCTTTGATATTGCAGCAATCTGTGAAGTTAACATAGATATTGCATCAGACTCATGGATACCAGCTACTCTTTTAGGATTTACTCGTTCAGAGGTCCATTGAAAAATGTTGGTAGCCATCTCTTCTATTAATGAATAAGCCTCATCAAAAGGTTTTGACATTAACGAAACCAGCCACAACATCTATAATTGATCTAAGTGATCCCACTAGTCCATTATAAAAAGTTTGAATGGTAGTCATCTCTTCTATTAACGAATAAGCCTCATCAAAAGGTTTTGACATTAAAGAACCACCAGTTGGCAGCCATCTCTTCTATTAATGAATAAGCCTCATCAAAAGGTTTTGACATTAAAGAACCACCAGCCGCAACATCTACAATCGATCTAAGTGATCCCACTAATCCATTATAAAAAGTTTGAATTATCAACCAAAACATCATCTATAATCGATCTAAGTGATCCCACTAATCCATTATAAAAAGTTTGAATTATCAACTCTGGTACGAGTGATGAGGGCACTTCCTAAGAAGATCTTTAAATCTCTCCCAAGCTTCATATATTGACTCTTGATCTAAGAGATCCCACTAATCCATTATAAAAAGTTTGAATTATCAACCAATCTGGTAACGAGCATCTATCATCAATCTAAGAGATCCCACTAATCCATTATAAAAAGTTTGAATTATCAACCAATCTGGTAACGAAGAGGACATTTCCTAAGAAGATCTTTAAATCTCTCTCAAGCTTCATATATTGACTCTCCATAAATTAACATTTCCTAATAAGATCTTTAAATCTCTCCCAAGCTTCATATATTGACTCTCCATCAATTTGACATATTTCCTAAGAAGATCTTTAAATCTCTCTCAAGCTTCATATATTGACTCTCCATCAATCTAATCACTAATCCATTATAAAAGGTTTGAATTATTAACCAGTCTGGTAACGAATGATGAGGGCATTTCTATGATGATCTTTAAATCTCTCACAAGCTTCATATATTGACTCTCCATCAATCTGACAGAACGATGTTGTCATTTCTAAGTTTCAGCTTTGGATGGAGGGAAATATTTGGATAGAAATTTCTGTGAAAGTTCTCCCCAAGTTCTAATACCTTGGATGGAGGGAAATATTTGGATAGAAATTTTTGTGACAGTTCTCTCCAAGTTCTAATAGTTATATATTGACTCTCCATCAATCTGACAGAATGATGTTATGTCATTTCTAAGTTTAGCAGTTTTTTATGGAGAGAAATATTTGGATAGAAATTTCTGTGAAAGTTCTCCCCAAGTTCTAATAGATCCAAGGAAATATTTGGATAGAAATTTTTGTGAAAGTTCTCCCCAAGTTCTAATAGATCCTGGTGGGAAATATTTGGATAGAAATTTCTGTGAAAGGTCATTTTTAGTTTAGCAGTTTTGGATGGAGGGAAATATTTGGATAGAAATTTCTGTGACAGTTCTCCCCGAAGTTCTAATAGATCCTGGTGCTAAGAATATTTGGATAGAAATTTTTGTGACAGTTCTCCCTAAGTTCTAATAGATCCTGGTGCAAACAAATTTAACCCCATTTTAGCCTTATCCCTTAGTGAAAAAGGAAAAAGCCTAAGTCTAACAACATCGTTTGAGACTCTGTCATATTTAAAAGTAGCACACAGTTCTATAAAATTAGTGAGGTTTAAATTAGAATCTTCATTTGGTGTACCTCTGAATTGATTTTTCTGTACCATTTGCATAATAACAAGTTTAAGCTGAAATGAATTAGCAGGTACATCAGGATTTTGGATAGATAAGTGAATTTCATCTGCTGTAGGATTTGCATAATCTCGTAGGGGTCTAGGTTGGTGTTCATTCTCTATTTTTTGATTATTCATATTTTATCCATTGTATCATAATTTCTAGGTTCTCTTCTCATTCTTCTAATCTTTCTAACAGTGCGTTCTAATTCTGAATCGTAGGGTATAAAATTTTCATGTCCAAATTTAAGCATACAATTTGAAATAAGTACACAATAATATAATTAACTAAATATAAAAATAAGTTGCAATTCAAGTAAAAATTTTCTAATAATCTGAATTTTTTTGTTACTCTAATTGTGATTTTTGTTATTCACTCCCCGGCAACAGCGCCAAAAACTTGATCATGACTTTATATATGCTTAAAAATATAAGTATTTAATACTGCTGCTAAAAGATTTACTTCCTCAGTAACTGTATTAAATCCTTAATAACAGTTATAGATTCATTAAATATGGAAGTAATAAATATTCAATAATTGTAAAGTCACACTTATCAACGCAAGTATACGTATCACTCAATTAATATAGGGCTCCAATGAAGTCCTAGATATCGATCCCACAGGGAGTAAGTTTATACCTACGAACTACGATTTTAGAAAAGCAATACTTTAATCACAACAACGAAGTACAATTTCCTTATATGTCACTAACAGACAATTGAAATAATTACGTAATTTTAATAATTAGTAAATAACTAATGATACTAATAAAGGTTTAAATGTGATATTCAATATATAAGAAAGCATCCTTCTCCTTGTCAAGAAATTATAGTGAAATGATCTAATGTGAGTTCAATACGAAAAAACATCATTCTCCTTGTCAAGAAATTATAGCTAATGAGGTTTTTAATGTGATATTCAATATATAAGAAAGCATCTTTCTCCTTGTCAAGAAATTATAGTGAAGTTCAAATGTGATATTCAATATATAAGAAAACATCATTCTCCTTGTCAAGAAATTATAGTGAATGGAGGTTTAATTTGTGATATTCAATATCTAAGAAAGCATCCTTCTCCTTGTCAAGAAATTATATTGAATGGATTGAGGTTTTTAATGTGATATTCAATATATAAGAAAACATCCTTCTCCTTGTCAAGAAATTATAGTGAATGGACTGTGATATTCAATATATAAGAAATCATCCTTCTCCTTGTCAAGAAATTATAGTGAATGGATAAGTGAATTAGTTCAAATGTATATTGTGTCAAATAGGAGCATACCTATTCTTTACCCTTGGGTCCAGGCATAAAGAACATTGGAATCATTCTCCTTGTCAAGAAATTATAGTGAATGGATAAAGTGAATCAGTTCAAATTATATTGCGCCAAATAGGAGCATACCTATTCTTTACCCTTTGGTCCGGGCATAAAAAACATTGACTAATCATTTGGTCCAGGCATAAAGAACATTGACTAATCCTATGCTTGGTTACTGATTCTGCGGCTAAATATTCTTTACCCTTTGGTCCAAGCATAAAGAACATTGACTAATCCTATCAAATAGGAGCATACATATTCTTTACCCTTTGGTCCAGGCATACATTTATTGTGCCATATTCTTTACCCTTTGGTCCAAGCATAAAGAACATTGACTAATCCTACATATTCTTTACCCTTTGGTCCAAGCATAAAGAACATTGACTAATCCTACACCTTGTCAAGAAATTATAGTGAATGGATAAAGTGAATCAGTTCAAATTATATTGTGCCAAATGATATATAAGAAAGCATCCTTCTCTTTGTCAAGAAATTATAGTGAATGGATAAAATGAATTAGTTCAATTTATATTATTGTCAAGAAATTATAGTGAATGGATAAAATGAATTAGTTCAATTTATATTGTGCCAATAGTTTCTCCCTGTCAAGAAATTATAGTGAATGGATAAAGTGAATTGGTTCAAATTATATTGTGCCAAATAGGCACCTATTCTTTACCCTTTGGTCCTGACATAAAGAACATTGACTAATCCTACGCTTGTTTACTGACTATTCTTTACCCTTTGGTCCAGGCATAAAAAACATTGACTAATCCTACACTTGTTTACTGAATCTGCGATATTCTTTACCCTTTGGTCCAGGCATAAAGAACATTTGAATTGTGCCAAATAGGAGCATACCTATTCTTTACCCTTTGGTCCAGGCATAAAGAACATTGACCAAATAGGAGCATACCTATTTTTTACCCTTTGGTCCAGGCATAAAGAACATTGACTAATCCTACGCTTGGTTACTGAATCTGCGGCTAGGTTGGGAGGATATCGGCTCTCACTTCGGAGCTCCCATGTTCCCCTCAGCTTAGGGTTAACATCTACACCTTAGCACCCAAAAGATAGGACCAAATTGGGGATTTTAGTCTATTACTCTAAAATCTTCAATTCTATTTTCACCCAACTTCCAAGGGCTTTGACCTCCCTGAATCTTGGATGTAATCTTCACTTTAGTTGTAAAACTCAAAATATTTTAACAAATCAATTGGCTAGATTCAAAGTAAATGAAGATCGAAGTGAAAAGATCATCACAATTTCTTAAACATTTTCATGGCTTCAAAATTCAAATCACCATTTTACAAATCTCGAGACAAGGAGAAAGAAAGAGAAAACTACTTAGATCTCATGGGAAAAACATAATAAAACTCAGAATTCTTATATAAAAATAAAGTCATACAAACTACAACAAGTAAATAACTTATCTCTAAATTCTCCCCAAGAAAACTCCTCGAATTTCTCTGAATCTCTTCCTTTCTTTACAGCGCACATAATTCCTCTTTGAAGTAGCAAGGAGGAAGAAATCTCTCACTTTCCCTCCACCCATACGATCTCTCAAAAAATTCCTCACAATTTTTATACACTATTGGAACCTTTCTAACCTCCAGGAACTCTCCAGGACTTATAGGCTCCCTCAATTTTTGGTCAAAATAGTCTTTTAAAGTTGTGGATGAGCTTTCCCAAGAGTTCCCTTAGCATCCCTTCAAAATTTTCCTTCGGTTAACTCACTACAATCACCTCACTCACAATCACTCAATACCCTAAACCCAAAATTCCTTAACTTTGATCCCTTAATCCTTTGGGAAACTCATGTAAATGGTCCCTTAAACCCTTTGGCCCTAGGCTAGGGTTTAGCTAAGGCCAGTACATAGATGATCAAAATGGGTTTTCCATTGGTCTATAACTCATTTATGGTGGTTGGCACCCCAATTCGCCAAAAATACTCAACTTGGCCTTTTTGCCCATGAACTCCACCAAATGACCTAAGTACCCTTGAAACCTTATATTTGGCCAAAATTCCCAAACTTACTCAAAATACCCAAATTCGTTCAAAAATCATTTCAAACCTTTTGAAAACAACCAAATTAGCCAAAATCACCAAAAAAATTTGCCAAATTACCAAAATTCCAAAAATTTTAAAAATTCCCAAAACATTCAAAATATTCTCAATTTCATTTTCCTCAACTACCACATGACCTAATTTGACCAATTTGACCATGTTGACCAAAACCCCAACTTGCCTTTAGAGGCTCAATTTTTCCTAAATTTACCTCAATCCATCAATCTGGTCCCAATTTCCCCAAATTTCAATTCTAAAGTCAAATTCACCTTCCATATGACGATTCTAAACCAAATCCAAGCTCAATTGGCTCATGCTTTCAGCTCAACTTTGATCTAAGTCAAACCCCCAATTTTGGCCATATGACTTGATCTCACCAAATTGAACTTATAGCCTACTCAATTTGTCATAATTTGTGTTAAAAAAACTTTGCATAACATTCCTAAATATCAAACTTGACCTTCAATTGGTTTTGGTGAATCCCCAATTTCATTTAATTTCAACTTAAATTTAAAAATCCCCAAATTTGCCCCAAATTGGCTATGTCCCCAAATTCCACGAAATTGAATGCCTTAGCCCCGAAATTGGCACCCAATTCATATTGAAAACTCTTCATGACATTCATATTGATTGTTCTCAGCAATCAATTGGGACTTAGACCAAGTCTATCCCAATCTAGACCCAAGTCTAGCCCAACATGCCCAAATTGATCAAAATTCCAAAATCCCTCAAATTGAACCCCAATTGAACTCAAAATCACTTCAATCCTTCATAAAAAATGTTCATTACAATCATCTACACAATGTTGATTAATCAATTGGGCTCAAGGTCATGGCTAGCCTAACCCACACCCACTTTAAGCCAAATTGACCTACGTAGACCCCTTCACCAAAAATTGACCGAATCAAGCCAAATTGACCAAAGACCACCACAGCCAAATTTTAAACCTTATTAACCAGATTAAACCCCATGGAACCACCCAAATGAGCCATGGACCAAAGGATCCCCAAATCAAGGGATTTGCTTCCAAAATTGCTTAAGCCTAAGAAATTTTTGCTAAAACTAAGCACATGCCCAAATAAATTGTTGTGACATATTCCTCTGGCTCACTTGACCTCCTGGCCACCTCCCCTAGCCTTGCAGGCCGACCTAGTCACTGAAAAATGGGAAAACTAAGAGCCGCCCCAATGGATTCAAACCGAATTCAATCCTAGATGCAATCTTATCCCATTTTAAATTTAAAGCCTTTTTGCCCTCCACCTAAGAAAACTTTTTCACCTCCAAATTGGCCATCGAAACCACCCTAAGCCAACTTTATAAAACCTCACCTCCATGGCCATAAGTGGGTGTGATGAAATTTTCTCAAGGAGATCCTTCAAATTCACTCCCTGAGCTTCCTTGAGACCTCCATAGTGCAACCCAACTACCTCATTGCCCTAAATCCCCTTGCTTGAGCTCAATGTTTGAGCTCAAAACCTTGCCCTAGACAGGACATAGTTCTCTAAACCTCTACACTCCACCAAAATTAAATTAAACTCACCCACACCATCACCACACTGAACTAAGACAAAGCCCTGTTTAGTACACCTCACACAAAGCCTCTACACTAGACTTTGATCAACACCCAAATTCGCCCTTGAAAAAATTTGGGTCTAGACCTTTCACCACGACCAGAGGCTGAATCTCTAGCCTTTTTGGACCTTCACAAACGTGTCGAGCACCTCTTATTGAAGCTTCACTCCATAAAATAAAGGTATTGAACTTCTTCACTTCTCGAGCTTATTTTGATTCTCCATCTGATTAGGCTTTGCTTAATGGCATGTTTATCGTATAGATGTGTTCTTCTCACTTAGACTAGTCCATAGGATCAAACCCCATGAGGTTTGGTTGAGTCTAGAAGGAGATCTTATGATTTTAGTGTGAACAGTTCTCGGGTTAGCGTATTTGAGGACGATGATGGGGAGCCGTCTGATCACACGTTTATCTCATCAACGGATGAGATCTAGCCGGACAGTTCCTTTTTACATGCAACGCGGACTGAGTCAGCACTAAGGTGGATGGTGGTGCCAAACCAAAGGACGCCGCATGGAGCTTCGGATCTGCAGTAGGTTGACCCGGCACCATGCGTTTAAATAGATAAACAAGCTATTTTTTTATTTAAATAAATAGCCCTACCTTCAAAAATTCATATCTTGTTGTAGAAAAAGTACAAAAATAAAATAAAAATACCCTCTTTCTTAGTGAACAGAGAAGAACAATTTGGAATGGTTTTAAGTTCATTTGATGCATATTCTATTTTAAATTAATTAAATACTATTTTAAGTCTTTTGATTCTCCATGCATGTAGACATTTCACCATGGCTTGAAATTTTGGCATGTTGTTGCCTCTGTCTTAGGAAACATTCTCTAATTTTTCCAAAGTCAGAAGAGATCTCTAGACAGAGATCCATATTTTTCAAGTTTATGTCTTTTATTTTCATAAATTAATAATAATAATTAGCATGTTGCTTAGAAATTTCCAAGAAAATTTTCAAAGGTTTTCAATGACCAGTGTACCCTTTCGAAAATGTTTCATGAGCCAAGTCATTAAAAATACATTTAATTTGCACAAACCCTAAAACACAAAGAAATTCAATTTTGGGAAACATAAACATCTAAATGACTTGATTTTAACTCTCCAATGTAATTTGAAGTTCAGAGAACTCCCCATAAAAAATTCAAACAATTTGGAGCTCATTTGATAACTCAAAATGATTTTCTAAGTTAAATGTCATTTTTTACACTAAAATTATTTTTAATAATTAAAATATAACTTAGAAAATTATAAAAGTTAGTTTTTTGGAGTTCTGTATGATCAGAGAAATTTTCTAAAAATAAAATAATAATTAAAATAAAAACTTCATTTTTAGCTATTTTTAATATTTAAATAATTAAAAAATGTTCTAAATTGTTTTCTAAGCATTTAAGAACAATTTGAATATTTTTTTCTAATTTTCTATGAGAAGATATTGAATTTTGAAGCTTAAAATAATTTTTAAAGGCTAAAAATGGATTTTCACTAGAAATAATTCTAACAATTCAAAGAAAAATAAAAAATGTGAAATTTATTTTTCTGGTTTCCTTGACCTCAAAAATATTTAATAAAAATATAAAACATAATTTTCCACATTTAAAATATTTTGTAGTTAATGAAAGCTCCAGAAATTAAAATAATTCTTAAAATTCAAATAAAACTAAAAAAACTATGAAATTTGATCCCAATGATTCTCTAGTTTGAGTTTACCTCCATTAGAAATTTCAAGGGATTAGGCTTTGCCTTGGCCAAGTTATATATTTTTCTTTGAAAAATCCTATTTTTTGCATATAAATAAATGTATAAATTAAATTAAATCTCTAAAAATCACATTCTCTCCTCTGATGTCTTAATTGACCCATGAGTGAGATGGGATAAAAATTCTAAAGTCATTTGAATTAAATTGGACAAATTATGAAGTGATAGAGCCTTAGGGGAAAAAGTGTAATTTTGGAAATTTAGCCTTAATTAACATCTAGGCTTAATTCAAGAAAGGGAAATGGGTAACCTTTGATCCTAATCAACATATTTGGATGATTGAAACATAAGGGATTAATTGGTAGTAACCAATCTCACTTTTCTTAATTAAAAGGATAAATTTGTAATTTCCTTAAATTATTAAAGTTTGGAAGTCTAGTCAATTATATGATCCTAGACTTAGGGGTATAGTTTTGAGTGTTAATAACTCACCAATTTAATACCCCAATTTAATGATTCAAATGGCTTTTAAAAATTTTGATAATGAATCATCATCACCTAAAAATTAAATTTCTTTCAAAATATAACTAAGACATCTATCAAAAGTTTAGAGGGCTTAGTAGTGACCTAGGCTAAATAAAATTTGGTTAAATGAGGATTAGAAAAGTAAACATAATTAAAAGTTGAACACCTTTAAAACACTAGAAGCCCAAATTAAAAAGTTGGCTAGGTGTCTTGATAACATTAACTTGCCCCCTTTAAATGGTCTTCACTTATATAATTCTCAAATTAAATTATAAGTGATAATTACCCTACTCTTATGGATAATTGAAACATCAATGTTCACTGAGCATTAAATGTATTTACAGGATGAGTTATTAAGCAACATATTAAGTTTAAATGAGCTCGAGACTTTTCACCAGGCAGTAAGAGGGAAGCATGGACTTGCTTCTTTCTCTAGATCTGTTGGATACCTTGGAGGTCTACTAAACTTAATATGCTTTGCTTAACAAAAATCATCCTTAATCAAATTAATAGGGACCCACAAAGATATGACCTATGGTTGGGTAAATCACCAAAACCTTACTTTTCCGCTTTACATAAATTACTCTCACGTGCATTTTGAGTTTCAGATGTCGGAACGGGAAGACTCGCCAGGTACGCTTTTTATAGTTGACAGTGTCATCTTTCTTGTACTTTCATACTGTACTTTTTATGCTTATAAAACTTGCATGCTAAATAACAATGTCACACTGCATGAAAACCAAAACTATTAGGATAACCACAAAACCAAAACCTAAAACCAAAATTAAAATCAACCAAGATAAAAGTCACCTCCACAACATTCAAATTATAAAACACCTTAAAACTTAATCACAAACATCACAAAAACCACAATTGCAACTAAATTAAGACGTCTTTATCGGATGATCGGGAATGCCTTGGAGGAGGTAACCTACGGTTGCTAACGAGGCTTCCCAAGGTCTAAATGAAATTATAGAACTCATTAAGTAGAGTTTAGTAAATTCATTTGGACTAAATGAATCTAATAGAAGATAGTGGTGTCAGAACAAGGGAACCATAGGATCCTAACCGGTGCCGCTCTAATCAACTTTAATAAGCCCCAATAAAATTTTAAGGAACTACAATCATAGGGCCACCTGATTTGACATCATAACTCGACACCCTAGAAAACTTAAACTCGTCATGACAAGGAGCTTGAAGCTAGCATGGTGGGTAGCACGACCATCATCAACAACAAAACCTGTCTTCCCCAGCTAAACCATTTCCTTCCTTAGAATTAAACAACAAATCCATAGGACTTTGAGGTTGTTTGCTTATGCAACATAAATCCTTACCTTATCTTTAGGACTTTGTACAGCTCCATTGTACAATCTAAGCCTTAACTCGCCTTAGGATTTTGAGGTGGTGTTTCGTCACGACCTCAATCCTCACATCTCCCGAGCTATTTGTGTGATCTTTTCACACAAATGTATGCCCTAACAAATAAAATTTGTAGGATGAAAAACTTAAATAATCTCTCCTAAAAATTGAAGTCAAACAATAGCATAGATTAGGAAGTCACTGAGGTTCTCCTCTGGATCTATGACATTCTCTAGTTCTTCCTCATTTGAATTTCAAAAACAAAATGCTCCAAATTTGAACCAATCTCATTTTACACCTCTTTATCTGATTTCATTGAAAAGTCCTATCCTTTTCACATCTTTGAAGATTATATTTCCTAATTTTTATCGAGAGTTCTCTTAAGTGATTTCGGTCATTTAAGATGTAATTAAATATAGGGGCTTGCCCTTATAGGAAACATTTTCCGAACCTAGCTTAATATAAATCCTATTTAATTCTTCATATTAAATAGGGGAAATTGTCAGAAATTAAAATGGTTTCACAGACCAAAAGGACGTCATACATTTCTTAGTTTTTGTGATCAAGCCTCACCCTCAAGTCCTATGTTCATCCTTCGGGATAGATACATGATTTGAGGTATAACTTTCTTTCATTTAAATTTTGAAAAATATGGGGTCAATTTGATTTAATATTTTTCTAATATATATATATATATATATATATATATATAT
>JXCR01138025.1:438766-471525 GCA_002079205.1 Phalaenopsis hybrid cultivar
TATATATATATATATGTAAATTAAAATGTCATTCTGAAGCGGGTGACGGGATTTCAATTCCGGTAATCGACAGCTTCCAATGGGCAACTCTTCAACTTTTTAGTGTCGATAGCATAGAATGAAAAATTATCTCTTATAATGGATTCGCTTTTAAAAGCAGTAAAATCAACAACTTTACTTGACGACATGACAAAAATTTGAGATACTCTACGATTTATTAACCTAGGGCAAATGAACTAGTAGAAGTGTTCAATAAGACACTCGTATAGACTTTGAAGATGATCCTTAAAGACAACAAGCAACAATGACATGAGAAATTTCTCGAAGCCTTATGGGTATACCGAAAATAGTCAGAACTCTGGCACTGTCTACACCATATGCCCTAGTGTATGGGTCTGAGGTTGTGCTTCCTTTGGAAGTACGGCTCCTGTCACTCAAGGTAGTGGTGGCAAGCAAAATTATGATAGAGGACAACACGAAGCTCCAACTCAAGAAACTAGAGAGTCTTGAAGGAAAGCAGTTGTCAGCACAATATAATTTGGAGTTGTGCCAGACAAAAATGATACAAGCCCACGACTAGCTAGTCCGCTTAAGAAATTTAAAAATTCGTAAATTAGTTCTCGTTCTTCTATGACTTATCCTTGCGTACTGTAAGATAGGAGAAAAATTTAAGCCAACCTGAGAGGGACTGTTGATGATAAGAAAAACTACTCATGAGGACCAAACCAGCTCGTGGATTTGAAAGGTAAGAAACCAATGTTGCTGATAAACAGATAATATTTAAGGAAAAATTACACATTATGTGAGCCTAGGGTAGTATTTTTCCCTCAGGGGCATCGACGAAACAATTGCCTATAACTGGGTGTAAGGAAAAATGAGACAAAAATATGTACTCTTAATGAAATAAATCAAATTTTCCTCTAAAATTCAAGACAAAATGAAATAAAACGGAATACAAGAATACAAAAAAGAAGAAATGCAATAATAAAATCAATTAATAATAACTTATTGTTCATATTCAACTTGATATTCAGTGCGCTGATGTTTGTCCTTCTTTTTTGCAAGGAAATTTTGGATTTGAGGTTGATATTCTCATTTCGCAATGGCATTCACCTCGCTCTCAACGAGCAACGGGTGATAGGTGGAGCTATCATAGAATTTGACTTAGACTTCTAAAAAGTCGATATGGTATATGATAGATGATCCCAACTCTTTATATATATGTTAATGTGATGTATGAGATTCAATTCTTAATATTTACTTACTTATATTTCTTACGTTATAAAGGAGCCAAAAACTTGATTACCAGCAACAGCTAGGCACAAACTTGACTTCGAAGCAAATCAAAATACAATTATTATATTTGAATATGGGATACTACATAAATATATGTATCATTATTTAGTAATATAGAACTTTTTGGTAAAGCCTTGAATATTGAACCCACGGGAAAAACTACAATATGAAACTACAAAACAAAAGAAACTAGATAACGAATTCTACTTAGCCAAATACTTTTACTTAAACTCTAGATACTAGAATAGGAATGAAAGTTTAATTGCATTTGTAAGTTTTGATAATTGAAATCAAAGTAATCAATTAACTAAATTAACTAGATATTTGTAAGATGAAGGAAATATAAATAAAATATATTTTTCCTTATTATGAATAACTAACCAGCATATGAATTCTGTTGTGGAAGTATTCAAATTATGTTGTACCAAATAGGAGCAATAATATTCTTTACCCTTACTAGACATGCTATAAAGAACATTGGCTAATTTATAATTTGAATAATCTTGAAGACGGGTTAGGTAAGGAAGACATTTGCTCTCACTCTAGAGTTACCTCTTTTCCTTCCACTTGGGGGCTAACCTCTCATATCAAAACCTAAAACTATAAATAAAATAGGGGGTTTTAGCCTATCACTCCAAAGTCCTCTAATTCTACACCCTTCAAAGTTTATTTCCCTATTTATTTGCATTCAATCATATGAATTACATTCTCATCCATATAATTTCATATGATTCTTACCGTATGTTAACAGAGACAATACCATCGTAGATCTTACATGTTCTCACAACATGTATTAACATCTTAATTGGCCAAATCAAGAAGTAAATGAAGTACAATGTTTAAAATCATCACAACTTCTTCCAATATTAAAAACTAATACTTCACACAATTTTCATCCAATACTTAATTACTTATCATTTTAAGGAAAAAGATAAAGAAAATAACTCAAAATCCATGGAGAAAATACAACCACACTTAAGTTTAAAAGTATAAATCAAGCAAAAAAGTAAGAAGCCTAAATTAAAACCAAATGTAGTCACAAAGATAAAAAGTTATCTGATATCCACTCCAACAAATTCTTGGAATTCTTTTGAATCTTTTCCTTCACTTACAATATAAATTACAACTTAAAATAAAAAGAAAAGTGGTGGCGACAGCGTATGGTGACTGAAATGGAGGTTGGTGCTCTCGATGGACGGATTGATCGGCGCCCACTTTCTCTTCAATCCTAGTCTTCTTTTATAATTTTCCAAAGGTCCTTTGGTATCTCTTCAAAATGTGTCCACATTCAATGAATATTCTAGAAGTTGCCTCCTTTCAAAAGCCAATTGAATGAATTTTTGTGTCCATTAACTAATTCCAATGTTTTCACCAAGGGATGCTTCAAAAACCTCTTCAAAAATTCATCTAAGTTTATTGAATCATCAAGTAACTATTTTTGGCACTTAAACATGGGGTACTAGGTGGGGGCTTAGGCGTGGCTCTCTCTGTTTCACTAGCGTGTAAGTGCCAATCCTGGGTGCTTTGGCACCTCAGTTCAATTTCACATCTTCTTTTTTGCTTCAAATTTGATTCTTTTTCTCTACTTTCACCATTTTTCATCTATTTGATTGTACCTAAACAAAAAATACAAAAATACCTTTCATTAAAGTGTAATATATCAAAAATTGATATAAAAATGTGTACATAAGGACTATATATTTTTAGTGTACCAAAATCTCCCAAACTTAAAATGTTACTTGTCCTCAAGTGACACTCCAATCCTTTAAAACCAAAATAAGTAGATCGTGTAAATGAGTTTCTTGAGGATATTTAAAAAATTTGATGTAGAAATATGGTAGTCCAATTTAGAAAAATATTAGTATATGAGACCAACTTAGAGTTTAGAAATTTTTAATGTAAAGAAATCTGAAAATTTGAGTTCCTATCTATTTCAAAAATATTGTAAATTCTCCAACTATAGAGTTTAAGCATTCTATCTTCTCCACTTAAAAAATTTTATTAAGAATAATTATACTTACTAAGCTTAAGAGTTTCTCATGTCTTATACTTTAAAAAGATCAGATGTGGAACCAATTTTTGATTAGTCACTAATCATATCAAAGATTCCTCTAAATTTCAAGAAATAATGAAATAAAATATAATACAGGAATACAAAAAAGAAGAAATGCAATAGTAAAATCAATTAATAACAACTTATTGTTCTTATTCAACTTGATATTCAATGCGCTGATGTTTGTCCTTCCTATTTGCAAGAAAATTTTGGATTTGAGGCTGATATTCGCATTCTGCAATGGCATTCACCTTGTGCTGAACGAGCAGCGGGTGATAGGTGGAGCTATCATAGAATTTGACTTAGACTTCTAAAAGATTGATATGGTTTATGATGGGTGATCCCAACTCTTTATATATATGTTAATGCGATGTATGTGATTCAATTCTTAATTTTTCCTTATAAATCTTACTTTGTAACGGTGCCAAAAACTTGATTACCAGCAACAACAAAGCACAAACTTGACTTCAAAGCAAATAAGAATACAATTATTATATTTGAATATTGGATACTACACAAATATATGTATCGTTATCAAGTAATATAAAACTTTTTGATTAAGCCTTGAATGTCAAACCAACGGAAAAAACTACAATATGAAACTACAAAATAAATGAAATTAGATAACATATTCCACTTAGCCAAATACTCTTAGTTAAACTAGATAATATAATAGGAATGAAAGATTGATTTCATTTGTAAGTTTTGATAATTGAAATTAAAGTAAACAATTAACTAAATTAACTAGATATTTGTAAGATGAAGGAAATATAAATAAAATATCTTTTTCCTTATTATGAATCAGTAATCAGCATAAGAATTTTGTTGTGGAAGTATTCAAATTGTGTTGTGTCAAATAGAAGCAATAATATTCTTTACCCTTACTAGAGATGTTATAAAGAACATTGGCTAGTTTATAGTTTGAATAATCTTGAAGACGGGTTAGGTAAGGAAGACACTTGCTCTCACTCTGGAGTTACATCTTCTCCCTCCACCTAGGGGCTAACATCTCGTATCAAAACCTAAAACTATAAATAAAATTGAGGGTTTTAGCCTGTCACTCTAAAGTTCTCTAATTCTACACCCTTCAAAGTTTATTTCCTTATTTATTTGCATTCAAGTATATGAATTACATTCTCATCCATATAATTTCATATGATTCTTACCGTATTTTAACTAAGGCAATACCACCTTAGATCTTATATGTTCTCACAACATGTATTAACATTTTAATTGGCCAAATCAAGAAGTAAATGAAGTACAATGTTTAAGTTCATCACAAACTCTTCCAACATTAAAAACTAATCCTTAACACAACTTCCATCCAATACTTCATCACTTATCATTTTAAGAAAAAAAGATAAAGAAAATAACTTAAAATCCATTGAGAAAACACTACCACACTTATGTTTGAAAGTAAAAATCAAGCAAATAAACAAGAAGTCTAAATTAAACCCAAATGTAGTCACAAAGATAAAAAAATTATTTTATAACCTCTTCAAAAAATTCTTGAATTTCCTTTGAATCTCTTCCTTCACTTACAATACAAATTACAACTTAAAATAAAAAGAAAAGTGTGGCGGCGACGTATGGTGACTAAAATGGAGGTTGGCGTTCTCAATGGNGAGGTTATACCTTTGCTCCGAGAGGTGTAGCCTCAATCAGAGATTCTTCACACCTTCGTTAGGTCCTAAAGAGCTTAGGGATGAAGTCTCTGGCTCTGGTGTATGGCCTATATATGATTTTAACCTAAGCCAATTTTGGGTGTTGGTTGAGAGCTATGGTAGAGGCTCTGTGGAAGGAGAATTTGATGGGGCTTTGGCNTGATGAGACCGAGTAGACCTCATGTATCTAATAGTTTAAATAGCTTAGCACAATACCATAAATGATATATCATCTCTAAGGATGAACGTATCACTTATTAGTAGGCTTAACTATCTAAAGTTAAAATTTTATGACTCTATTTTGGTCTGCAAAATTTATAGCCGACAAACTCCCCTATCTAAAACCCAGATTAGATAGGTTTTAGATTAATCTGAGTTCTTAATTGCCTATAGAGGCAAGCCCCTATAGTTAATTACATCTTAGACAACCGAAGTCACCTAAGAAAACTCTCGATATTGATTTGAGTTTCGTCCTCAAGAATTCAATGTTTAAGTTTCTATGATTGTTTATAGGAAAAGTCAAATGGGATATTTTCAAATAGGAGCACTTATTTCCGGAATCCAAAGGAAAAAAAAATAAGAGATGTCAAAGATACTAAAAATATTCAGTGACACCTCAAACTATCTTATGATTTCACTTTACGTCTTTGAAAGGAAAATTATGTGATATTTCAGTCCTGTAAATTATTTAGATATTTGGGACTTGTATACCAAATAGGAGCAATTATATTCTTTACTCTTACTAGAGATGCTATAAAAAACATTAGCTTCGAATAGTTCTGAAGACCGGCTAGGCAGGGAAGATACTAGCTCTCACTCAATAGTTCCCTCGATTCCCTCCACATGGGGCTAACATTCTCATATCTTTACCTAAAATAATAAACTAAGTTGCGGGCTTTAACCTATCACTTTAAAGTCCTCTAACTCTACACCCATCAATGAATATTTCCCTATGCACTCAATCATATGAACTACATTCTCATTCATACAATCTCGTGTGATTCTTTCCAATTGTTGACTGAGACAATACCAGCCACTAAATCATATGAATTACATTCTCATTCATACAACCTCATGTGATTCTTTCTAATTGTTTACTGTCAATCATATGAACTACATTCTCATTCATACAACCTCATGTGATTCTTTCCAATTTTTAATTGAGCAATAAACTAAGTTGGGGGCTTTAACTTGTCACTTTAAAGTCCTCTAACTCTACACCCTTCAATGAATATTTTCCTATTTATTTGCACTAAATTATATGAACTACATTCTCATTCATACAACCTCATGGGATTCTTTCCAATTGTTGACTGACATAAGAATTACATTTTCATTCATACAACCTCATGTGATTCTTTCCAATTATTGACTGAGACAATACGAACTACATTCCCATTCATACAACCTCATGTGATTCTTTCTAATTGTTGAGTAAGACAATACCAACCAGGTTCTTACATTTTCTCACAACAAATTTTAACATTTGGATTAGCCAAATCAAGAAGTAAATGAAGTGCATGAATTTAAATCATCACAACTTCTTCCAACATTAAAGATCAATATTCTCCACAACTTCCATCCAAAACATAATTACTTAACATTTTAAGAAGAAAGATAAAGAAAACTACTTAGAAAGCATGGAGAAAATAAAACCACACTTTAGTTTAAAAGAAGAAATCGTTGTCAAATCAATAAAACTCTTAATTAAAATCAAAAGTAGTCTAAAACAAAAAGATAAAAACTTATCTCAAGTCCTTCACCAAACTCTTAAAGTTCTTTTGAATCTCTTTTCTTTTGCAATCACTCAAAACACAATAATAAAAATGATAAAGTAAATAAAAAGTGGTTCCTGAAAATCTCTCTGAACTAACTCCCTAAAAGAGAACTTTCAAAACTTGCCAATATTTTTCAGGACTCTTCTCTAAGTCTTCTCTTCTTTCTTTTATATTTTTCTAAGAGGTGTCTTGGGATCTCTTCAAAATGTGTCTTGATTTAATGTATTTTCCCAAGAGATGCATCCTTTCATGATAATTTTTGTGCATGGTGGTTACAACTATCTATTAAGCCAATGGGTGCCTCAAAAACCTCTTTAAAATTCATGAAAACCAATTTACTCATCTAGTAACTGCCATTGGTGCTTAAGTGTGAGATCTCGGCACTTAGGCGTGGCCTTCTCTGTTTAACCGGCGCTTGGTGCAAAAACTCTTTTGCATAATTTTTCACCTTTTTGCTCAAAATTTGATCATTTTTCACTCTTTAAGAATTTTTTTCTATTTTTACTTGTATCTGTAAGGAAAACACAAAAATACATTCCATTAAAGCGCAATATCTCAAAGATATTTATAAAAATGTGTCTAAAAACACTATATTTTAGGTGTATCATATACGTATTTTTATCAAGTAATATAGGTCTTTCTGATTAAGCCCCAAATATCGATCCCATGGAGATCGAGGTTAATCATGGCGGCTTTCAAGGGAAATTCTAGTTTAGAATAACACACCCTAGCTTGGAAGGTTAATAAAGTTTTGGTTTTGATTATATTCTACAATTATCACCATAATACTAATTCTACTTCTAAACTAAAATACTTAGTGAAAATCAGAAAGTTAGGTTTTTTATATTTTAAAAGTACTCTTCTTCATGCAATGAAAGTAGTGACATGTGTAAAAGAAAAACAAGTAGTGAGAGAGATTGTGACAAATAGGAGCAATTATATTCTTTTCCCTTACTAGAGATGTTATAAAGAACATTGATTAATCTTAAGTTTGAATAGTTTTGAAGACGAACTTGACAAAGAAGATACTAGCTCTCACTCTAGAGTTCCCTCTTATCCCTCCACCTTGAGGCTAACATCTCGCTTCAGAACCTAAAACAATAGACCAAATTAGGGGGCTTTAGTCTGTCACTCTAAAGTCCTCTAATTTTGCACCCATTAAATATTATTTTTCTATTTATTTGCACTCAACCATATGGACTACATTCTCATTCATACAATCTCATGTGATTCTACCACAGTTGATTGAGACAATACCCTCCCGGATCTTACATGTTCTCACAATAGATTTTAACATGCAAGTTGATCAAGTTTACATGGAAATGAAGAACAAAGTCAAATCATAACAATATATTCTCACTCTACTCAATTTTATATCCTACACATGCATACTAACTCATTACAAGAGGAAGAGTCAAGAAAACTACTCATTACACAGAGAAACAACAAGAACTTTTTATCGAACAAGACTTTCAAAACATACAAAAAATTACTATTTTCAGTTCAATATACAATGAAAATACTTATCTCTAATAGAAATTAAACTCTCCTTGTATAACAAAAGTAATCTCCTTACAATCCTCTCCAAGAACAAAGTGAAAAGAAAAGAAGAAATCTCTCACACTATCTCTCTTTCTTTCTCACCTTGCCGTCCCATTTGGGGCCCACCCCAAGCCTTCTTCTCTTATTCTAATTAATTCAAGAGTCCAAGAGATATTTTAAAAATATTTCCAAGCATTTTTTTTATAATTTTCCAAGAGATGCTTAAGTGTCTCTTAAAAACTGTCCATATTAATTGAATCTTCCAAATGGTGCCTTAAGTGCCTCTTCAAAACTCCATATAACCACCCCAAATTCTTCTAGAAATTCCATTTTATCAATTCCAATGAATTCCATAAGAGATGCACGAAGCACCGCTTTAAAAATCATCCAAATCCGACGTATATTATAGAAGTTATGTTGAAAACTGTCACCAGCACCTAAGCATTAATTCTGTGGCGCTTAAGCACCCCCCACTCTGTCTGGTGGCACCTAAGCGCCCTTTTAGGTGCTTAAGCACCGGGCACAGGCACTTAAGTGTTCAGTTTAGGTCTTCATGGCTCCGGTGTGCCCCAATTTGACCCGATTTGCTCCGGTCTGCTCTGTTTTGCTCAGTTTTTGTTCCTTTTGCTCCAATCACTCAAAATTCTTCAATTTCATGTACCTACAACCAAAAATAGAAGAAAACATACCTTTTATATGCAATATCATTACAAAATAAAACATAGAAAATAGTACTTTTTTAGGCGTATCAAAGTCCCCCAAACGTAAACATTACTCGTCCTCAAGTAATACAACATTTTAAAAATAATTTATTTAAATTAGAGTTAATGGGACATCCTTTAGAATTGCTAAAATTTTGTTCTAAAAATGTGATATTTCAAATTATAAGATCTTCTAGTGAATCAGACTAGCCCAAGGTCTAAAATATTTATCATCAAACTTGGGAATTTTTTTTCCTATCTAATTAAAAAATATATGCAAATTTTTCAAACTTCAGATTCTATGAACTTTACTTTCTAGTCTTAAGAACTCTCTTAAAAATAATTTTTACTAATATAAATACAAAAAGTAAGCTTAGGATTGTTCTATGTTCTTTACTCTAGAAAGGGTCAAGTGAAACCAATTTTTTATTAGGACTTCTCCTCAAGCTTCTCCTCACTTTATTCTTTTTTTTTTTTATCTTTTTTATCCATTACTTTTTTTTCTTTTTTTATGTGAGGATTACTATATCTAGAGAAGTCCTTAAATAATTTTGAATTCTACTATCCTCCTCTAAAGTTAAAACTTATTACTTTCCTTCACTTGAAAAGATGTATATTTTTTATAAAAAAAAATACTTTCTACGAGAGCCTTAAATGTTTGAAAATAAGAATTCTAAGAATCGTTAATTTTTCAAAAAATACAATTTTTCCTACTAAAGATAATTATTTATTTTCCCAACTTCTCAACTAAATATCCTGAACTCTAGGTTCACCCTTTTCACTAAAAATATCAATTAAGTTTTCCTACTCCATTTCTATATTTAAAATTTTGACATCCTTAAGATGACTCCACATAACAATAATCTTTAGAAATAAAAAAAAAATTATTTGTAATAATTTTGAAAACAATTAAGGTTTAACTTTGAAACATTTCTCTTTCCTCCCCAAACTTAAGCTCAAACATGTGTATCATTGAAGTACAACAATATGCAGCAGGGAAAGATCACTTTTACAATTTATTACACATCGTACAAAAATATCAACAAATAACACATGGTAGAACATTGTAGTAGAAAGTAAATCTAGCCTAAACATGCTTGGCATAACACTATAAAGGAATTTTAAATAGTAGAATAGGTACAAACTGAAGATTAAACATGAACACATTTTAAACTTTATAACGAAATTATTGGATGCTAACAAGTTCAAAATATTGAGATAATTTTTGTCATCTCCAATGACTCATTCAACTTGACTCATAAATCTATAAACACAAAGTCCAATACAAAGACTCAAAGATTCATAAACAAACAACGACTGAGGTTAATTTGATCTCCCTTCTACTCACATTTCTCCTCCTCAATTTCAATTTCTAACGGAAGAAACTACACTAATAACGTTGGTGTATTATAAAACTTTATATAGTTATTATCCATGGTCTAGAATTCCCTCATGTGTTGCCAATTTCAAGGTCACTTTAAGTCTAAGATATACTCACTCTGATAAATAAAAATAGTGCAGTTCATCCAGATGTTGTTCACTAAGTAAGTTCATGACCTTTCTGAGTGAAGAAAAAGTCAGAAAAAGGAAGTAAAATAGAGTTTACATGGAGTGTCTTAAGTCCAAACACTACATGATTCAAGGTAATGCTCAGCTCCGATTAAGAACTAAGTCATAACTGACTCGTTAGCCTGCTACTACCAGAAATCATATACAAATTTAGTCATGACGAAGGAATTACCTCACAACATTAATCCAATCCACTCTTGCACGTCAAACACAGATCAAACTCTAACATCTCACTTTTATCCAATCCAAAAAAATAATAATCATAATAAATAAATAACAAAAATAACCATGGGTTGCCTCCCACGAAGCACTTGGTATAACATCGACGACCCGATGTATCCAATGTTTACATTGGTTTCCCAAGCATCATAATCTCATGCATTTGTCTATATACCACGGAATGTGCTATTCAGTGATTTTGAATAACTCTTTCTTAGAAGATCTTTTACTGATTCATCCTTCAATTCAGGTTCTTCTTGTGATTGAGTCAAATCTGAAGATATAAAGACTGCTGATGTAGATGAATTCCCTAAAGATGTAGGCTTTAAAATTGTATGGGGTACATTCATCTTAATTTCATGAGAATTTTCAACAGATGGAATTAAAAGTTTACTATTTTTAGTAACGTCCATCATTTTGCACCTCTCCTGAACATACATACAGTCCTTTTTAAACAACATTTTCAACTCATCATGAAAGTCCAATTTGATCTCATATGTTAACGTACTCTCAAAACTTTCTTGGAAATGGTCTTTACTTAGATATTCAATTTCATCCACCCAAAAACAATTATCATATTTTTTTCTCAGCAGGATACTTCATAGCCTTTAAAACATCAAAAGTGGTTTCATGGTCATTAATATTCATAGTCAACTCTCCTTTTTGTGCATCTATCATTGCTTGTCCAGTAATAAGAAAATGTCTCCCCAAAATAATTGGATTTTATTTATCTTCCTCTATATCTAATACAATAAAGTCCATAGGAAAGATAAATTTATCAACTTTAACAAACATGTCTTCTATAACCCCTTTTGGATAAATGATAGATCGATCAGCTAACTTAAGGGTTCAGTAGTGGGAGAAATATTGGCTAAACCTAAACTTCTAAATATAGATAGAGACATTAATGCTCGATCCTAAATCGCATAATGCTTTTCCACAAAATCTTTCTCCAATTGTATAAGGAACTGTTAAGCTACAAGGATCTTTCAGTTTCGAAGGAAGCTTTTTCTGAAGTACATCACTGCACTCCTCACTTAATGCAACTATCTTGTAATCCTCAAACTTCCTTTTCTTGTTTAGCATCTCCTTCATAAACTTTGCATAACATGGCATTTGTTCTAAAGCTTCAGCAAAATGAATATTTATTGTTAACTTCTTAAGTACTTCCATGAACTTTGAAATTGTTTATCCAACTCACACTATCCAAGTCCTTGAGGAAATGGAGGTGGTGGACTTTCTAAATTGATTTTAGTTGGAGATATTAATTTTTCCAGATCCTTAGAAACATGTTCTTTAGGTCTTTTAATTTCCTTTGTTTCTCTCACAACTTCTTTCTCTTTTCTAACCACGCCCTCTATCTCTCTTCCACTTCTTCATTGGACAACATCTAATTGTTCATCATTTTTCTCTTTAGGGTTGATCTCAGTGTTGCTAGGAAGTGTTCCATGGGGACTATTACTAAGTAAATTAGCAATTTGTCCAAGTTGATTCTTTATGTTTCTAATCGCCCATTTTGACCTTCCAACTAGTTTCTCATTTGCAATACCACTTCTTCGATAGACATCTTCTTATCCTCAAATTTTTTATCATTAAGAGTTTGGTGGATATGAAGGTCTATAGTTTGAGTTCCCCTGATTATTCCAACTTCCAATAGGATTTGCATGATTATTTTCTCATTGTTAGTTTCCACCCCAAATAGTATGATACCAGTTAAAATTAAGATGGTTCTTCCAACCTGAGTTGTAAAAGTTAGAGTAAAGCTTATTTATGGTATTTAAAGTCTCGTATGAAAAGTTAGAATCAATCGTATGCCCTAATGAACTTTCCTCACTAACTGAAGTGAATTTAGGCTGGTTCATTCCAAGTTGGTCCAACTTCCTTGATATTGTAGCAACCTGAAATGCAAGGATTGCAAATGCATCTATATCATGCACATTGACTACCTTCTTAAGATTTACTCTTATAGAAAGCAATTGAAATTCATTTGTAGCAATTTCTTCAAATAACGCATATGCTTCATCAAATGATTTTGACATTAATGATCAACCAGCAGCAACATCAATTGTAGACCTAAGGGATCCTACTAACCCATTGTAAGAAGTTTGAATGATTAACCAATCGGGTAGAGCATGGTGTGGAAACTTTCTTAGGAGTTCCTTAAATCTTTTTGAGGCTTCATATATTGATTCCCCTTTATACTGACAAAATGAGATAAAATTGTTTCTAAGTTTAGTAGTCCTTGAAGGTGGAAAATACTTAGCTAAGAATTTCAGATTTAACTCCTCCCAATTTTTAATAGAGTCAGGTGCTAATGAGTATAACCACATTTTAGCCTTATCACATAGTAAGAAAGGAAAAAAGCTTAGTCTAACAACATCGTCTAACATGCCGTTATAACGAAATGTAGCACAAAGTTCTAGAAAATTTGATAAGTGTAAATAGGGATCCTCCGAAGGAGTTCCCGCAAATTGGTAGTTCTGCTTTAGTTGAATAATCAATAGATTTATTTCAAACGATTTAGCTTCTACGACAGGGGTTTGTATACTTGAGTGAATTTTATCTGTCATAGGATTTACATAATCCCTCAATGATTTATGATGATTTTCTAAGTTATAATTTTGAATGTTTTCCATTTCCATTTCAAATTTTTTAAGTCCTTTCTATTTTTTGATTTTTTTTCCTTTTTTCTAACTCGGATCCAAAAAGAATCAAGGGCTCAAAGTCAAGAAATTTATGTTTGCTTGTGAGTGGTTATGAGTAAGGTGATTGCTGATGAGTGCCTTAGCTTTAGACCAACACCCAGGACCAACTCTAAGGTCCAACAGTCCTATAGAAACTCTTCTTAAGCTCCCCCACAGTGACCCCACCTACTAAGTGCTATAGGTTAGGAACAATATGTAGAACTTCAAGTTGAGTAAAGAGGAGTTTAAATTTCTAATGGTGAGGGTTCCTTTTCTAGTTTTCTTGGAATAGTCAACATGAAGTCCTATGGCTAGACCTTAGGCTACTAAAGAGGAAAACTAGACCTCAACCAAAAATTAGGTCAACACCTCCAGTGAAAAAGGTACCAACTTTCCTCGAACCTTGACTCTATTGTCTTTAGCCTCAGGGAGCTTTGCATAGAAATCTCTAACAATAGAAATAACTGCCACAGTAGAGAAATAGCAGAATTGTTCTCACTATCAGCGAACGATCAAATCCTTTACGTCTCCTCCTAGATTCTGAAAACACCGCTTCTGAATCAGTTTTCGTTATTGTAACGCATCACTGTACCAATTCTGAGCCTTCAAACTAACAAATTTACTCGAATCAAAATGGCACTTTCCTTTGCTTCTCTTTATTGTTGGTTCCATTCTACAAATTTTATAAATTCCAAAAATAACTTCAAAAATTAAGACTAAATTACTAAACTAAACTTCCAAAGTATAAACTATACTTCCCATGCAATTTCCATAGATCTTTTTCTCATTTTTTACCATGAATAGTGAATTTTTGAATTTCTCCAAATGCTCAAAATACATCAGTGAAAATCCAAATTTTTTTCATAGAAGTAAAGCTCTTACCACAAGGAACTTGGATCTAACAAATTTCACTTGATTCCACCAAGGAATTTTCACTTTAGATGTGACATAGCCTTTCAAAATCACGATTTTGAGAGGTTGAACGAGACGGGAGGCGTTAAAATGGTGATTTTCGGGCCAAATTTTCACTTTTAACAGTTCGCAAACCACTTTTCATGAATCGATGCTTAAGCGCGGGTAAATGATGCTTAGGCACCTGTCTATCTGGTTGGCTTGCGCTTAAGCGCGAGATGTGGCGCTTAGGCGCCACTGTATGATTTTCAAAATTTTCAAATTAAAGTAAAATGCAATATTTTCAACTTCCTATAACTCACCTCTCTCTCTCGAAATTCTCCATAATAACTATTTCAATTTGAGGCTAAAAATAACACAAATTTTCACACAAAAACTTATATTAATTCACAAACAAGTACAATTACCTATAAACACTTAATTCTCACTCTAAATAGTCTTGGATGAGAAAATTTTCCTAAATACAAATACATAACAATCATTTCACAATTAAACACATATAAGAGTCATTAATCACTAAAAATAATATTTAAACATTAAACCATTTGAAAAAGACAACTTCTAACACACAAATTCTAACACTAAACTTATTTCCATTCTACATTCAAAGGAACAAATTATTGTGTTTCATTAGTCTCTCCAGAAATATAGAGTTGATAAAATGGACGGTGGTGACGAGCTCTGATACTATCTTCTTCAATCCGCTTTTTTCTTTATGAACATCGCCTTATCTGCTTCCTCTATAAAACTTGTGTGGCTAAATTGCATTTTCAATTGCCATCCAATATGCTTAAGATGTGCATGCAACTCAAGTACCTTGGTCTCCAATAAAGCCATAGTATTCTCAATTTTGTTAATCTTATCTGATATCCCTTCAATACTAACGGCTAAGAAACTATTATACATCTCTTGTACACTTTGACTAATGAACCTCTTCCTCATGGTTTCTTCCTTTTCCTTCAAATCCATCTCCCATGAAGACAATTTCTTTAAATCTCACTTTCTCTTAGACTTTTAGGGCTAGAAATGATCTGGGTGAAATTCCTTCACAAAACCCTTCTATTTATAGGCTTAAGTCCTTCCAATAACTCCTAGACACATTTAGAAACTGCCTTGGCACGTTTCTACAATCTAATTGGCGGTTAAACCTTATAGAATATTAATTTCACACGTGTGTTTAAACTGTTGCTCAAAAGCACCGAATCTGGCTCTTAAGCGCCAGTGCACATTTTTGCGCCAGTCAACTTAACATTTAAATTCTCATTCTAACATATCTTGGTCACTAAATAAAGTCTTAAAATCCTTCCTGCACATATTAGTTTCAAAAATACTACCCCAATTTTCTTAATCACACACAAAACAACAATCAAAATAAAAACATATTAATAAGTATGGGTTACCTCCCACAAAGTGCTTGGTTTTATGTCATTAGCCTGACATAACTAGTGCTTATTCTGGTTGAGCCAACATCATTACATCATTAATTTTATGTTGATCCCCTATAAGATAAGGTTTCAATCTATGTACATTAACTTTAAATATTTTCTCAGACTTAAGATCTTTAATATCCACAGCTCCATAAGGATAAACTTTTATCACAACAAATGGGCACATCCACCTGGACTTAAGTTTTCCTAGAAATAATCTTAGCCTTTCATTATATAGCAAAACTTGCTACCCTGGCTAAAAATTTTTTGTAAGAATCCTTCGATCATGCCACATCTTCATATTTTCTTTACAAATCTTGACACTCCCATAAGATTCATTCCTTATCTCTTCAAGCTCATTTAATTGTAACAATCTTTTCTCACCAGCATTTATAATTGAACTCTTTAATCAACCAATATGCTTTATGCTCAATGTCAACTGGTAAGTGACAATCTTTCCCAAATATTAGCCTATATGGGGAAATTCTTATAGGAGTTCTGTATGCAGTTTTATAAGCCCACAAAGCATAGTCAAGTTTGACTGACCAATCAATTTTTGTTGGATTCACAGATTCATAATTCTTTTAATTTTCCAATTGGATAATTCAGCCAAACCACTTGTCTGAGGATGAGAAGCACTAGCAATCCTATGATTTATTTGATATTTCTTTAATAACTTCTCCATTGTGTCATTTCTGAAATGACTTCCGCCATCAGTAATGATAACTCTTGGCATTCCAAATCTACAAAATATGTTTGTTTTTAAAAATTTTGCAACACTTTGAGCATCACATCGACGTAAAGCAACAGCTTCTATCCATTTGGATACATAATCCACTGCTAACGGAATATATAAATTTTCAAAAGACGGTATAAATGGTCCTGTGAAATATAATTCCCAAACATCAAATATTTCAACTTCTAACATATAATTGAGGGGCATCTCATTTCTTCTAGAAGAAATATTTCTAAAAATTGTAGGCCAATAGAATCCAGATTATAAAATCTTACATGTTCTTTTATCAATACCAAAATGTCCCCCAAAATCAAAATTATGACATTTTTGGATAATTTCATAAGTTTTTTCTAATGGTAATCATCTTCAAATAATTGGATCTTTTCCTTATTTATATAAAAATAGGTCATCCCAAAAATAAGTCTTAGCTTCAGAAATAAATTTCTTCTTTTGTTTGTATGTCATTTCATAGTGTATAATATCACTAAAAATAAACTTCACAATGTCGACATACCACGGAATACGCCACTCATTAATAGTGAACTATTTTTCATCTAAAAAATGTTCATTAATTTATTTTTCAAAACAAAGTGTTTTTTTCTAACTCAAGCCTAGACAAATGATCAGCAATTGGATTTTCAGTCCCCTTTAGATCTACTATTTCTAAATCAAATTCTTGCAAAAGAAGAATCCATCTTATAAGTCTAGGTTTAGCATCCTTCTTTTTCATTAAGTACTTAATAGCAGAATTTTCTGTATGCACTACACAATGAGTTCTAAATAAATATAAACTAAATTTATCAAAAAGCATATATTATTGCTAATAACTTTTTTTCAGTTGTTGTATAATTGATTTGAGTTTTATTAAGAGTTTTACTAGTATAGTAAATTACTTTGAAAATTTTATCATATATTTGTCCTAAAACTGTTCCTATAACATAATCACTAGCATCACACATCCATTCAAAAGGTTTCCCCTAGTTTGGTGAAACTATAATTGGTGCAGTAATTAATTTTTCTTTTAAAAAATTAAAAGCTTTTAGGAATTCCTCATCAAAATTGAAAATTACATCTTTCTCCAGTAAATGGCATAAAGGCTTAGCAATCTTTAAAAAGTCTTTAATATATCACCTGTAAAATTAAACATGTCCTAAAAAACTCCTAATTTCCCTTACATTTGTTGGATAAGGTAAATTAAGGATCACTTGAATTTTAGCAGGATCTACTTCCATACCATTTTCTGATATTTGATGACTTAATACAATTCACCCTTGCTATGATAAATTAGCATTTTTCCCAATTAAGGATTAAATTTTTTCTTTAAAACGCTTAAGAACTTTAGATAAATGATTAAAACATGAGTTAAATGAAGTTCCAAGAACTAAAAAATCATCCAAGAATACTTCAATCCCTTTTTCTATTAAATCACAAAAAAATTGTCAGCATACATCTTTGAAATGTAGCAGGGCATTACATAAACAATGGACATACTTTTAAAAGCAAAATTACCATAAGGATTGGTAAAAGTTATTTTATCTTGATCCTCAGGAGATATTTATATTTGGTGATAACCAATATATGCTTTAAGAAAATAAAAGTACTTATGACCAGCTAGTCTATCCAACATTTGATCTAGAAAGGGTAATGGAAAATAATCTTTTTTAGTGGCAAGATTTAATTTTCTATAATTAGTGCATATCCGCCACCCTATAACTTGTCCAGTAGATATTATTTAATTATGTTCATTCACAGTTATAGTTACTCCTCCTTTCTTAGAAACACAGTGAATTGGGCTAACCCGTGCAATATCTGAAATAGGGTAGATAATTCTAACATCTAACCACTTTAAAATTTCTTTCTTAACAACTTCTTTCATAACAGGATTTAGTATCCTTTCAACATTAGCTTTGGGGTTGTAGTTCTCTTCGATACGAATTCTATGCATACAAATTGAAGGACTGATTCCTTTAATATCAACAATTGTCCATCCAAAGCTTTCTTAATTTTTTTAGAATTTTCATCAAACTTTCTTCTTCTTCCATCATTAATTTTGATGAAATTATAACTGGTAAAGTAGAGGAATCTCCTAAAAAGACATATTTTAAATGTTCAGAAGTAAATTCAACTCGAGTTCTTGAGGGTTTTCAACTGATCGACAAAATGATTTATCTTTTTATATCGTATCCAAAATTTTAAAACTTTCTTAAACATAGTTTGAATCTTCTTTAAAAAGATCTTCACATCGATTTAATTCCTCTTCATGCTCATGTTCCAAATCTTTTTTTCAGATTTTTCTTCTTAAGTTGTTTTGAAATGACATTTACTTAGATATATTATAACATCCATCCTATAACATTCATCATCTTTACCTTTTGCAGTATATTTCATTGATCTTGAAATATTGAAAGTAACAGTTTGATCATTGACACACATTGTTAATTCCCCTTTCTGCACATCTATCATTGCTCTTCTTGTGGCTAGGAAAGGTTTCCCCAAAATGATAGGTATCTCTTTATTTTTCTCCATATCTAGCACAATGAAATCTACAGGAAAGATAAATTGATCCACTTTCACTAGGATATCTTCTATAACTCCTTTAAGGTATGTTATCAAACAATTTGCTATCTACAGAGTTACAATGTAGGGGTTATTTCTCCTAATGTCAATCTTTTCAATATTGATAATGGCATAAGGTTAATGCTTGCACTTAAAGCTTTCCCATAAAATTTGTCTCCTATTGCACATGTAATTGTAAAGCTACCAAGATCTTTAAGCTTTTCAAGAAGCTTTTTCTGAATTATAGCACTGCCCTCCTCACTAAGTGAAACAGTTTCATTATTTTCAAACTACATTTTCCTGTTGAGAATATCCTTCATAAACTTTATATAGCTTGGCATTTGTTATAAGGCTTCAGCAAATGGAATATTAATTGTAAGCTTCTAAAATATTTCCAGAAATTTTGAAAATTGCTTATCCAACTTCTGTTCATGAAGTCTCTGAGGAAATGGAGGTGGTGGTTTTTCCAAATAAATTTTCAGTGGAGAAAAAGGTCTTTCAGAATCTTTTGGAGCATCCTCTTTTGATTCTTTAATTTCTTCTCTCTCTACTTCAATTTCTTTTTTAACCCTGCCTTACAACTCTCTTCCACTTCTAAGTTGAACGACTTTTACTTGCTCTTTATTCTGATCATTTAGATTTGATTCAGTATTACTAGGAAGTGTTCCTTGGGTTTTGTTACTTAATGAATTTGTTTTTTTCCCAAGTTGATTCTCAATATTTCTAATTGTAGCTCCTTAACTTTGTAATTGATTTCCCACCCAAGTTGATTCTCAATATTTCTAATTGTAGCTCATTGACTTTGTAATTGATTTCCCATTTGTGACAACTTCTTCTCCTTAAATTGTGTATTATTATTGAATAATAGAAAAATGGATTAAACCAGTTTCACAATGGGTTTACTTGGCTACTCCGCCATTACCGATTATTACCACCTGAATTGTTATTCGAGTTAATGTTGGGATGGTTTTTCCAACCTGGGTTATAATAACTTGAATATGGTTTTTTCTGATTTGTTATTTATGACATTCAAAGTTTCTAATGATGCTTGAGAATCTACCATTTGGCCTAATGAATTATCTTCAATCATGGAAATTGGTTGAGAAAAATTCATTCCAAATTGGTCTAACTTCTTTGAAATTGCAGTAGCTTAATTTGTTAACATACTAAATGCATCTGATTCATGAATATTAGCTACTTTCTAAGGATTCACCCTCTCAGAAGGCCATTGAAAATTATTGGTAGCCATTTCTTCAATTAAAGCATCCGTCATGAAATGGTTTTGACATCAATGAACCACCAGCAACGGCATCAATAATAGATCTAAGAGAATCATGAAATGGTTTTGACATCAATGAACCACCAGCAGCGGCATCGATAATTGATCTAAGAGACCCAACTAATCCATTATAAAAAGTTTGAATTATTAACCAATCTGGCATAGCATGGTGTGGAAACTTTCTTAAGAACCAGCAGCGGCATCAATAATAGATCTAAGAGATCCAACTAATCCATTATAAAAAGTTTGAATTCAATTTTGTATAGCATGGTGGGGACACTTTCTTTAGAGTTCTTTAAATCTTTCTCATGCTTCATAAATAGATTCCCGTTCAAACTGATTAAAAGATGTAATATCATTTCTAAGCTTCGTAGTCTTTTATGGTGGAAAATATTTAGAAAGGAATTTTTGTGTTAAATCACCCCAAGTTCTGATAGATCCAGGCACTAACAAATTCAACCACATCTTAGCTTTATCCCTTAGTGAGAAAGGAAATAACCTAAGTATTAGGGAATCATCTGATACACCATCGTATTTAAATATAGCGCATAATTCTAGAAAATTGGCAAGATGTAAATTTAGATCTTCAGTTGGTGATCCCCCAAATTGATTATTTGATACTAATTGGATAATAGCAAGTTTAAGCTCAAATGAATTAGCCACTACAGTAGGTTTTTGAATACTAGAATGAAGTTCATCTACAGCAGAGTTGGCATAATCTCTTAAAGGTCTAAACTCTTGAAGAATTTCACCATTTTAATCATTTTGGTTTACCATTTTTGTAATTTTTTTTTTGATTTTTCAAGATTTTTAAATTTTTCGGCTTTTCTGATTTTTCTAACACTTCTCTTTAATTCAGAATTGTAGGGCACTAGTCCTTCAGAACCTGAACTACACATACACTAACAAAAAATAAAATAAAACTAAACACAAACAAGAAAATAAAATAACTTAAAGTTTAAATAAGACTTTCTAAAAATATAAATTTGCTTTTAAATCAATAGATTCTTTACAATTTTCACTTCACTTCCCTAGCAATGGTGCCAAAAACTTGATCCTTGAAACTTCTTATATGCAATAGTATAACAATAATTCTGATTATATTTTTCACTTATATTTCCTTATTTCGTAACAAAACCAAAAACTTGATCTTGAAGAGTAATAAGAATTTAATTTTAATTTATCTATATTGTGATACTTCGAAAGTATACGTATCATTATCAAGTAATATAAGACTTTTTTATTAAGACCTGAATATCAAACCCACATGGAAGATATGCAATATGCACTTTTTGGAAAACTTTCTATTTTTAAAAAGACAATTATTTAAATTAAAGACATTTTTCGCAGTAAAGAAATTTTAATCATTTTTTGGTAATTTTAATATTTTGACAAAAATAGAACAAACTTAAAAAGATAACTTGAGTTTTAAGCACTAAATATGAAAATATCTTTCTCCTTGTCATAAATTAGTAAAAAGTATAGGAATTATGTTGTGAAAGTATGCATATTGTGTTGTTCCAAAAAGGAGCAATAATATTATTTACCCTTACTAGAGATGCTGTAAAGAACATTGGCTAATTTAAAGTTTGAATAATTTTGAAGACCGGCTAGGCAAGGAAGATACTAACTCTCACTCTAGAATTCCCTCAATTCCCTCCACCTGGGGGCTAACATCTCATATCAAAACCTAAATCAATAAACCAAGTTGGGGGCTTTAACCTGTCACTTTAAAGTCCTCTAACTCTACACCCTTCAAAATTATTTCTCTATTTATTTTCACTTAATCATATGAATTACATTCTCATTTATACAACCTCATGTGATTCTTCTATTTCCCTATTTATTTGCACTCAATCATATGAACTACATTCTTACTCATACAACCTCATGTGATTCTTTTTATTTGCACTCAATCATATGAACTACATTCTTATTCATAAAATCTCATGTGATTCTTTCCAATTGTTGACTGAGACAATACCATCTCAGTTCTTACATGTTCTCACAACAAATTTTAACATCTCAATTGGCCAAATCAAAAAGTAAATGAAGTACATGGATTTAAATAATCACAACTTCTTCAAACATTAAAGATCAATACTCTCCACAACTTCCATCCAACACTTAATTACTTATCATTCTAAGAAGAAAGATTAAGAAATCTACTCAGAATCCATGGAGAAAATAAAATCACACTTTAGTTTAAAAGTAGAAATCATTGTCAATAACAACAAGTTTCAATTAAAACCAAAAGTAGTCTAAAACAAAAGATAAAAACTTATCTCAAGTCCTCCACCAATTCTTGAAGTTCCTTTGAATCTCTTATCTTTTACAACACTCTCAATACAAAACTAAAATAAAAAGGATAAATATGTGGTGCCTGAAAATCTCTCCAACTAACTCCCCAATTTTATATTTCAAAACTTTTCTATTACTTTCATGACCCCTTTTAAAGTTTCAATCTTCCTTCTTATATAATTCTCTAAAAGGTGCATTTGCATATCTTCAAAATGTGTCTTGATTTGATGTATTTCCCCAAGAGATGCATCCTTTCGCAATAATTTTCGTCCATGGTGGTTGTAACCACCTATTAAGCCAATAGGTGCCACAAAAACCTCTTCAAATTTTGCAAAAACTGAATTTACTCATCTAATAACTACCACTGATGCTTAAGCGCGGGGCCTCTAGTGCTTATGCGTAACTTTCGCTGTTTAACTGGCGCATAAGCGTCGGATATGACATTTAGGCGCCAAAACACTTTTGCACATTTTTCACATATTTGCTCCAAATTTGATCCTTTTTCACTCCTTTAAGCATTTTTCACCTTTTTATTTGTACCTGAAAGAAAAACACAAAAATACCTTCCATTAAAGCACAATATCTCAAAAATAGGCATAAAAATGTGTTTAAAAACACTATATATTTTAAAAACACAAAAACTAGTGCTTATGCAAATTTGCATATATTATAGAAAATTAAATTCTTCCACGAGGATGGATCATTTTCCTTTACTTTTTTTAGAACAGCTGTTGAATAGGCTAGTTGGGCACAAATATTTTTGTTTTCTAGATAGATATACCGGTTATCATTTGCTACAAAGGATTAGGAGAAAACAACATTTACTAGTCCTTAAGGAAATTTTGCTTTTCGACTAATGCCCTTTGGATTAGGTAATGCACTTGCAACATTTCAAAGATGTATGATGTCAGTATTCAGTTATTTCATTGAAAAAGGTCTCATTCTTTATGGAAAATTTTTCTGAGTTTGGAACTTCATTTGAAATATGTCTAAATCATTTAAATAAAGTTCTTAAATAATGTGAAAAGACTAATCTCATATTGAATTGGGAGAAATGGTAATTTAAGGTTGTAAGAGGAAATGTGTTTGAGTATAAAATTTCAGAAAATGATATAAAAGTAGATCGTGCAAAAATTTCGGTTATATCAAACCTACCTCTACCTACTACAGTAAGAGGAGTAAGGAGTTTTTTTAGGACATGCTGGATTTTACAGGCGATATATTAAAGATTTTCAAAAATTACTAAACCTTTATGCCAACTTCTGGAAAAAGATTCAAAATTTGACTTCAACCAAGATTGCCTTGAAGCCTTTGAAACTTTAAAAGTAAAATTGCTCACTCTACTATAATTATTTCATGTGATTGGGAGAAACCTTTTGAATTGATGTATGATGCTAGTGATTATGCAATTGGAGCAGTTTTAGAGCAGAAATATGATAAGATTTTTAAAGTTATATACTATGCTAGTAGAATCTTAATGATGTTCAGATTAATTACACCACCACTAAAAGAGAGTTATTAGTTGTTGTGTATGCTTTTGATAAGTTTAGATCATATATGATTGGAGCTAAATGTATAGTGCATACTGAGCATTCAACCAATACTTATCTGATGCAAAAGAAGGATGTTAAACTAAGATTAATTAGAAGATTACTTCTGATACAAGAGTTTAATTTTGTTATAGTCGATAGGTGAGAAAGGAATTAACGAAACTTTTCCTGATGAACAACTTTATGTTGTAAAAGGATGAAAAATACCTTGGTGTGCTGGCATTGTAAATTATATTGTTAGTGGTATTTTACCTTATGGGCTGATAAAACAAAAGGAAAAGAAATTCATTTATGATGTAAAATCATGTTTTTGGGATGAACCTTATTTGTATAAATAATGCAAAGATTTAGTAATGAGACGATGTGTGCCTCATAGAGAAATTCAGGAAATTATCCAGAAATGTCCTGATTCTGAATTTGAAGGCCATTTTGGAAATAAAAGAATTATTCATAAAATTTTGCAATCTAGATTTTATGGGTCTACTCTAATTAGAGATGTTAATATATACATAAAAACAAGTGATCAGTGTCAGAGAGTCGGTAATATTTTAAGAAGAAACGAAATGCTTTTAAATTTTAATTTGGAAATTGAAATTTTTTATGCATGGGGATTGGATTGAAGCAATCACTTTACTAGAACGTGAAAGGTTTGTACCAAACTGAATGATTAATTATTCTAAAGTTAGAAGACAAAGGAAATAAATCTATAGCTATCTCATACCTCTTTACCAAAATGGCACTGCTTCATGAGCATGATGATCAACGGCTTGTTGAACAGCAGCAGCTTAATCCGAAAAGTCGGCAGTGGAAAATCCATTTGATTGATTTAATCTTTGATTCTCTTCTTGATAACATTTGGGGGTTTTTGATTTGGAAGTTCGAATATCAGAGCCATATGATGATGATGAAACCGCCTCATCCATTTCAAATCCAAACCCATAACCTTCAGTCATAGAGTCACAAACTTTGGCAAAGGTTTCGGAGCTCAAGCATGCCCGATCCAGTCCAAATTCTTTGTTGTAAAATGATCTGTTGCATTTCACTTTGGCATGATCATGAGGACGACAGTTCGAGAAACCAGTTGAAATTGAAGTCAAGTTAGAATCAGAAGACAATGCGTCGCCATTAACACCGCCGTTAGGCATACCGATATCCGGCTCGGATTTTAAATGGTCGTTAGAATAGCCATTGGCTTTAGAAGGCCAGGAAACTAAACTGTTTTCCAACTGAACTGTTTTCTCGGCCCCCGAAGTCTTCTTACGAACAGGCCTGTCGAGGAATCCACGGTTGAAGATTGACTTCGTCTTTGCTCTCAACCCATCCATCGAAACAAACCTTTCACGTTCTAGAGAAGTATCTTATGTACAAACACCATTTGCTGGGATTGATTACAGTGGATTATGTTTCAAAATGGATTGAAGCAATCACTTTACCTCGATGTGATTCTCATAGTGTTTAAAAATTTTTAATTAAAAGTATTTTTACAAGATATGGGATGCAGAGAGTAATCATTACCGATGGAGGGTCTCTTTTTAGAAATATGAAAATTGCAACATTGGCAAAAAAAGATAATATAATGCATAAAATTGCAAGTGCTTATCATCCGCAGACTAGTGATTTAGCATAAGTATCTAATAGCGAAATTAACAGAAACTTGGAAAAAAGTGTTAATACTAGTAAAATGGATTGGTCTGCTAGATTAGATACAACATAATGGGAATACAGAACTTCTTATAAGACAACTATAGGTATGCCCTCTAACAGATTAATTTTTGGGGAGACTTGTCACTTGCCAGTAGAATTGGAACATAAAGCTTATTGGCCTATAAAATAATTCAATTTTAATTTAAAAGAAGCTGGTAAGAAAAGATTTTTGCAATTGAATGAGCTTGAAGAAATTAGAAATGAATCTTTTGATAATCCAAGGATTTATAAGGAAAAAATGAAAGAATGGTAAGATTTGAAGATAATAAAAAAGGAATTTTAACCTCGACTGCAAGTTTTATTATATAACACAAGATTGAAATTATTTCCTAAGAAACTGAAGTCTAGGTAGAAAGGGTCATTCAGAGTTATAAAAGTCTACCTCTATGGAGCGGTTAACATTGAAGATCCCAAGACTCGAAGGATATTTAAAGTGAATGGGCACAGATTGAAACCATATTTTGATGGTCAAAGACCAGCTTTTAAAGAGATTATAATATTGGGTCACCCAGAATAAATACTGGGAATGTCGGCTGAAGATGTTAAACCAAGCGTTTAGTGGAAGGTAACCCATTTGTATTGTTGTTTACTTTTCTTTTGAGTTTTTATTTGAAATATTTTACATATATTTATATGTATGTCTTTATATAGTCCGTGTATTTGAGAAAAAAATTTAGAAACAACTTTATTTACCTAATCTTATGGAAAGATTACAAATTTATTGGATCGAAATTGAAATAGTGTAGTTTTTTGAACTGGTACATGATGCGCCAAATTGGCGCATGATGTGCCAAATTCTAGAGAGCTGGCGCATGATGCGACACGATGACGAAAATAACTTAAAATTTTTCAAAAGGCGGCTTTTGTTGTTTTTGGTCGTTTCTTCTCCTTATAACTCCCAAAAACTGATTCTTAAGTCTATTTTAAGAGGGAAAATGAGGAAAATGCCACTAGACTTCAAATCCAATGGCATCCCACTCCAAAAATACTACGAGATTTAGAATTTTCAACCGACAAAAGTTCATCAATTTCGATGCGTAGAAATTGCATGATCATGTTCTAGTGAATAAGAGGCTAATCAAAGAAAGGGGGCTTGTGAATCGATGATTCAACACACTGAATTCTTGAGTTGAAGAGATCATTGCACAAAGACATTGGGAAGTGCTTTGTTACACTACTGCCATCGTATTCATCCCTGTGGTGAAAGAGTTTTATGCAAATCTTCATGGAAACGACCTAGGAATTGTCTATGTGTGATGCAGGTTTGTGAAATTAACTCCTTTGAGAATAAACAATATGTTTATGATTCAAAATGTGCATATATGCCATTATACAAATTTTACCCCTACGAGAGACAATATGCATGAACTCTACCGGAAGCTTACGGATGAAGATGCTAATTGATAGGCCAGAGATGCTGAAAATATAAGGTTTTTTGTCATTGTTTTTAAATCTTACTTCTAAAGCAAGACACTTCTTTATTGCATCAAAATTACTGTCTACTATGAAGATCAGTAAGGTGACTAAAAAGAGTGTTATTTTAAAATTATTGTATTTAAACTGGAAAACCTAATGATATCAGAGTCATAATTGTGAAATTGCTTTTCGATTTGATTGTGAATGGGTCTGTAGCTGCGCTTAGACTTCCATCCACTATTTTCCTTCAGTGCAGTCAATTGCAAGTACCTTATGAAAGTTGGGATAAGTGCTTCTTCCTTGGAAGCTGATGGGTCCAGAAGTATATTACAGTTGTATTGGAATGGGAGATGAAAATGATATGAATGTACTAATGGATCAGGAATCCCAAAATTCATCACCTATCCAGCCTTACTTAAATTTGAATACACTTTTGAAGAAGACCAAGAAGATAGAAAAAGAGGTGAAGAATCTAATGCATGTAATAGGAAATATTTTTGAGATGTTAGAACATCTGGATTGGAGACTTAAAGAACATTTTTAACATACTAGTTGTATTGAAGATGGTTTGGTGCGTATGTTCAAGAAACATGCTTGGATTGGGGAGGATTTGACTGATGAGTTTTCTTACTGACCCTTGTATAACTTATATGTGCACTATCAATCTATGGGAGATATCCAGGAGGACGAGAGTGAAGAAGATGTTTGAATTTAGTTTATGTATGGAACATTTTGTTTACTATTGTTTGTTTTAGTTACTCTGTTGTGTTGGATTGCTTTTACTACTATTTTTGAACTTTATATATGTTTATGCTTTGTATTTAGATGTTTAGATTTCAGTGTTAGGATGTTTGGCTTGCTTTAAAATACTTAATTTAATGTATGTAGCTTTAATTAATGTTAGTTTATAATAGCACAAATTTTATATATAAAAGTGAGTTTTATATTTTTTTGAATGTTTGTTGTTAGGATAATGTTTATCTATGTTTAGAAATGTTTATTTAAGTTAATTAGAGGTTGGCGTAAAGCGGTACGGAGTAGATTTTCACAAAAACCAAAATATGGTGAATTTGTGTCTGGTGCATAATGCGTCGTTTTACAGAGAGTTGGTGCATGATGCGCTAAACACCCGAACACGCTTAATTGAGTAAAAACCATCGAAATTGCATGGACAAGCTCCATTTTCACTGCTTGGTCATCTCCTACCTCTAAACCTTGACATAGGGCTTTACATTGAGGGCAATGGAAAATATTTTGGAGGCCAAAAATCATAGATTTCATCTTCTCTTGGCAAGAGCTTCACTTTAACTTAGAAATTTTTTATTTTCACGATGGATTTTTCCTACATGGTGGAAGATCCAAAATTTTGGATTTTTAATGAAAAAGCTTGAAGAAAACTAATGACGAAAAGTTTCTTACCAAATAATCTTGCTTGAGAAGTTAGATTTTTGATTTAGTAATTTATTTAGAATTTATTTTGAAATACATATATTTTCCAATGGCTCCTCGAGTGAAGAGAGGAAGGTCGTCCGAGGATTTAGATTCACGAAGATTCATTAACTTCAGGGCCCAACATAGTTATAATACTCAAATGAAGACCAGAAGATCGATTCAAGAACGTATGTTTGCAAACCCGGGTGGCGAGATTGAAAAGTTGATCCTCGCCAAAAACTGGGAAAGATTTTGTTACTTCACTGTAGTAGCGATTGTCCCCATGATTCAGGAGTTCTACGCTAACCTAAGGTTCACTGAGGGTGATCACATCTTGGTTAAAGGTAAGCAAGTAGAATTTAATGTTGATTGGATCAATGTTTTTTTATTGGCAAGGAATGTATATCATGTGAGTACGTTGCATTCGTGATGACTGATGCATTACTTGATGAAGTGATTGCTTTTGTTACTGATGAAAAAAGAGAATGGAAGATTAATAACAATAAGATAGTTAACTTCTCTACTTCCCTGTTGACGAGTTAGTCAAAGGTATGGCATCACTTTATTTCTGCTAAGTTATTACCAACGAATCATCTTGTTGATGTTACAGAAGATAGAGCAGTGTTGAATTATTGCATTCAGAACATGAAAGCAATAAATGTTGGTGCACTCATATTTCATCATGCTCGAAGTATAGTTAGTAGTTCTACACCTGGTGGTTTGGGATATCCTGCCCTGATTTTCACTCTATATGAGCAATCAAGAGTAGAATCACATAGAAATGAAGAACGATTACAACCAAAAAATCCTATTGGGAGGCATATGATTCAGTGAGTGGAATCATTTATCGAATCTAGGGCTTCTCATTCTGCTTCCCTGAAAAATATCATGGAGCAGCTTATGATTCAATAAATGGACATAATTAATATGTTGAGTCAGATTGGAGAGATTGGAGTAAGAAATGCTAATAATAATGAATATCAGCAGATGAGAGTCCAACATGATATAGATTTTGAGAATGCTATGGTAAGACGTCTTAGTGGTGATCCCAATGTATAATTTCCTCCTTACCCCAGTTTTACTCTTTATGCTCCTATTCATGATGAAGATGAGGAAGAAGAGGAGGAAGAAGAAGAAGATGATGATGATGAGGAAGGTGATGAAGAGCGATATTTTTATGAGTCTATTTTAGTTTGTTTAGATGTTTGTTTGTTATCTGTGATTGTATTTTGATGCACTTTTGTTTGAGAACTGTTGTAGTAAAGACTTTTATGTTGTGTTGTGGATTGAAATTGTAATAGTAATAGTAGATTTTTAATTTTCTTGCATTTTTAGTATTTTTAAGTTTTTTTCTTTTCAGTATTTGTATTTTTGTTTTTAATTCTCAGAGAATTCTTTAGAATATACCAGGTCTCATTTAATGCTTTAATGCATGTATGTATGTTTTTAAAGTTAGTATCTGAAGTATACCAGAGCCCAATTTCATAATCAGAAATCCTTTACAAGTTATTTTTTATTTTCATGCTTTTATTGTTTTCTTTCACCTACTAAATTTTGTACTAAAAAAATTTTAAAACTGCTTAAAAACTTAAGTTGGGGGAAGAAAAATTTCTTTTGAAAAGAAATAAACTAAATTTTCTTTGTCCTCGATTAACTATATTTTTTTTAAATTAATTTAACATGACTTGTGATAACGGGAATAAACTTTAAATGATTGTACTTATGTTTATAAATATTATGGTAAATTTAGGTAAAAAGTTTTTTCATAATGAAGGTTAATTCTAGAGTTAAAGATATTTGGTATGATAGAATAAGACTATGTTTTTCTATTTAAAGTAAAGAAAATTACATTTTTGAAGTGTTAAGAATTTTGGAGTTTCATGTAAGAAGAAAAGAATGAAGCTTTATAAAAATCCTAAACTGATATGAATTTATTAAGTGAAGAAAGGTTAGGAGTTGTAACTTTAAGAAGAGAATAGTGAAGTTCAAAACTATTAAAGGCTATCCAAATATAATAATTCTCACTAAAAAGAAAAGAAAAAGAAAAGAATGGATTGAGAGAGAAAAGAAAAGAAAAGAAAAGAAAAATAAAGTGAGGAGAATTTTGAGGAAATGCCTAATAAAAAATTGGCTTCAATTGAATCAACTTAAGAACGGAGCTTTATTACATTTTATAAGCTTATATTAGAGTATTTGTAGTATTACTAGTAAAGTTTTCATGAAGTTCTTTTTCATATGAATGTTCTAAATAACCTTAATATGACAAATTTCAATTCTTCTTGAAATGAACAAAGACTCAGAAATCTTAAATTTGATTACTAAATACTCTTAGACTTAGAGTTTGAATCTATGTTATTAAAGGTTTTCCTTAAATTTTGATATTCTATTTATTAACTAAAGTATAGAAGTTATAAGTTGATCCTATCCTAAGTCATGTGCTTTTATGTAATAAAAATGTCAGTTGAGGACAAGTAACATTTATGTTTGGGGGATTTTGATAGACAAAACTAATATGTTGTTTTAAGTATATAATTTATGCATATTTTGGTGATATTGCACTTTAAAGAATGGTACTTTTATTTTTTTGTTGCAGGTGTAACATTTTTAGACATTTGGAGCAAAAATAGCAAAAAAGATGAAATTGGAGCCAAAATAGTGAAGTTAGTGAATCTGGCGCATGATGTGCCGTTTGACAAAGCCTTGGTGCATGATGCGCCAGGTCTGATGCACATGCACCAGAGATGTCTTTTTGCTGATTAAGCTGGTTTTGAGGCAAATTTTGTGTAAATTTTCAAAGGGACACTTGTTCTAAACACCTATTAGAGTAATTCAATGCATCTATACATTTTGGAAGGTTATATTATGAAGGAATATGTCTCTTCGATCAAATGACACATCATTTGAATTCAAAAGAGTTGACTTTTGGAGAGAATTTTGGAGGAAATTTTGAATTCTTTTTGAAAGAAGGCAACCCAAAATATAAGAAGAAGACTTCAAGGCGTTCAAGAGAGAAGAGAAAGGGGGTGGAATGAAAGGCAAGAGGAAGAGATATAGAGAAAAGGTCAAGAGCTTGAAGATTTTCTTCTAGGATTGTAAGAGGAGAGGGAAAGTGACTGATTTCTCCTTCATTACACTTATAAGAGTGAATTGAGAGTGCTTGTAAAGAGAGAATGGCTTGGAGAGAACTTCTACTGATTTGCTTAAGAATAATTGTGAGATAAGTTGTCTTTTATTTATCTTGTTTTGTAAACTTGTTTTTATATATGAAATCCATCTTTTGTCATATCCTTCTCATGAATTATGAGTAATCTTTTTTATCATTCTCCCTACTTTGAAATATGGTTTTGTGAAGAAGTAATTTTATTTTCTACGGCTTTAAATGTTAATAAGTTGTGATGATTTGAACTTCGATCTTCATTTACTTTTCGATATAGTCAACTGAATTGTTAAAATGTGTTGAGAAACATATGTTCCGAAAGGGATACAATTTCTACAACATTGGGAGAATCACATTTGATTTCACGGGAGAGTATGTCATCCATGAAATTGAGTGCAAATAAATAAGAAAATATACTTTGTTGGATGCAAAATTGGAGATTTTAAGGTGACAGATTAAATTCTCCAATTTGGTCCAGTTAATTGGAAACTAATGTGAGATTGTTAGCCCTCAGGGGAGGGAGTAGAGGGAGCTCTAAAGTAAGGCTGTCAAAACGGCTCATTGTTCGCGAACAGCTCGTGTTCGACTGGTTAAAAAGCTCGTGTTTGGCTCATTCGCTAAGTTAATGAGTCGAACATGAACAATGCGAACAAATATTTGTTCGTTCCTGTTCGGCTCATTTTGGCACGATATACTACTCTATATATATATATATATATATATATATATATATATATATATATATATATATATATATATATATATATATATAAACAGAGCACAC
>JXCR01138025.1:490534-500738 GCA_002079205.1 Phalaenopsis hybrid cultivar
GCGCATGCTTAAATTATCTTGAAAAAGTTTTAGAGTTATGTGAAAGAACTAATTTAGTTCTGANTTATTTCTTCGCATTCAATGAACTTTTTGGTACTTTTCATTAAATGTATTATTTCTAGTTCAACATCAAAATTTGTTGTTCAATTTCAGTAAAAATTCTCAAGAACTCTTTAACTTTAACTTAGTTTGTTCAATGGATTTATTCTCAGAAAAACATGAAATTTATACTAATATAGTTAGGGGCTGTTTGGGATCACTTTGTTTTATTTTTTTTTATATTTTGATTTGAATTTAAACATATTTGATTTTGGTAATTTAAAAAATACTCAAATACTTTTTAGGTGTTTTGAGTTTATTTAAAAATAAGTTTGATTTGTTTTTAAAAATAAGAAATAAAACATGAAAAATTATATAAATCAAACTTGTTTTTAAAAATAAAAATAAAAACAGAATGTCGAAGTGATGTGAAAAGAATCCTTAGGAACTATGAATTATGCTCATTTTTTTATTCATGATTGATGTCTAAGTTGAATCATCATAAAAAACCTTTGGGATGTTGCTTACTGGTACGATTTTTTATTTTTCATTTTGAAACCTCTGCCGGGGGATTCTAGATGATAGAAAAGTTGAAGGTTTTCAATCAATTGAATCTGAGCCAAAGTCATACACGCATAACCCAAAGAAGAAAGGAATTTGTCTTGGGGAGCGCTCCTGAAATTTTTGCATGTCTTAATCGTTACTTTAGATATTAGGCAAGGAAGATATTCAAAATTTTGAATTTTGCTGAATGCCACCAGAAAATGACATGCTTAAAGCGATGTTCTTTGGTGAAGCTTGCAAATGATGTGTGCAAGGAGCCGTGCGGACTTTTAACAAAGCGAATTAATTATTCAAACCTTTATGATGTGGAAATACTTGCAAATATGTTATTTTTCCTGAAGCTTCAAGTTTTTAACTAAAAAAAAAAAGAAAACTACAATACTACCTTAATTATTCTCCTTGATCGGGTGAAGTGAGAAAAAGAAGGATTAGACAGTATTATGTCCGTCGACTTTCAACCTCCTCTTGCTAGTTGCAGCAGCTGGCGCTCCTTCACCTTTTTTGTTCATGCCTTTCTTCTATGTATGCAGTTCGGCAATAGAGTTAGAGAGTGTATTTGACATTCTCCTCTAATTGGAAAGAATAATATCAACTTTATACGTTGGATAACACCAGAATTTTGTTAAATATGTTCTTTATTTTGGTAGAGAAATCTGCCCGAAAGTTCATTTTAAGCCAAATTACTCCTATTTATTACAAGTAGTTGGAACTTCAAAATAGCTATGCAACCTTTCAATCATTGGAGAACCGCAACCTCTTCACTTTCCAACACCACTATATCATCAAAAAGTTTGTTTGATTTGCAACTTAGTTTATGATGGTGATGTTGATCTCTCTATCAACTACTCAAAAAGATGTAATCATTTTTGTTTTTTACATTTGAATATGTTATTCGCATTGTAAACCCAAAATCCATAGTGTCATTATAAATGACAATGCCAATATTTAATTGTTAGAATCGTTTTTGAATTAACATGAAGATGTGATTGAATCATAGTGGAACCTTCTTCAAGCCATGATTACATTATGATTGCACTATCTTCAAGCCATGATTACACTATGATCGCACTATCTTCAAGCCATAAAACCATGATCAAACCATCATCGAGCCATCTTTGAACCATCCTCAAATCATGATTGTATCATCATTGAACAGTCTTTAAACAAACATCAAAACTTTTTTAAATCATAATCAAATTATTTTTTATTTCAAATTATGATTGAAAGATTTTTAAAGTTATGTTGCAGATCATTTAAATATGATTTTATTACAACTAAAAAATAGCTAATCATGGTTTAATGATGATTCAAAATTTGTTTGAAAATGATTATATAATGATTTGAAGATGATTTGATCATGGTTAAAAGACAATTTGTTAGATTTTGATGGTGATTTAAAAATAAGTTAATTATTATTTGAAGATGATTTTTTCCCTATGTTATATCTTTTAGAAATGACTCATTTTACTTCTATAAATATTTGCATTTTAATCATATATTTCAAGTTGCATTATTAGTGCTCATCCTAGATTTAGAGTTAGACTGATGGTGAAGGTGATTAGAAAGCTTGAGTATGTTGAATTCATTATCATGGTTGAGAGACTCGCTTTAATTTTATTCTTTAAATATTCTGAATTATAATTCTCTTGGTGTTTCATTCTATGAATTTTATTATGGATGGTTGATGGGAATGAGGGCTACTCTATTATGTTTAAATTTGAGGCATAAGTTTAAAACTAGCATTATTGTATGTTCTTCAATCACTAGGTTAAAGTTTGAATAATACTCACTCGAGGAGATGGTATTAGGTAACTTTTTGTGTGGAGACAAAACAAATTCAGTAATCTAAACTAAGACGAGCATTCCTAAACTGTACAATGAAAGATGGTGTTTGAAAGCCCAATTTATGTTTTTTATAACTTGTAGCCTCCTCAACTTTGATAAATATAATATTATTTTTACTAAGATGATTAGCTTAATTGAAGATAATAAAATATTTCTATCTACTCTCATTGTTCGTGTTTTCTTGGCTTGTATTGAATTTATTAATTGAAAATGGTTTTTTTTTTCAAGAGAATGATTTAGATTTTTTAGTGAAAAGTTTTATGAAAGGAAATTTTATTTAAGAGATAGTCTAACAAAATAGGAATTGACCAGAGGAAAATATTTTGAGATTTTTATATCTATTTTATACTGTTTTTGATAATATTGCACTTTAAAGAAAGATATTTTTGATGTTTTGTTGCAAGATTGATGAATTATGGTCATTGGAGCAAAAAAATGCAAAAAGGAGCAAATTTGGAGCGAAAAAGACCAAAATGTGCAGAATTGAATTAGGGCGCCGACGGCGCCATCGACCCCGCCGACGGCGCCATCGACCCTGCCGACGACAAGATTTTCTCGAGACTTCAGAATTAATTCATTATGAAGGTCCGCCGACGGCACCCTCGAGGCCGCCGACGGCGAGGTCGGCGGTTATGCCCAATCAGGCTTTGGATAAGACCAAATTTTGAAGGGAAGCTTAGGCAACTCTTGGGAAAGCTCATCCACAACTTTAAAAGAATATTTTGAGTGAAAATTAGAGAGGTCCTCGATGTTAGAAATGTTTCATTAGTGTGTAGAGAGTTTACTAGAGTGTCTAAATTGTGAGGAATTCTTCGAGAGATTGTAAGAGTGGAGGGAAAGTGAGATTTCTTTCCTCCTTGCTGCTTCGAAGGGGAATTCTGTGTGTTGTAAAGAAAGGAAGAGATTCAGAGGAACTTCAAAGAGTATTCTTGGGGAGAGATTAAAGATAAGTTATTTACTTGTTGTAGTTTGTATGACTTTAATTTTATATATGAATTCTGAGTTTTCATGAGATCTGAGTAGTTTTCTCCGTCTTTCTCCTTGTCACGAGATTTATGAAATGGTGATTTGAATTGGTGAAGCCATGAAACTGTTTAAGAAATTGTGATGATCTTTTCACTTCGATCTNGCTTGCACAGAACTATTACAGTGTTTTAGTGAATGGAAAATCTTTTGGTTTTTTTCCTCTTTAAGGGGAATTAAACAAGGAGACTCTTTCTCCTACTATCTTTATTCTTGCTTTTGACTATTTCTCTCACCTTATGAACCAAATGCAGATGCTTCTCCCTTACACCAAATTTTCCCACAATCTAAGCTTATGGTCAGTCATCTAGCCTACGCTGATGATGCTATTATTTTCTCGAAAGCTAGCAAGAACACATTTAAGCATTTGATGAAAACGTTAAACAATTTTCAGCTGACATCGGGTTTATCTTTTAACACGTCTAAATGCCAACTTTTTTTCGGTAAGCATGTTCGCACTACTTTTACTTCCTGGGCTGCCTCTCATACTTCTTGTCAGGTCGCCTCCCTTCCTCTTAAATATCTTGGTGTTAACATTTTGCGGGGTAGAAAAAGAAAAATCCCAGAGAGATGATGATGTTGATAAAATTAAAGCAAATATTAATGATTGGAGGAATAGTTTCCTTTCTAATGGTGGCAGACTCACTTTGCTTAAGTGTGTCCTCTACACCATTCCTCTATATGCTCTCCAAGTTTTATAACTGAAAAAGAACACTCAAATCACTCTGGAGAGGCTTTTTAACAATTTTTTATGGACTGGAACCAAGCTAAGAAAAATCTAGTCTACTTGAGATAAGGTTTGCAAGCCCTCCTTTGCTGGCGGTTTAGGTTTTAAGAATCTAAACCAAATTACTGAAATCAACATGTGTAAACTTTAGTTTAAATTTTGTATGGGTAATTCTTTATGGGCCAGATTTCTTTACCAAAAATATTAGAAATTCAACTCTCATGTTTCCATCACTAAACTCCTGTATAAAAATTTGCATAATTTTACTCACTGTCGTTGGGCAAAATATCTTTGGAATGCTCTCTTATTCCCTTCTATATTATTTTTCTTATGGAGATATTTCTTAATGCTTTTGTCGTTGGATGATATTCTTAAATTGAAAGGTTTGCGAATGGCTTCGAGATATTATTTATGCAAATGTGAGCATGAATCGGCTTCACATACTTTCTTTGAATGCCACTTTGCCCGTTCTGTTTGGCATGAGGTTAGGGTTTATTTTGGTATTAACTTGTTGCCTTTGAATGGTCATTTGGATTTGGATAAATGCCTTCTTGCTTGGAAAGCTGCACCACTTTATGATGTAAACTAAATTCTTTTCCTCTAGTTTTTTTGTGGTTTCTGTGGACTGTGAGGAATGCTTATAAGTATGACATGCTCCCTCCCACCTCTAATCATACCACCTCATATATCATTGCTTATTTTATCAAAGTCACTCGACTTTTTTCGGTACAAGTTATCCATCCTCCGAGGGGTAGGAAGGCCTCTTTGATATGGTGGCAACCAACCTCCGCTGGTTGGGTCAAATTGAATGTCGATGGAAGCTGGACTATTAATGGTGTTGGGACTGGAGGTGTTTTTCATGATAATTGTGGCAGTTGCCTCTATTTCTTTGCTTCTCCTGTTAGTGCCTCTACTCCTTTAGAAGCAGAATGTTTCGCCATTTAGAACGTCTTACAGGTTGCGGTAATTTTTCGTTTCAATATGATTTATATTGAGTTCGATTCATCTGCTATCGTTAATATGTTCAATAATGTCACTCGTTTCACTTGGAATGTTCTATGCCTGATGAATATTATGCAAGATTACATTAAAAAGCATCATTTAGTCATACAAATGCTTTTTATTTGCAGGGAATGTAATTCCCCTACTGATTGGCTCGCTAAATAGGGTTTAAATAAGATTATGGTGGGCATTTTACCCCAATCTCAATTACAGGTTCTTCTAAATGGGGATTTATTGGATATGTCTTATATTAGGAGATAATATATCTTTGGTTTTTTTTTTTATTTTTCAGTCCTAAACCTCTATATTTCCTACGGTTTTTCTGTCTATCATGCTTATTGCTCTCGGTTCTGTCAGATTGATGGAGAGTCAATATATGAAGCTTGGGAGAGATTTAAAGATCTTCTTAGAAAGTGCCCTCATCATTCGTTACCAGATTGGTTGATAATTTAAACTTTTTATAATGGATTAGTGGGATCTCTTATATCGATTATAGATGCTGCGGTTGGTGGTTCTTTAATGTCAAAACTTTTTGATGAGGCTTATTCATTAATAGAAGAGATGGCTACCAACAATTTTCAATGGCCCTCTGAACGGGTAAATCCTAAAAGAGTAGCTAGTATCTATGATTCAGATGCAATATCTACGTTAACTTCGCAGATTGCTGCAATATCAAAGAAATTAGATCATTATGGGATGAATTATTCTCCAACACCTCCTATGTTGAAAGAGAATTCATCTGGGCAATTTGTGGATGTTCAACATTCATATGAGACTTTAAATTCTATTAATAGACCCAACAACCCTTATTCGAACTATTATAACCCAGGTTGGAANTATCGATTATAGATGCTGCGGTTGGTGGTTCTTTAATGTCAAAACTTTTTGATGAGGCTTATTCATTAATAGAAGAGATGGCTACCAACAATTTTCAATGGCCCTCTGAACGGGTAAATCCTAAAAGAGTAGCTAGTATCTATGATTCAGATGCAATATCTACGTTAACTTCGCAGATTGCTGCAATATCAAAGAAATTAGATCATTATGGGATGAATTATTCTCCAACACCTCCTATGTTGAAAGAGAATTCATCTGGGCAATTTGTGGATGTTCAACATTCATATGAGACTTTAAATTCTATTAATAGACCCAACAACCCTTATTCGAACTATTATAACCCAGGTTGGAAGAATCATCCAAATTTTAATTGGAATAACAATTCTTCTACAAATCAACAATGGGCAAACAACCCAGTGAACCCGTTAAGAAATTCATGCAAACAAGGAAATGTAAATTACAGACCTTCTTATTCTCCAGGATTTAACAATAACACTCAAATTAAGGAGACGAAGTTGTCTATGGAAGAGCTAATATTAAACATGGGTCAACAATTGCAAAATCAAGGAAATCAATTACAAATTCAAGAANCATGCGTAAATTTGGAACTGAAAATCTTATGCCCTACGATTTGGAATTAGAACGCACTGTTAGAAAAATTGAAAGATTGAGAAGATAACCTAGAAATTCTGATACAATGGAAAACAACATGAACAATCAAGGGATATAGAATGAACACCAACCTAGACCCCTACGAGATTATGCAAATCCTACAACAGATGAAATTCACCATGAACACCAACCTAGACCCCTACGAGATTATGCAAATCCTACAACAGATGAAATTCACTTAATCTAGACCCTTAAGAGATTATGCAAATCCTACAGCAGATGAAATTCACTTATCTATCCAAAATGTGATGTAGTTGTTAATTCATTTGAGCTTAAACCTGCTTATATCCAAATGGTACAAAACAATCAATTTGGAGATACATCAAATGAAGATCCTAATTTACACCTCGATAGTTTTTTAAAATTGTGTGCTACTATTAAATGTGACAGAGTTTCAAACGATGTTGTTAGACTTAGACTTTTTCCTTTTTCACTTAGAGATAAGGCTAAGTTGTGCTTAAATTTATTAGAACTAGGATCTATTAGAACTTGGGGAGAACTTTCAAAGAAATATTTATCCAAATATTTCCCTCCATCCAAAACTGCTAAACTTAGAAATGAGATAACATCGTTCTTTCAAATTGATGGAGAGTCAATATACGAAGCTTGCGAGAGATTTAAAGATCTTCTTAGGGAATGTCCTCATCATTCGTTACTAGATTGGTTGATAATTTAAGCATTTTATAATGGATTAGTGGGATCACTTAGATCAATTATAGATGTTGCGGCTGGTGGTTCTTTAATGTCAANAAGCTAATATTCATGATTCTGATGCAATATCTATGTTAGCTTCGCAGATTGCTGCAATATCAAAGAAGTTAGATCATTAAGGGATGAATTATTCTCCAACACCTCCTATGATGGAAGAGAATTCATCTGGGNCTATGATTCAGATGCAATATCTACGTTAACTTCGCAGATTGCTGCAATATCAAAGAAATTAGATCATTATGGGATGAATTATTCTCNTATCCATGATGCTGATGCAATATCTATGTTAGCTTTGCAAATTGCTGCAATATCAAAAAAATTAGATCATTATGGGATGAATTTTTCTCCAACACCTCCTATGATGGAAGAGAATTCATCTGGGCAATTTGTAGATGTTCAACCTTATTATGAAACTTTGAATGCTATTAACAATAGACCCAATAATCCTTATTCAAACTATTATAACCCAGGTTGGAAGAGTCATCCTAACNCTGAAGACAATTCATCTGGGCAATTTGTGGATGTTCAACCTTCTTATGAGACTTTAAATGCTATTAACAATAGACCCAACAATACTTATTAGAACTATTATAACGTAGGTTGGAAGAATCATCCTGACTTTAATTGGAATAACAATTCTTCTACAAATCAACAATGGGCAAACAACCCAGTAACCCATTGGGAAATTCATCCAACCAAGGAAATGTTAATTATAGTCCTTATCCTCGAGGATTTAACAGTAACACTCAATTTAAGGAAAAGAAGTTGTCTATGGAAGAGCTGATACTGAACCAGAATTTAACAGTAATACTCAAATTAAGGAGAAGAAGTTGTCTATGGAAGAGCTGATATTAAACACACAATTGTAGAAGCAAGGAAATCAATTACAAATTCAAGGAAATCAATTACAAAATCAAGGAACTGCTATTAAATTGCAGAATCAAGAAATCAATTGCAGATTTAAGGAAATCAATTACAAAATCAAGGAACTGCTATGTTGCAGAATCAAGGAAATCAATTACAAATTCAAAGAAACCAGTTACAAAATCAAGAAACTGCTATCGAGAATATTAAAAACCAATTGGGGCATATCGTTACTGCGCTTAGTAACTGAACATCGAGAACTTTTCCTAGTACTGTGGAACCAAATCCTAAAGATCAAGAGCGATACAATTATGAAGTGAAAAAGAATTGGTTGAGAAAGAAACAAAAACTAAAAAAGAGAAGGTGGATACAGAAAAAGAAAAGGATCATGCATACTCAGATTTAGAATATCCACTTACACCAATGAATATTACTGTGGAGAAACCTCCACTACCGTTTCCTCAAAGATTGAAACAACACAAAAATGATAAACAATTTTCCAAGTTTATAAAAATTCTTAAGAAATTAACGGTAAATATTCCTTTCGTAGAAGCGTTAGACCAAATGCCCAATTATGTGAAATTTATGAAAGATATTTTGAACAAGAAAAGGAAGTTCACTGATAATGAGATTGTTGCACTTAGCGAAGAGTGTAGTGCATAAGAAAAGGAAGTTCACGGATAATGAACAAAAAAAGGAAGTTCACGGATAACGAAACTGTTGCACTTAGCGAAGAGTGTAGTGCAATTATTCACAAAAAGCTTCCTGAAAAATTAAAAGATCCAAGTAGTTTCACTATGTCGTGTGCTATCGGTGAAAGATTTTATGTAAGAGCTTTACGTGATTTCGGAGTCAACAGTAATCTTATGCCTTTATCAATTTTTAAAAGATTAGGATTGGGAGAAGTCTCACCTACTTCTGTAACTCTTCAGTTAGTGGATCGTTCAGTTACTTATCTTGAGGGAATTATAGAAGATGTGTTAGTAAAAGTTGATAAATTTATCTTTCCTGTGGATTTTATTATTTTAGATATGGAGGAAGATAAATAAATGTTTATAATTGTAGGGAGACCTTTTTTAGCTACTGGAAGAGCTATGATAGATGTTCAAAAGGGAGAATTAACTCAGAGTTAACAATCAAGAAGTGACTTTTACCATTGTGAAATCTATGAAATACCCTTCTATTGAAAGAGATAATGAATGTTTTTGCATGGAAATTAATGAACATCTATTGAACGAGCATTTTAAAGAATATTTTGAAGAGAAAAAATATTTTGAAGACAAAGATGAAATTATTTTGGATGAAATAGAAAATGAAGAATTAGATTATGTTCAGGAAAGATTTTAGATGTTGGATATTACAAGAAATGCTGATAAGAATCTAGTTCCATCAATTATAAAACCACCTAAACTTGAGTTGAAAATATTGCCTAACCACTTGAAGTATGTGTTTCTGGGAAACTCATCTACATTACCTATTATTATATCTTCAGAGTTAAATGATTTGCAAGAGCAAAGACTTTTGGATACATTAAAAAGATATAAGAAAGCTTTTGGTTGCACCTTAGCTGATATTAAAGGAATCAGTCCTTCGATCTGTATGCACAGAATTATACTGAATGAACAATATAAACCAAGAGTTTATCCACAAAGGAGATTAAACAAAATGATGAAAGAAGTAGTCAAGAAAGAAATTCTGAAATGGTTGGACCCTAGAATTATATATCCTATTTCGGACAGTGCTTGGGTAAGTCCAATTCATTGTGTTCCTAAGAAAGGAGGGGTGACTGCTGAAGCACAAGAGAATAATAAATTAATACCTATCAAACAAGTTATTGGGTGGCGTATTTGCATTGATTATAGAAAATTAAACACTGTCACTAGGAAATATCACTTCTCTTTACCATTTTTAGACCAAATA
>JXCR01138025.1:501005-565994 GCA_002079205.1 Phalaenopsis hybrid cultivar
CTATTATAACCCAGGTTGGAAGAATCATCCAAATTTTAATTGGAATAACAATTCTTCTACAAATCAACAATGGGCAAACAACCCAGTGAACCCGTTAAGAAATTCATGCAAACAAGGAAATGTAAATTACAGACCTTCTTATTCTCCAGGATTTAACAATAACACTCAAATTAAGGAGACGAAGTTGTCTATGGAAGAGCTAATATTAAACATGGGTCAACAATTGCAAAATCAAGGAAATCAATTACAAATTCAAGAAAATCAATTACAAAATCAAGGAACTGCTATTAAGAATATTGAAAACTAATTGGGACATTACTACTGCGCTTAGTAACCGAACATTAAGAACTTTTCCTAGTACTGTGGAACCAAATCCTAAAGATCAATGAAAATAACAAATCAAAGCGATACAATTACGAAGTGGAAAAGAATTGGAAACAAGGGTGCAAAAAGAAACAGAAACTGAAAAAGTGAAAGTGGATGCCGAAAAAGAAAAGGGTCATGAGTACCCAGATTTAGAGTATCTATTTACACCAATGAAAATTACTGTTGAAAAACCTCCACCGCTGTTTCCTCAAAGATTGAAGCAACACAAACAGAATAAACAATTTTCCAAATTTTTAGAAATCATAATGAGAAACCTCCACCACCGTTTCTTCAAATATTGAAGCAACACAAACAGAATAAACAATTTTCCAAGTTTTTAGAAATTTTTAAGAAGTTAACAGATAATGAAACTGGAAAAGAAAGTTCACGGATAATTGTATCGCAAATGCCCAATTATGTGAAATTTATGAAAGATATTCTGAACAAGAAAAGAAAGTTCACAGATAATGAAACTGTTGCACTTAGCGAAGAGTGTGGTGAAATTATTCAGAAAAAGCTTCCTGAAAAATTAAAAGATCCTAGCAGCTTCACTATACCATGTGCTATTGGTGAAAAATTTTATGGAAGAGCTTTATGTGATTTGATAGTTTCACTATACCGTGTGCTATCGGTGAAAAATTCTATGGAAGAGCTTTATGTGATTTGGGATCCTGGAAGTTTCACTATACCGTGTGCTATCGGTGAAAAATTCTATGGAAGAGCTTTATGTGATTTGGGAGACAACATTAATCTTATGTCTCTATCGATTTTCAAAAGATTAGGATTAGGAGAAGTCTCACCTACTTCTGTAACTCTTCAGAATTTTCAAAAAACTAGGATTAGGAGAAGTCTCACCTACTTCTGTCATTAACTTATGCCTTTATCAATTTTCAAAAGATTATGATTATGAGAAGTCTCACCTACTTCTGTAACTCTACAGTTAGCGGATCGTTCAGTTACATATCCTAAGGAGTTATAGAAGAAGGGTTAGTAAAAGTGGATAAATTTATCTTTCCTGTGGATTTCATTGTTTTAGATATGGAGGAGATTAGGATTAAGAGAAGTTTCACCTACTTCTGTAACTCTACAGTTAGTGGATCGTTCAGTTACATATCCTAAGGGCTGTTGTAACTCTTCAGTTAGTGGATCGTTCAGTTACATATCCTAAGGGAGTTATAGAAGATGTGGTACTTTTGTAACTCTACAGTTAGCGGATCATTCAGTTACATATCCTAAGGGAGTTATAGAAGATGTGTTAGTAATTCTACAGTTAGCGGATCGTTCAGTTACATATCCTAAGGGAGTTATAGAAGATGTGTTAGTAAGAGTTGATAAATTTATCTTTCCTGTGGATTTCATTGTTTTAGATATGGAGAAAGATAAGGAAATTATAGATAAATTTATCTTTCCTATGGATTTTATTGTTTTAGATATGGAGGAAGATAAAGAAATAATGATAAATTTATTTTTCATGTAGATTTCATTATTTTAGATATGGAGGAAGATAAAGAAATACCTATTATTTTAGGGAGACTATTTTTAGCNTGTTTTGTTTTACTATTCAAGGCTGGAGTTATTCCCTGGAAAATTGAAGTCTCATTGGTTAGGACCCTTTACTGTGACTCGAGTTTATACTTACGGAGCTGTTGAAATTGAAGATCCGGAAGGAAATAGATTTAAATTAAATGGACACAGATTAAAACCATATTATGAGGGTAAAAGACCAAATTTAGAAATAGATTTAAAGTAAATGGACACAGATTAAAGCCATATTTCGAGAGTAAAACACCAAATTTTAAAGAGGTTTTAATGGTCAGTCAACTTGAATAATATCTGAATAGATCGGGCTGACGACGTTAAACTAAGCACTTTATGGGAGGCAACCCATAGTTATCTTTATTTTTATTGCGATTATAGTGTTTTTATTTATCGTTAATTTGTGGTAGTATTGAACTCTACTACTCATATTTACCCTTGAATCATCATAAAAATTGGATCCATAGAGAAAATTAGAACGCATTCGGACTAGAGCGAAACTGTGAAATTTTTACCTTGGGCACCGACGGCGGGCTCGACGCCGCCGATGATGGATTTTTCCCAAGATTTCAGATAATTAATTCTCAATGCTTGCTGATGGCACCATCGATGCCGCTGACGGTGAGAACGACAAGATGACGGTTTTCAGAGTTTGAAATGTCAGTTTTTGGCAGTTTTAGGCGAGATTTACTCCCTATAAACTTCCAAACTCGGTTCTTAAATTCATATTACCCAAAAAAAAAGAATTGAAACTCCACCAAATTTATCCCTATGGCTTCCAATTCCACTGAAAACCCTAGATTTGGAGTGTTCAACCGGAGAAAATTCATTAGTTCCGAGGAGCAACGAATCTTCAACAAAGTGTTGACAAAGAGGAGGTTAATAAAAAAAAGAGGATTCGTGAATTGAGAATTGAACAATCTTTTGAGAGTAATTGAAGAGATGTCTATGTGATGAAGATGGGAAGTGTTGTGTTACACTACTATCGTTGTAGTCGTTCCTGTGGTGAAGGAGTTTTATGCTAATTTACATGGAATCAACCAGGGAGTCGTCTATGTGCAATCCAGATGGATAACTTTTACTCCTGCATGGATTAATGAGTTATATATGATTGAGAATGTTTCTGTCTACCATTATTTAAACTTTGTCCCAACAAGAAATCTGATGAATGAGATCTACCAATTTTTTACGGACAAGACTGAAGACTGGGAAATAAGAGAAGACGGGTATGTTAGTTTCTCCGCTACACTTCTAAACCCCATTTCTAAACACTGGAACTTCTTCATTTCTAAAAAGCTATTACCGACAATGAGGATCGGTAAAGTTACTAAAGAAAGTGTTATTCTAAATTACTGTATTCAAATGGGACTGTCGATTGATATTAAATCGATAATTGTGAAGTCTGTTTTGGGCCTAATTGTTCATGGATCAACTTATGGGCTGGACATCCTTCAACATTCTTCTTACTTTGCAGTCAATTCCAAGTATCTTATGAGAATTGAGAAAAGGTACTTCTACCTTGGAAGCCTTTGGACCCAACCCCCAAGTTCCTAGTCAATGAAGATAAGAATGATATGACTTTTATTACAGATCAATTGTCTCAGAATTCACTTCCTATTCAGCCTCTAGTTCCGGACAAGACATTAGTGATCCTGTGCAGAATTAAGAAACTGGAGAAAGAGGTACAAAGTATTATGAATGCAATTAACAATATCTCTGATTTTTTTTATCATCTAGACTGGAAGATGAAAGAGCATTTTGATTACTTTGGATAAATTGAAGGAAGTTTGATACGATTGATGAGAAAGATGGGAATGATGGAAGAGGACTCTACTGAAGAATTCACATACCGACCCTTCTACAACATCTTCGTTCATGTTCAATCGATGGGTCATAACGTAGGAGAAACAAGCACTGAATCGGCGGAGTAGTAGATTTACTTTACTACCTATATGTCTCTGTGTGTGATTTGATTTGAACTTATGTGATTGCTTTACTTTCAAATTTTGCTTTTAGATCTCAATATAGTTGAGATTGAGTATTAAATGTATGTTGTCAGTGTTTAGAGTGTTTTGGCTTGGATTACAACACTGAATTGATGTATTAAGGTTGAGAAAATACCAAACTTATGTGTGTCGTGTAACGTGTATTGTAACCCTTGGATTTTATATATAATTGTAATGTTTTGTGTTGTGAATGTTTATTTGTGTTAGTAAATTATTTAATCAATTAAATTTATGTTTAGAATGATTGAACGAATGTCGACATGGCTTGAAATTGATCAAAATTGCAAAAATCTGGAATTGAACTAATTTTGAAAATCTCGTCGACAACACCATCGACGCCACCGACAGTGCCATCAACGCCGTCAATGGCAGATTTTTCCTGAGACTTAGGCTATTTAATTAAATAGAGCTCGTCGATGACGCTGACGACCCCGCCGATGTCGAGATACCGAAAAAACACTTTTAACCGCAATTTTGACCAGTCAACCGCTACTATCATCATCCCCTTTTTTCTTAAAAAATGAAATTTTCAATCTAGGGCTTTAAGATCTTAGATTTGGGGTGATTTCAAAGCGTTTAGATGCTGGATTTTATCATCTCTTGGTAAGGCTTCACTCAAAATTAAAAATATTTGATTTTCACTTTGAATTTCTTCCACATTGAAGAGATCCAAAAAAAAAAATAGAGAATGTGGAGAAAATATTTGGAAGAAATTCATGAAACTTAATATTGAACTCTTATAGTCACTCTTGGAAGCCATTATTTGAGTATTTGAAGTGTATTTTGGAATTTTTTTATATAATTTTGATTAGATTGAAATGGCTCCGCGAAAAAAGAGGCGACTTGAGTTTGACGAGTCTCGCTTCATCAATGCGAAGGCTCAGTCGAGATTTACTTCAATATTTCAAGGGAAGAAATGTATACAAGATTGTGTTTTTAAGAGTCCGGGAGGAGAAGTCGAACGAGTTATTACCAAACAGAAGTGAGAAAATTTCTGTTATACCACCAATAAGGCTGCTGTGAATGTTGTGAAAGAATTATATGACAATGAGTTCTTTTCTGAGGACGGAACCGTTCGAGTAAGAGGGCTTTCTGTTGAGTTTAGTGCCACCTGCATTAACTCATTTTATGAAGTCCCAGACTCCTAAATATGCAATTATGAAACCTTCAGTACAATGCAAGGCCCGCTGAACGATGTCATTAACTTTCTCACTGATGGGAAAGGGACATGGAAGATAAAGCAACGAGAACAGGTAAATTTTTTTGCTTCCATGTTGAATGACACATCTAAAGCGTTGCACTATTTTATTTCCTCTACTCTGTTACCGACCTATCACCATAGTGAGGTAACAAGAGATAAAACTATTCTAAATTTTTGTATTCAGAACAATCAGACTATAAATGTGGGGAGAATTTATTTATAAGAAGATTTCAACCACGGCAAGGCGTGAAGCAAATGGAGGTTTGGGAGATCCTGACCTCATTTATGCACTTTACCTATTTTCTGGAGTTAAAGCTGGAGATGATGAAGAATGGGTTTACCCTATGAAACCCATTAGTAAAGCTACGTATGAATTTCATGAAGGATGGAGATCTGGGACTAGAAGTAAAGAACCTTCAACTAGTAGAGATATCCCCTCTACTAGTTATGACCTTTCTTCCTCTAGTTCCCCTACCCTTCAATATTTAATGAATGAGTTAGCCTTGCAGTAGAAGAGTATAGAGAAAATAAATGAAAAAAATGGGGGATTAGAACGTAGACATGATTATGATAGTGAGTACCTACAGAGGCATTCTGACTTCGAGAATAGCTTACTACGAAGCTCAAGCCCGACACTACAGAGGTGAGCCTGATGTTACTTTTCCTGAAATGCCCTCGTTATACTCAGTATCAGCCCAATCCACCCACTGACCAAAGAGACGAGGATATAATATGGGATTTTAATATATGATAGTGATTGATGTACTTTTGTTTTGTGATTTTGTGATAGAGATAGATGTATGTTTGTTTGTACTTTCATTTTATTCTATATTTTATTTTATGTTTGCAGTTAGATAATTTTTAATTATTGTTATAAATGTTTAGTGTTGTACTTGAAATTTGCCTAAAGTACTGGGGTATGATTTAATATTAGAATTTTTCTTTCCACCTGTATCATTCTATATTGAAAAATTTAAGTTTGGGGGAGGGAAGAAAAAGATTAACTATTATATGTTCTTAATTTAATTTCTTTCAAAAATCATTAATATGATTTTTTTTAGTGAATTTAATTCAGATAATAATATTTTGTAGATATTTAAATATTATGGTAGATTTAAAGGAATATTTTTGTAAGGAAAATTAATTTTGTAGATTAAGATATTTAGTATAAGAGAATAACACTATAGTTAACTATTTAAAGTAAATAAAATTATATTTTTAAATATTGAGAATCTTAGAAATTCATTTGAGAATAAAAGATTGGGGCTCAATGATGTAAAAGCTATGAAATACTTATACGGTAAATGAATGCTTTAAGTTTCAATTTTAGGGAAAGAAAAGTGAAGTTCAAAATTATTAAAGGCTATTCAGATATAGTAATCTTTACTTGAAAAAAAAAGAAAGGATTGACAACAATCCCTGAAAAGAAAAGAAAAATATATAGGATTGAAAGCAATCCAAANGAAAATAGAAAATGAAGAATTAATTACGTTCAGGAAAGATTTGAGATGCTGGATATTACCGAAAATGCTGATAAGAATCTATTTCCGCCAATTATAAAACCACCTGAACTTGAGTTGAAAATATTGTCTAGCCAATTGAAGTATGTTTTTCTTGAGACACATCTACATTACCCGTTATTATATCTTCAGAATTAAATGATTTGCAAGAGCAAAGACTGTTAGATACATTGAAAAGATATAAGGGAATTAAATGATCTGCAAGAGCAAAGACTGTTAGATACATTGAAAAGATATAAGAAAGCTTCTGAATTAAATGATCTGCAAGAGCAAAGACTGTTAGATACATTGAAAAGATATAAGAAAGCTTTCATAATTAAATGATCTGCAAGAGCAAAGACTGTTAGATACATTAAAAAGATATAAGAAAGCTTTTAGAACTGTAAGAGCAAAGACTGTTAGACACATTAAAAAGATATAAGAAAGCTTTTGGTTGGACCTTATCAGCAAGAGCAAAGACTGTTAGATACATTAAAAAGATATAAGAAAGCTTTTGGTTGGACCTTAGAGATATTAAGGGAATCAGTCCTTCAATCCAAAAATGTATTAGAGGAACAATATAAATCAAGAGTTGATCCACAAAGGAGATTAAATCCAATGATGAAAGAAGTCATTAAGAAGGAAATTTTGAAATGGTTAGAAACTAGAATTATATATCCTATTTCAGATAGTGCATGGGTAAGTCCAATTCATGATGTTCCTAAGAAAGAAGGAGTGACTGTTGAGACAAAAAAAAAATAATGAATTAATACCTATCAGACAAATTACTAGGTGGCGTATTTGCATTGATTGTAGAAAACTAAACACTGTCACCAGGAAAGATCACTTACCTTTATCCTTTTTAGACCAAGTAGTAGATAAAATTGCTGGGCATAAATATTTTTGTTTTTAGTTGGATATATCGTTTACCATCAAATTCCTATTGCTCCTGAGGATCAAGAAAATAAAATATTTACTAGTCCTTTTAGAACTTTTTCTTTTTGAAGAATACCTTTTAGATTATATAATGCACCTGCAACATTCCAAAGATCTATGATGTCTACATTTAGTAAGTTAATTGATGATGAATTGAAAGTATTTATGGATGATTTCTCTATATACGGAACATCATTTGACACATGCTTAAATTATCTTGAAAAAGTTTTAGAGTTATGAGAAATAACTAACTTTGTTTTGAATTAGGAGAAATATCAACTTATGATTGTAGGAGGAAATTGTTTTAGGGCATAAAATTTTGGAAGATGGTATGGAAGCAGACTCTGCAAAAATTCAAGTTACATCTAAACTAACACCTCCTACTAATGTAAGAAAGTTTAGGAGTTTTCTTGGACATGTTGGTTTTTACAGGCATTTTATTAAAGATTTTTCAAAAATTCAAACCTATATGCCAACTTTTAGAAAAGGACAAGAAATTTGAATTTACTGAAAGCTGTTTAAATGCCAGATTTCTTGGACATGTTGGATTTTACAGGCGTTTTATTAAAGATTTTTCAAAAATTACTAAACCCATGCCAACTTTTAGAAAAGTACAAGAAATTTGAATTTATTGAAAGTTGTTTAAATGCCTTTGAGTTACTAAAGAAAAAATTAATCACAGCCCCTATTATTGTTTAACCTAACTGGGAGAAACCATTTGAACTGATGTGTGATGCTAGTGATTATGCTACTGGAGTTGTTCTTGGACAAAGGTATGAAAAGATTTTTAAAGTTATACACTACGCTAGTAAAACTCTTAATGATGCACAAATTAACTATATTATTACTGAAAAAGTGTTATTGTCCATTGTGTATGTTTGGGACAAATTTAGATCTTATTTAATTGGAGCTAAATGCATTGTGCACACTGATCACTCTGCTATTAAATATTTGATGCAAAAGAAGGATGCCAAACCAAGGTTAATTAGATGGATACTTTTGATGCAAGAATTTGATCTTGTGGTTATTGATGGAAAGGGAACTGATAATCAAATTGTTGATCATTTGTCAAGATTAAAAACTCATGAATTATCTGACACCCACAATGAAATTACAAATAGTTTCCCTGATGAATAGCTTTATAATATTAATGAGTGGAAAATACCATGGCATGCTGATATTGTTAACTATATTGTAAGTGATATTTTGCTACCTATTCTGAAACTGCAACAACAAAGGAAATTCATTCATGATGTGAAAGCATATTTTTGTGATGAACCTTATTTACATAAACAATGTAAAGATCTTATTATGAGGAGATGTGTACCTTATGAAGAAACTGAGCTATTCATTCAGAAATGTCATGATTCTAAATTTGGAGGACATTTTAGGATTGATAAATCTACTTACAAAATTTTACAAGCTAGATTTTATTGGCCTACTATCTTTAGAGATGTTTATAAATATATAAAAACTTATGATTGATGTCAACGAGTAGGCAATATATCTAGAAAAAATGAAATGCCTCTGAATTTCATGTTAGAAGTTGAGATCTTTGATGTTTGAGGATTGGATTTCATGCGACCATTTATTCCTTCAATTAGGAACTTATACATATTAATTTCAGTAGACTACGTTTCAAAGTAGATTGAAGCACAAGCTTTACCTCGTTGTGATGCCAAAAGTTTTTCAAGGTTTTTAATGAAAAATATTTTCACTACATACGGAATGCCTATAATGATTATCACTGACGGAGGAACCCATTTTAGAAATAAATACATTTAGAGATTGATATAAAAGTTTAATATTATTCATAGAATTTCTACTGCCTATCATCCTCAAACCAGTGGGTTAGCTGAAGTTTTTAATAGAGAGATTAAAAAAATACTTGAAAAGACTTTAAGCCCTACTAGAGTAGATTGGTACACTAGTTTGGATACCGCATTATGGGCTTACAAGATTGCTTATAAAACTCCTATTGGAATGACTCTTTACAGGCAGATTTTTGGAAAGACATGTCACTTACCAGTAGAATTGGAGCATGAAGCGCATTATGTGATTAAAGAATTCAATTATGATTTGAATGATGTTGGTAAGAGAGATTGTTACAATTAAATGAATTGGAAGAATTATGAAATGAATCTTATGATAATGACATAATTTGTAAGGAGAAACTAAAGTTATGACATGATCAGAAGATTAACCAGAAGAACTTTAAACTAGGACAAGAAGTTTTGTCTTACAATACTAGGCTGAATTTATTTCCAAGAAAAATAAAATCTCGTTGGTTAGGACCCTTTACTGTGACTCAAGTTTATACTTACGGAGCTGTTGAAATTGAAGATCAGAAGATTGGAAATAGATTTAAAGTAAATGAACAGAGATTAAAATCATATTTTGAGTGTAAAAGACTAAATTTTAAAGACATTTTAATGATTAGTCAACATGAATATCACCTGAATAGGTCAGGCTGACGACGTTAAGCCAAGAACTTTATGGGAGGCAACCCATAATTATCTTTATTTTTATGGTGATTATAGTAGTTTTTATTTGAAATTATTGTTAGTTTGTGGTAGTATTGAGCTCTACTACTCCTATTTACCCTTGAATCATCATTAAAATTGGATCCATAGAGAAAAATTGGAACGCATTCGGACCATAACGAAACTGTACAATTTTTGCCTTTGGCGCAGACGGTATCCTTGAAGCCGCTGACCACAAGTTTTTTCCCAGAGTCTACGTAATTTATTACAGAAGGCTTGCTGACGGTGCCCTCCACCCCGCCGACTGTGAAACCGGCGAGATGGCAGTTTCTGGAGTTTGAATGGCAGTTTTTTGTGGTTTTTGGGCGGGAATCACCCCTTTTAAACTCCCAAATTCGATTCCTAAGTTCATATTTCCCCCAAAAATTAAGTGAAAGTCCACCAAATTCATTCCTATGGCATCCAATTCCCTTGATAATCCTAGAATGCAAGTGTTCAAGCGGAGAAAGTTTATTAGTGCAGAAGTGTAGCGAATCTTCAACAAGGTACTGACGAAGAACGAGGATTCATAAATCATGGATTGAATAATCCCTCTATGGCAAATGAAGAGATGATAGTGCAGCGAAGATGGGAAGTGCTATGCTATACTGCCACTGTCATGGTTTTTCCTGTGGTGAAGGAATTTTATGCAAATTTTCATGAAATCAACCAGGGAGTCGTTTATGTGCGAGGTAGATGGATAGCTTTCAGTCCTACATGGATCAATGAATTATACATGATCAAGAACGTTCCTGTTTACCACTATTCCAACTTTGTCTCAACAAGAAACTAGACGAAGGAGATTTACAAATATTTAACGGATGAAACTGAAGACTGGGAAATGAAAGAAAATAGGTATGTTAGTTTTTCTAAGACACTCCTAAATCCTGTTTCAAAACACTAGCACTTCTTCACTTCTGTGAAACTGTTACCGACAATGAAGATTGTTAAAGTTTCTAAGGAAAGTGCTATTCAGAATTATTGCATCCAAATGGGACTGCCAATTGATATTGGATCAATAATTGTGAAGTCAATTTTGGGTCTAATCGTCCATGGATCAACTTATAGGCTTGGACACCCTTCCACAATTCTCTCACTTTGTAGTCAGTTCCAAGTATCCTATGAAAATTGGGAAAAGGCACTTCTACCTTGGAAGCCTTTGGACCCACCTAAGAGATTCCCAGCTTTTGAAGATGAAAATGACATGATTATTATGGTAGATCAAGCAACACAGAATTCACTGCCGATTTAACCCTTAGTTCCTAACAAGACTCTGGTGATCCTGCTCATAATCAAGAAATTGGAGAGGGAGGTACAAAATGTCATGAATGCAATTAATAATATCTCCAATTTCTTTGATCATGTAGACTGGAGGTTGAAAGAACATTTATCTCACTCTGGACATTTAGAAGATAGTTTAATACGGCTGATGAGGAGGATGAAATTGATAGAAGAGTATTCAATTGAAGAATTTCCATACTGCCTCTTTTATAACCTCTTCGTTCATGTGTAATCAATGGGTGATCTCAGAGGAGAATCTAGTACTGAATCTGAAGAATAGTATATTTATATTACAACATGCCTGTATATGTATGTAATTTGATTTGAACTTTGCATTTGCTTTGTTTTAGAATTATGATTTTATATCTCTATATAGTTGAGACTTAGCATAGGATGTTTTGTTTTCAGCATTTTGAGTGTTGTAGCTTGGATTGCGATGCTGAATTAATGTATTGAGGTTGAGAAAATACCAAACTTAGGTGTGTTATGAATTTATATATAAATGTGATGCTTTGTGTTGTGAAAGTTTAATTTTAATAAGTACATTATTTATTCACTTAAAATTATGTCTATAATGATTGACCAGATGTTGTTGAGGATTGAATATGATCAAAATCGCAAAAATCCAAAAATTGAACCAAACTAAAAGAGCCCGCCAACAGTGTCCTCGTCGCCGCCGACGGTGGACTTTTCCTGAGACTAGGGATATAATTTCAATAGAGCTCGTCGACGGCACCGAATACCCCACCAACGGCGAGATCCCGAAAAAACACCTTTAATTGCAACTTTGACTAGTTAACCGCCACTATTCATCATCCCCTCTGAAAAATGCAATTTTTGACTTAGGGCTTGAGAGATCTTGGATTGGGAGGCAATTTCAAGGCATTTAGACACCAAATTTGATCATCTCTTTGTAAGAGCTTCACTCCAAACTAATAATATTTGATTTTCACCATGGACTTCTTCCACATTGAGGAGATCCAAGAAATTTGAGAATGTGAAGAAAATATTGGGAAGAAATTCATGGAACTTAGTGTTGAACTCTTAGAATCACTTATGGAGGCCAATATTTGCATATTTGATGTATATTTTGGAATTTTTCTATAATTATGATTAGATTGAAATGAATCCATGACAAAAGAGACGACTTTAGTTTGACGAGTCTTGCTTCTTCAATACAAAGCCTCAATCAAGATTTACTTCAGTATTTGAAGGAAAGAAATGCATACAAGATCTAGTTTTTGAGAGTTCGGGAGGATAAATTGAATGAGTTATTACCGAGCGGAGGTGAGAAAACTTCTGTTACACTACCAATAAGGCCTCTACAAAAATTGTGAATGAATTCTATGCCAACGTATTCTATTCTGAAGATGGAATTGTTCAAGTGTGGTTATTTCCTATTGAGTTTAATGAAGCCTGCTTTAACACCTTTTACAAAGTCCCAGACTCCTATAGCTGCCATTATGATTCCTTCAATACTATGGAAGGCCCCTTGAATGAAGTGCTCAACTTTCTCACTTATGGGAAAAGAACATGGAAGTTTAAGAAACAAAAACGGGTACATTTTTCTGCTTCCATGTTGAATGCCACCTCTAAGGAGTGGCAATATTTTATTTCCTCTACTCTGTTACTGACTTATCACCATAGTGAGGTAACTAGAGATAGAGCTATTCTGAATTTCTATATTGAGAATAACAGAAATATAAATGTGGGGAATATTATTTTTAAGAATATATTGACTACGGTTAGGAGTGAAACAGGTGGAGGTCTAGGACTTCCTAGTCTTATTTATGCACCTTGCAAAGTTTTTGGAGAAGCTCGAGGAGATGAGGAATGGATTTACCCTATGAAACACATTAGTAAAGCTAATTTGAAAACTTATGTATCCCATGAGAAATTGAGAACTGAAAGTAGGAGTCAAGAACCTTCTACTAGTAGAGATGTCCCCTCTACAAGTTATGACCTTCCACCTTCTAGTTCCCCTAGTCTGGCTGATTTGATGAATAAGTTGACCTTGCAGCAAAAGAGTATAGAATTAATAAATGAAAGGATTGGAGGATTAGAACGTTGACATGATTATGATAGTGAGTACCTTCAGAGGCCTTCAAATTTTGAGGTAGCTTATTATGAAGCTCAGGCCCGACACTACCGAGGTGAGCCAGATGTTACCTTTCCTGAGTGCCCTCGTTATACTCAGTATTAGCCCAATCCACCTGCTGATCAAGGAAACAAAGACATAGTTTGGGATTTTGATATCTGATAATAATTGATGTACTAGTACTTCTATTTTATTTTTGTGATCTTTTGTAATAGAAATGGATGTTTTTTTTTCATTTTTATGGTTATGTTGTACTTGGATAATTTTTAATATTTGTTATAAAGTTAGTGTGGTAGTTAAATTTGTATGTGTAGTATAATAGATGTCGTTAGTACTTTGTAAACTGTAATGTAATGTGATTATTATTTTTGCTTTTTAATTGTAATTATTTTGTTTAGTATTGTGGTTGTGTTAGGGAATATTGTGCTTGTTTAATGTTTTAGTTTTGTACTTAAATCAAAATTTCATTACCCAACAATTTTTTTTAATGATTTATATGTGTAGAAAGCTCCTAATGTTACAGACCAGATGAAGTAGAAATTGTGAGAAGGACTGCAAAAATTTTAGAATGATGAAAATGCCTAAAATACTGAGATATGATTTATATTTATAGTTTTTTCTTTCCACTTGTATCATTTTATATTGAAATATTTAAGTTTGGGGGAGGGAAGAAAAAGATTAACTATTAGATGTCCTCAATTAAATTATTTTCAAAAATTATTTATATGATTTTATGTAGTGAATTTAATTCAGGTAACTATATTTTGTAGCTATTTAAATATTATGGTAGATTTAAGAAAATATTTTTGTAATGAAAATTAATTTTGTAAATTAAGATATTTAGTATAAGATAATAAGACTGTAGTTAACTATTTAAAGTAAAGAAAACTATATTTTGAAGTATTAAGAATCTGGAAATTCATTTTGAAAAGAAAATATTGGGGCTCACGATGTAAAAACTATGAAATATTTATAAGGTAAAGGAATGCTTTGAGTTTCAAATTTAGGGAATTAAAAACTATGAAATACTTATAAGGTAAAGTAATACTTTGAGTTTCAAATTTAGGGAAAGAAAGATGATGTTGAAAATCATTAAAGGCTATCCAAGTACACTTGAAAAAGGAAAAAGAAAGGATTGACAACAATCCATGAAAAAAAATAAAAATATATATGATTGAAAGCAATCCAAATGAAAAAGAGAAAAGAAAGAAAAAAAGTATGGAAGTGAGGAGAAGTTTGAGGATATGCCTAATCAAAATTTGGCTTCACTGGACCTACCTAAAGGGAAAACCTAAATACATTCTTGAACTTATATTTATGGTTTGAGCTTTTACTAGTAGTGTTCCCATGAAGTTCCTATCATTTGAATATTCTACGTGACTTAATATTGCAACATATAGTCATTCTTGAAATGAATAGAAGACTAGAACTTTTAAACTTGATGACTAGATAATCTTGTAGCTACAGAGTTAATTTAATTACTTAAATTTTTTCTAAAAATCTCACTATGGTATTTATCTAAATAAAACTTATAATATTTCTGAATTAAAACTTTACTACAATAGATCATAACTTTTATGTTGTACTAAAATTACTTGAGGACAAGTAATAGTTAAGTTTGAGAGATTTTGACCAAAGGAAAATATATTGAGATTTTCATACCTATTTTACATTGTTTTTTATGATATTACACTTTAAAGAAAAATATTTTTGATGTTTTCTTGCAGGAATGACGAAGTAGGGTCAATGGAGCAAAAGGATGCAAAAAGGAGGAAATTTGGAGCGAAAAGGACCAAAATGTGAAGAATTGAACTAGGGCGCTGACGGCGGACTTTTCCCCAAACTCCAGAACTAATTCACTTAGAAGGCCAGTAGACGGCGCCCTTGAGGCTTTCGACGATGAGCTCAGCGGTTATGTCCAACAATACATTGGATGAGGGAAAATTTTGGAGGGGTGCATAGGCAAATCTTAGGAAAGCTCATCCACAACTTTAAAAGAAGATTTTGGCCAAAAATTGGAGTGAGCCGAAGGGGTCCTGGATGTTAAAAAGGTCCTGAAGGTTGGAGAGGTTCCAATAGTGTTTGCTAGAGAGTCTAGTATGTGAGGAATTCTTCGAGAGATTGTAAGAGTGGAGGGAAAGTGAGAGATTTCTTCAACCTTGTCACTTTGAAGAGAAATTCTGTGTGCTGTAAAGAAAGGAAGAAATTCAGAGGAACTTCAACGAGTTTTCTTCGGCAGAAACTAGAGATAATTTTATTTATTATTGTAGTTTGTATGACTTTGATTTTATATATGGATTTCAAATTTTTTTTGTGTTTTCCCCATGAGATATGAGTAGTTTTCTCTGTCTTTCTCCTTGTCTTGAGATTTGTCGAGTTTTGTTGTATTTTTCCCATGAGTTCTGAGTAGTTTTCTCTGTCTTTCTCCTTGTCTCGAGATTTGTGAAATGTTTTTAAATTGGTGAAGCCATGAAAATGTTTAAGAAATTGTGATGATCTTTTCACTTCGATCTTCCCATGAGATCTGAGTAGTTTTCTCTGTCTTTCTCCTTGTCTTGAGATTTGTGAAATGGTGATTATGAGATCTGAGTAGTTTTCTCTGTCTTTCTCCTTGTCTTGAGATTTGTGAAATGGTGATTTTAATTGGTTGAGCCATGAATATAGTAAATAAATTGTGATGATCTTTTCACTTTAATCTTAATTTACTTTCAATCTGGCCAATTTAATCATTAAAATATGTTGAGTTTTACAATTAAAGTGAAGATAACATCCAAGATTCAAGGAGGTCAAAGCCCTTGGAAGTTGGGTGCAAATAAATAGGGAAATAAAATTATCGGGCCTAGAATTGGAGATTTTAGAATGACAGACTAAAATCCCCAATTTAGTCCTATCGTTTGGGTGCTGAAGTGTAGTTGTTAGCCCTCAGGTGAGGGGAACATGGGAGCTTCGAAGTGAGAGCCGGTATCCTCCCAGCCTAGCCGTAGATTCAGTAAACAAGCGTAGGATTAGTCAATGTTCTTTATGCCTGGATCAAAGGGTAAAGAATAGGTATGCTCTTATTTAGTATAATGCAAATTGAACTGATTCACATTATCCATTCACTTTAATTTTTTGATAAGGATAAAAATGCTTTCTTATATATTGAATATCACATTAAAATCCTCATTAGTATAACTAGTTATTTAAGAGTTATTAAAATTATATATTTATTTCAATTATCTATTAGTGACAGATAAGTAAATTGAATTCCATTGTTGCAATTGAGTATTGCTTTTTTAAATATCTTAGTTCATAGCTTCTAATATTACTCCCTGTGAGATCAATATCTAGGACTCAATTAAAGCCCTATACTACTTGAGCGATATGTATACTTGCGTTGATAAGTGTGAATTTACAACTATTGAATATTTTATACATCCATTTTTATTGAATCTATAACTGTTATTAAGTTTTGGTACAGTTGTTGAGGAATTAAATCTTTTAGCAGCAGATATTTTTAAGCATATATAAAGTCACTGTCAAGTTTTTGGCTCCGTTGTCGTGGAGTAAACAAGAATCATAATTAGAGTAACGGACAAAAGTCAATTATACAATATGAACTTTTTATAAACTTTTTCTATTTTTAAAAAGATAATTACTTAAACAAAAAACAAATTTTATAGGAATTGAAAATTTAAATATTTTGGGGATATTTTTGATATTTTAACAAAACAGTAAAAAAATAACTAAGGTTTTTGTAAGAAAAGTACTTAATATGAAAATATCTTTCATCTTATCATGAATCAGTAAAAAGCATAGGAATTATGTTGGGGATGTATGCAAATTTTGTTGTGTGAAATAGGAGCAATAATATTCTTTAACCTTACTAAAGATGCTATAAAGGACATTAGCTAATTTGAAGTTTGAATAGTTCTGAAGACCGGCTAGGTACGGAAGATATATTCTCTCACTCTAGAGTTCCATCAATTCTCTCCACTTGGGGGCTAACATTCTCGTATCAAAACCTAAAACAATAAACCAAGTTGGGGCCTTTAACCTGTCACTTTAAAGTCCTCGAACTCTACACCCATCAATGAATATTTTTCTATTTATTTGCACTCAATCATATGAACTACATTGCAATTCCATACAACTCAAGTGATTCTTTCCATTTGTTGACTGAGACAATATCAACCCAAATCTTACATGTTCTCACAACAAATTTTAACATCTGGATTGACTAAATCAAGAAGTAAATGAAGACATGGATTTAAATTATCACAACTTCTTCTAACATTAAAGATCAATACTCTCCATAACTTTCATCCAACACTTTTAATATCGATTTAAATCATCATAACTTCTTCGAACATTAAAGATCAATACTCTCCACAACTTCCATCCAAAACTTAATTGCTTATGATTTTAAGAAGAAAGATAAAGAAAACTACTCATAATCCATGGAGAAAAAAAACAACAATTTAGTTTAAAAAAAGAAATCATTGTCAAACCAACAACAAGTCTCGATTAAAACCAAAAGTAGTCTAAAACAAAAAGATAAAAACTTATCTCAAGTCCTCCACCAAACTCTTGAAGTTCCTTTGAATCTCTTCTCTTTTACAATCATTCCAAACAAAATAACAAAAAGGATAAAGTAAATAAAAAGTGGTTCATGAAAATCTCTCTGAACTAACACCCTATACAAGAACTTTCAAAACTTGCCAATATTTTCAAGACACTTTTCTAAGTCCTCTCTTATTTCTTTTGTAGTTTTTCAAGATGTGCCTTGGGATCTCTTCAAAATGTGTCTTGATTCGATGAACTTCCCCATGAGACGCATCCTTTCATGATAATTTTCATTACAATCATTTATTAAGCCAATTGGTGCCTCAAAAACCTCTTTAAAATTCATGAAAACCGATTTTACTCGTCTAGTAACTTCCAATGGAGCTTAAGCACGGGGTCTTGGCACTTAGGCACGGCCTTCTCTATTTAACCGACGCTTATGCGCCAAATCTGGTGCTTAGGTGCCAAAATTCTTTTGCACAATTTTCCACCTTTTTGCCCCAAATTTGATCGTTTTTCACTCCTTTAAGTATTTTTTCCATTTTTACTTATATCTACAAGAAAAACACAAAAATATCTTCCATTAAAGTGCAATATCTAAAAAATAGGTATAAAAATGTGTCCAAAAACACTATATATTTTAGGTGTATCAATAACATACCCTAAAGAAGTTATAGAAGATGTCCTAGTGAAAGTGGATCAATTTATCTTTCCTGTTGATTTTATTGTGCAAGCATATGGAGGAAGATAAAGAGATACTTATCATTTTAGGGAGACCTTTCCTAGCCACAGAAGGAAAGGAAGATAAAGAGACCCCTTTCATTTTGGGAGACCTTTCCTAGCTACAGGAAGAGCAAGGATCAATGTGCAGAAAGGGGAATTAACAATGTGTGTCTATGATCAAACTTTTACTTTCAATATTTCAAGATCCATGAATTATCCTGCAAATGATAAAGATGATAATGATATAGGATGGATGTTATAGGATATCTAAGTGAATGCCATTTCAAAACAACTTTTGAAGAAAAATTTGAAGAAAAAGATTTGAAACATGAGCAAGAAGAGGAATTATATGAATCTGAAGAACTTTTTAAGGAAGATTCAAAGTATGTTTGAGAAAGTTTTGAAATTTTGGACACGATAGAAAAAGATAATCATCTAGTCCATCAATTGAAAAACCTCGAGAACTTGAGTTGAAGTTACTTCCTAAACATTTAAAATATGCCTTTTTAGGAGATTTCTATACTTTACTAGTTATAATTGCCACAAAATTAATGATGGAAGAAGAAGAAAGGTTAATGAAAATTTTGAAAAATTTTAAGCCTATGGATGGTGTTGACCTCACTTTTGGTTGAGGTTTAGTTTTTTCCCATTCAGTAGCCTAAGTTCTAGCCATAGTATTTCCATAGTATTTTCCTATTGACTATTCTTAGAAAACTAGACATGACTCTGTCACCACTGGAAATTCCAAACTCTTCTCTACTCAACTTGAAGTTCCACATGTTGGTCTCAACCTCTAAGTAATGGATCACTATGGGGGAAACTCAAGATGAGTCACTCTTAGGACTGTTGAGCCTTAAGGTTAACCCTGGGTGTTGGTCTAGAGCTAAGGAACTCACAACACTCATCTACACTCATATGCACCCATATTCACTCATAAACCTAAACTCAAATTTCTAGCCTAGATCCCTTGATCTTTTTGGGATACTCATGTAGATGGTCCCCCTAAACCATTAGCCCCAGGGCTATGGTTTGGCTAAAACCACTATGTAGAGGACCCAAAATGGGATTTCCATTGGTCCATGACTTATTGGTGATGATTGGTACCTCAACTCTACTATAATACCCATCTTGGCCTTTTACCCCTTAAAACACCCCCAAATTGCCAAAATACCCCTCCAAAGCTCAAAATTCCTAAAATTCAAAAAATTCCCAGAAAATCCCAATAAATTCTATATATTCCCAATTTCATTTTTATTAACTACCACATGACCCAATTTGGACAATTTGACCATCTTTAACAAAAATCCCTAAGTTTCCCTTTAAAGACCCAAATTTCCCCAAATCCAATTCAAATGTCCATCAATTTGACCTCAATTGACCTAAATTTCAATCTTAAACTCAAATTAAATTTTTATATTGTCAAATTAAACCAAATATAAGCTTAATTGGTCCATGATTTGAACCCAATTTTGTGTTAGGTTAAAGCCCCAGTTTTGATCATATGACCTAATCTCACCAAATTGAACCCAAAGCCTAGTCAATTGGCCCCAATTAATGTTGTAAAATCTTGATAACATTATTATACATCAAAATCAACCATCAATTGACCTTTTTGAAGCCTCATATGCATTTGAATTTGGCATAAATCCAAAATTCCCAAATTTAGCCCCAAATTAGCTAAGTCCCCAAATTTCACCCAATTGATTGCCTTAACCCCCAAATTGGCATCCAATTCATGTTGAAAACTCTTCATGAGGTTCCTATTGACCATTTACAATAATTAATTTGGACTTAGCCCAAGCCTAGCCCAACATGACTAAATTGATTAAAATTCAAGATTCCCTCAAATTCACCCTTCAATTGAGCCCAAAATCACTTCAATCCTTCACCAAGGTAATTCCATATGATCATATACACCAAATTCAACAATTTATTAGGCCAATTGACATGGCTAACCTAGCCTAAACCCAAGTTTTGGTCATTTGCACCCACTTGGACCCATGCACTAAATGTGACCTAACCACCCCAAAGTCACCAAATTAACTCCACCACAGCCATTAGTTGGACTTAGTAACCAGTCCAAACAACATGGAACAACATAAATCAAGCCATGGAACAAAGGTTCCCCAAATCAAGGGATATTATTTCCAAAATTTCATGTGCTTAAAATATCTTTTTCAAATCAAAGCACATTTGCATTAAATTATTGTGATGGATTCCTCTGGGTTCCTTGAGCTCCTAGCTACGTCCCCCTAGCCGGCTGGCCAGGCAGCCTAGTGGTCGAAAAAGCTCAAAACTGAGAGCCACCCCCATGACACCTCACCCAAATAAAACCTAGAGGCCAGCTCATCCAAATCAAGCTATGGAGCTCTTGTGCCCTCCACCTAAGCACCACATTACACCTCCTAATTGGCCATGACAGACACCATAACCCCATTTTTATAAATGGCCACCTCCATGGCTGTTAAACTAAGTGTTGAAATTTTCTTAGAGAGGACTCTCCAAACTTTACATAGAGCTTCCCTAAGATCCCCTCAGTGCATTCCAACCATTTTCCCTCACCGACTCCCATTGCCAGAGCTCAATTTTGAGCTTGAAACCTTGCTGGAAACCAGGACAAAACCCAATACTCCTCCACAGTCCATCAAACTGATATTAACTTCACCCACACCTTCACAACAGTGAAAGAAGCCAAAGCCCCATCAAATTGCCCTCTGAAATAGTCTCCACCATAGCTCTAGACTAACACTTGAAATCGAGCTTGGTTGGATTCCTACTTAGGCCTTACATCAAGACCAGGGACTCAATCCCCAACCTCCTTGGACCCCAACGAACGTGCCAAACACCTGTGATTGAAGTCTCCTTTCTCAGAGAAAATGTATAAAACTTCTCCTCCTCCTTAGACTATTTTCATTCTCCATTTACTTTAGCTTAATTTCATGACACATTAGCCATATAGATATGTTTATCTCACTAACGCGAGCATTTTAAAAAAAATTCACTTAATTTGGTTGAGAAATGAGAGAGATCATAGGCCTTAAAGGTGGACGGCTTTCGGCCTAAGCCATCGGGGACGATGACCACGCACAGTCTGATTGCGCGTGTATCAAATGGACGGAGGAGATCGTGCCGGACAGCGCTTTGGGACATAAACAGCGGGTCGAGTCAGCAAGCTACATGGACGGTGGCATCCAACCAAAGCGTGCCACGCACGCGTGTTTTAAATTATTTATTTAAATACCCTTAATTTAGAAAATTCATAACTTTGTGTAGAAAAATCACAAAAATAAAATAAAAATACTCACTTGCTCAGTGAACAGAGGAAAATAATTTGGAATAAGTTACAAATCCATTTGATGCATAAAATATTTTTAATTATTTAAACACTATTTGGGATCAATTGATTCTCCATGCATATTGATATATCACCTTGGCTTTAAATTTAGGCATGTTGTAGCCCCTATCAAGGAAAATGTTCTTTGATTTTTCCAAAGTCAGAGGAGGTTTCTATACAGAGATCCATATTTTTCAAGTTATTCAACATTATTTCTTTAAAATAATCATGAAAATTAGCATATTTACTAGAAAACACTAAGAAAATTTTGGAAGGTCGAACATTACTGGAGAAGCCTTTGGAAATAATTTCATGGGTCAACTCATTTAAAACACCCCTAAATTTTACAAACACTAAATCAATAAAATAATTAATTTTGAAAAATATAAACTTTTAAATGACTTGATTTTTGATCTCTTCTGGGATTTATGATCCAGAGAACTCATTATAAAAAGTTCAAAATATTTTGAGTTCATTTGATAACTTAAATTGATTTTCAAAGATAAATACCACTTTTGACACTTAAATGATTTTGAAAAATCAAAATAAAACTAAAAAAATTATGAAACTTATTTTTTTTGAGTTCTCTGTGATCAGGGATATTTTATAAAAATAAAATTATATTTAAAATAAAAACATGATTTTTAGCCTATTTTAAATATTTAAATAATTAAAAATTCATAAAAATCAAAAAAATAATAAAACTTTGAAAATGTTCTAAATTACTTCCTAATCACTTAGGAATAATTAGAATATTTTTCCTGACTTTCTAAATAAAGATATTCAATTTCAAAGCTTAAAAATAATATTTAAAAGGCTAAAAATGAGTTTTCACTAACATAATTCCAAGAAATCAAGGAAGAATCAAAAAATTATAAAATTTGCTCCTCAGAGTCCTCTAACCTTAGAGAGTTTTTTCAAAAATAATAACTTAATTTTCACCATTTAAAATATTTTATTTTTATTAAATAGCCCATAACTTAAAATAATTCTAATAAATCACAGAAAATTCAAAAAACTATAAAATTTGGTCCAAAGACTTCTCTGGTCTAGGTCTACCTCCAATAAAGATTTCAAGAGATTATAACTTACCATGGTTAAGTTAGGTATTTTCTTTGAAAAATCCTATTTTTGCAAGAAAATAATTATATAAATTAAATTAATTTTTCAAAAATCATATTTTCTCTTATAATGTCTTAATTGATCCATGAATGAGGAAGGATAAAAATTTCAAAGTCATTTGGATTGAATTTGACAAATTTTGAAGTGTTAGGGCCATAGGGGTAAATGTGTAATTTTAGAAATTTAGCCTTAATTAACATTTAGGCTTAATCTAAGGAGGGAAATGGGTAACCTTTGATCTTAATCATTTTATTTGATGCTTGAAACACAAGGGGTCAATGAGTAGAATCCACTCCCACTTTCTTAATTAAGTTAATAAATTTATAAATCATTAAAAAAATTTGGAAGTTTATTAAAACTAAAATGATCCTCGACTTAGGGGTATGACTTTTGAAGTCAATAATTAATTAATTAAATACCCCTATTTTGATTTTTAAATAAAATCCAAATTCTGACTCATGACCAGTTAAGGTTTAACCCTTTCCAAAACTAATTAAGACACTCACCTAGGTCTTAATGGCTTAGTGGTGACTTAAGCTAAATCGAAATTGACTAAAGAAGAATTAGAAAAATAAACTTAATTAAATCAAAACACCACTAAGCCCAACTAGGGTTAAAAATTTGAATAAGAGTTCAAATTACACTAACTTCACCTTCAAGGGAATTCACTCACATAATTTTCAAATTAAATGATAAATGATAATTACCCCTTTCTTAGGGATATTTGAGACATCGATGTTCACCTGAGCATTAGGGTATTTATAGGATGACTTATTAAGCAACATAATAAGTTTAAAAAGAACTCAGGATTTTCCACCAGGTAACGAGAAAGTAGCATAGACCTGCTTCTTTCTCTAAATCTGTTGGACATCTCAGAGATCTACTAGACTTAATATATCTTGCTTGATAAAGTCATCCTTAATGAAACTTCTAAGGACCCGCCAAGATATGACATTGGGTTAGGAAAATTACCAAAACTTTACTTTTCCTGGAACGAGAAAACTCGCCAGGTACACTTTTACATGTTTCAGCATTGTCTTTCTTGTACTTTCACATTGTTTCTTTCATATTGTACTTTTATATCTCTAAATTTGCGTGCTAAACAATGACGACAACCTTCATGAAAACTAAAATTATCAAGATAGCCACACAACCAAAACCATAACCCAAAATCAAAATTAAAATCAACCAAGATAGAACTCACTGCCACAACATTAAAAATATAAAACAACTCAAAATTTAATCACAAACATCACACAAAACCACAACTTCAACTAAATTAAGATGTCTCTATTAGATGATCGCGAATCCCTCAGAGGAGGTAACCTATGGTTGCTAACGAGGCTTCCCACGGTTTAAATGAAATTCGAATTCATTAAGTTGAGTTTAGTAAGTTCATTTGGACTAAGTTTATACAATAGAAAAAAAGTGGTGCCGGAATGAGGGAACCGTAGGATCCTAACCGGTGTCGCTCTAATCAACTTTAATATGCCCCCATAAATTTTAAAGAACTTCAACCATAGCACCACCTGATTTGACATCATAACTGGACATCCTAGAAAACTTGAACTCGTCTTGACAAGGAGCTTGGAGCTAGCATGGTGGCCAGCACGACCATCTTTAACAACAAAACTTGTCTTCCTCTTCTGAACCAATCTTCCTTCCTTAGACTTAAACAACAAAGCCGTAGGACTTCAAGGTTGCCTGCTCATGCAACGTAAATCCTCACCTTATCTTTAGGCCTTTGCATAACCCTACTATACAATATAAGCCCTAACTCGTCTTAGGATCCTGAGGTTGTCGTTTGTCACGACCTAAATCCTCACATCTTCTAGGCTATTTGAGTGATTGTTTCAGACAGATGTAAACCCTAACTAATAAAATTGGCAGGATGAAACACCTAAATATTTCTCCTCAAAACTGGAGCCAAACATTAAGATAGCTTGGGAAGTCACCTAGGTTCTCCTCAGGATCCATGACATCCCCTAGTTCTTCCTTTTTTGGATTCTATATTAAAATATTCCAAATTTGAGTCAATCCCCTTTCACACCTCTATGTCCAATCTCATTGAATAATTCTACCCTTTGATACTCATTGAAGATAATATTTCTTGATTTTTATCAACAGTATTGTTAAGTGGTTTCGGTCATTTAAGATGTAATTAACTATAGGGGCTTGCCCTTATAGCAAGCATGTCCGAACCTAGCTTAATTTAAACTTTATTTAATTCCTTATGTTAAATAGGAGAATTTGTCGGCAAATACAAAGGTTTCACAAACCAAACGGATGTCATACTTTCCTTGGTTTATTTGATCGAGCATCATCCTCAAGTCTTGTGTTTATCCTTCAGGATAGATGTAGGATTTAAGGTACAGTGATCTTTCATTTTAAACTATAAAAAATATGGCAGTTTGATTTTATACTTCAACGTCCTTCCGAAGCGGGCAACGGGATTTCGATTTCGGTGACCGAAAGCTTCTTACGGACAACTCCCCTCCAACCACAAAAATAGCGCCGACAGTTGGACAATTGCTGATATTAAAAGAATCAGTCCTTCATTTGGTATGCATAAAATTCATCTGAAAAAGAAATACAAATTCAAGTCTGATCCTCAAAGGAGACTGAATCCTATTATGAAAGAAGTTGTTAAGAAAGAAATTTTAAAGTGGTTAGAAGCTGGAATAATTTACCCTATTTTAGACCGTGCATGGGTAAGTTCAATTCACTTCCTAAGAAAGGAGGAGTAACTAACTTTTACCCGTCTTTATGGTACTTTGGCATAATTACTATTTTAGATCAAATTTTGGATAGACTAGCTGGGCATAAATACTTTTATTTCTAGATGGATATACTAGTTATCACCAAATACAAATATCTCCTAAGGATCAAGAGAAAATAACTTTTACCCGTCCTTATGGTACTTTTGCTTTTAGAATGATGCTCATTGGTTTATTGAATGCCCCTGCTACATTTCAAAGATGTATGATGATAATTTTTTTGTGATTTATATGAAAAAGGAATTGAAGTATTCATGAATGATTTTTCAGTGTTTGGAACTTCATTTAACTAATGTTTAGAACATTTATCTAAAGTTCTTAAGCGCTGTGAAGAAATAAATTTTGTCTTTAATTGGGAAAAATGTCAATTTATGGTAGAAGGAGGAATTGTAGTCATCAAATACCAGAAAAGGGTATGGAAGTAGATCCTGCTAAAATTCAAGTGATCGCTAATTTACTTTATACAACAAATGTAAGGAAAATTAGGAGTTTTTTAGGACATATTGGATTCTACAGGCGATATATTAAAGACTTTTCAAAGATTGCTAAATCTTTATGCCATTACTAGAGACTGATGCAATTTTTAATTTTGATGAAGAATGCCTAAAAGCTTTTAATTTATTAAAGTAAAAATTAATCACTGCACCAATTATAATTTCACCAAACTAGGGAAAACCTTTAAATTGATGTGCCATGCTAGTGATTACGCTATAGCAGTTGTTTTAAGACAAATATATGATAAAATTTTTAAAGTAATTTACTATGCTAGTAAAACTCATAATGAAACTCAAATCATGTATACAACAATTAAAGAATACTTGTTCGCAATAGTATATGCTTTTGATTAGTTTAGATCGTATTTAATTGGAACTCATTGTGTAGTGCATACAGATCATTCTGCTATTAAGTACATAATGAAAAAGACGGATGTTAAACCTAGACTTATAAGATGGATTCTTTAGTTGCAAGAATTTGATTTTGAAATAGTAGATTGAAAGAAGACTGAAAATCAAATTGTTGATCATTTTTCCAAGCTTGAGTTAGAAAAACAACTCTATTTTGAAAAAGAAATTAATAAACATTTTCGTGATGAAAAATTTTTCACTATTAATGAGTGGTGTGTTTCGTGGTATGCCGACATTGTGAACTTTATTGTTAGCGATATTATACCCTATGGAATGACACACCAACAAAAGATGAAATTTATTTCTGAAGCTAAGGCTTATTTTTGGGATGAAGCGTTTTAAATAAACAAGGAAAGGATATAATTATTTGAAGATGAGTGCCATTAGAAGAAACTTATAAAGATATCCAAAATTTTCATAATTCTGGTTATGGGGGAAATTTTGGTTTTCATTAAAATACATACAAAATTTTACAATTTGGATTCTATTGGCCTACAATTTTTAGAGATGTTAATGCTTATATCATAACATGTGATAGATGTCAACAAGTAGACATTATTTCAAGAAGAAATGAGATGCCCCACAATTATATGCTAGATGTTGAAATATTTGATGTTTGGGGACTAGATTTCATGGGACCATTTGTACCATCTTTCAAAAATTTATATATTCTATTAGTAGTGGACTATGTATCCAAATGGATAGAAGCTATTGCTTTACCTCAATGTGATGCTCAAAGTGTTGCAAAATTTTTGAAAACGAACATATTTTGTAGATTTTGGATGCCGAGAGTTATCATTACTGATGGGGGAAGTCATTTCAGAAAGGGCATAATGGAGAAGTTATTAAAGAAATATCATGAAAATCATAGGATTGCTACTGCTTATCATTCTCAGACATATGGTTTGGCTAAATTAACCAATCGTTAAATTAAAAGAATTATGAAAAAACTTGTGAATCTAATAAAAATGGATTGGTCAGTAATACTGACTATGCTTTGTGGGCTTATAGAACTGCATACAGAACTCCCATAGAAATGTCCCCATATAGGCTAATATTTAGGAAAGCTTGTCACTTACTAGTTGAACTTGAGGATAAAGCATATTGGGCACATAAATAGTTCAATTATATTTTGAAAGATGCTGGTAAGAAAAGATTTTTGCAATTAAATGAGCTCGAAGAGATATGGAATGAATCTAATGAGAGTGCCAAGATACATAAAGAAAAGATGAATAAGTGGCATGATCAAAGGGTTCTTACTAAAAATTTTCAGCCAGGGCAACAAGTTATTCTCTATAATGCAAAGTTAAGATTATTTCCAGGCAAACTTAGGTCCAGGTGGATGGGCCCATTTGTTGTGACAAAAGCTGTGGATATTAAAGTTCCTAAGTCTGAGAAAATATTTAAAGTTAATGGACTTAGAATGAAACCTTATTTTATAGGGTATCAACATAAATTTAATGATGCAATGATGTTGGGTCAACCAGAATAAACACTGGTTACGTCAGACTGACGACGTAAAACCAAGCGCATTGTGGGAGGCAACCGATAGTTATCAGAGTGTTTTTATTTTGATTGTTATTTTGTGTGTGATTAAGAAAATTGGGGTAGTATTTTTGAAACTATTTTGTGTCAGTAAAGATTTTAAGACTTTATTTAGTGACCAAAACATGTTAGAATGAGAATTTGGATGTTAAGTTGACCAGTGCAAAATGTGCATTGGCGCTTAAGCGCGGTAGTTTAAACACATGTGCGAAATTAATATTCTAAAAGGTTTAATCACTAATTATTTTGTAAGAACATGCCAAGGCAGTTTCTAAACGTGTCTAGGAGTTATTGGAAGGATTTAGGCTTATAAATAGAAGGGTTTTGTGAAGGAATTTCACCCCAGATCATTTCTAGCCCTAAAAGTCTAAGAGAAAGTGAGATTTAGAGAAAATGTCTTCATGGGAGATGGATTTGAAGAAGAAGAAGAAACCCATAAGGAATATGTTCATTAGTCAAAGTGCACAAGAGATTTATAATGGTTTCTTAGCTGTAAGTATTGAAGGGATATCAAAGAAAATAAAAAAAAATTGAGAATACTATGACTTTATTGGAGATCAAGGTACTTGAGTTGCATGCACATCTAGAGCGTATTGGATGCCATTTGAAGATGAAATTTAGCCGCACAAGTTATATAGAGGAAGCGTATAAGGCGATGTTCATAAAGTAGAAGTGGATTGAAGAACAGCTAAGAAAGCAAAGTACGAGAGCAAACTCCGAATCCAGAACAGGGAGCAGGAGTAGAAACCCGAAGCCCCTGCGATTTCAGCTCGAGCCCGAGGACGATGACTTGCTCGAAACAGAGGGCTGTTTCAGATTACAAAGGAAAAAGCGCGGTGTGCAGAAGCCTAGCTGGAAAGCGCGACCATCAGTAACCGAGCTCGACGCAGCAGACAACAAACGAGATGCACGAGCGATGAAGCACGAGCAGCAGACAACGCACAACGACAACGACGTGTGCGTGTGCGTGTGCGTGTGCGTGTGCGTGTGTGTGTGTATTAATGAAAGCACAGGCTCTCATTTTATTTCATAAAAAGAAAATTACAAAATCGGGAAAGAGGTCCCACACACACACACACTACAATCCAAAAAAAAAAGGGTTTTCTTTAAAAAAAAAATAAAAATACAACTCAACACACCCTAAACTAGACATCCAACATTACTAAACGATTAAGATCATCTGGTAAAATATTATAAATAAATGGAGCACTCAGAAGAGATCCTCGCTTAGCAGCCCAATCAGCAATCGCATTTCCATCTCTCTTAGCATGAGACCAATAGATATTAAGATCTTTAGCCATGAATTTGATCTTCTTAACCTGCAAGTTAATACAACAATGACACACCATATCAGATCTGAACACTTTCCAAAGAGTAATAGAGTTCATTTCCAAAATAATATTATTCCATCCCATCTTTCTCGCAAGCATCAAAGAAAAAACAATAGCATCAGCCTCAACCACAATCGAAGAAACAGGTAAAGCGGGGCAGCAAACCAATATAAAACAACATCATTCCAGTCCCTACAAACTCCACCAACTCCCGCATAGTTCATTTTCCAACAGCCATCAGAATTAATTTTAAACAAAGAAGCAGAAGGTTTGATACACCTTTTATTGCAACAAGAACTAGCAACAATATTAAAGGAAATATAAAGATTAATAGCAACAGAAATCATATATGTATTAGTATTCTCTTTTAAATTATTCATAGAAAGACTTTTATAAATATAGGAACAGATCATCGCAAAAGTCTTCATGAAAGTAAAAACCTCACAATTATGCTTAATAGAGTTCCTAGAAACCCAAATAAACCAAAGCATAATAGAAGGAATGTTAGTTAAGAAATCATGCCCTTTACTTTTCCAATCCTCAAAGCTTTTAGTAATGGTATTATGACCATTATAAACATTCATTCTACCACTCAGTTCAAAAATACTTTTCCAAATAGTACTAGCAAAATCACAGGAAATAAAAAATGCGTGAGAGTTTCCTCATTATATAATAAGTTTATTTATAATTTATAATTTTAATTACTTTTATTGATTTATAATTAAATTTCATTTTATTTTTAATTAGATATATTAAATTTTAATAATTATTAATAGTTTAATTAATAATTAATTAATGTATTAATTAGCTTAATTTATCACATCAGACTTGTAAGCCTATTAAAGTATATCTTATTCATCTTAGGACATTCATATAATAATTAAGCCACATCAATATTTTTAATCATATTTATTTTGGTTACCTGGGTTCATGTTTCAAAATAAACAAAAAAATCAAAGCATGGACTTCCCCTGCTTTGATCTTATACATCTTAAATGCAATTTTTATTGTGAAGCTCAGCCTGCATTTCCAGAACATGAATTTGTTCCTTGAAATCTGAATAGTGAACTTCCCCCCTGAAAGTCTACATTCTAGAATCAACCCATGAAACATCTTAGTAAACAATTAAATATAAGAAGATTTACTTGCATACCACTAAATTCCCATGTATTTACATATCTAACACCTGAACTTCAATTTTTACCCATATGTCGTCTTATCCATGCATGACAAAGCCGTAGTTCACTTTGTAAATGTCTAAATAATGGTATTTTTGATGCTATAAAGAATTGTCGGTCGTATAAGTGTAAATAGTAGAGTTTTGTTGTTGGATATATGTAAATACATAAAAATTGGATGGGATGTAAGCAAATGCCCCATAAATGTATTGCCCGAATCCATTTAATTAGAACAACATCATCTTGTTTTTTTTGTGCAAATATCATAATATTATCTTGAATGCAAACATTTACTTTATATTAGTTTTATTTTACTTATTTTGTAACTAAATTCACTCATCTTATTATGTTCCTCACCCTTCTTGCTCTTCTGATTCACCAAGTCTTGCTTGCCCTTTTTCTTTTCAAATGCAACATGTCATAATTATATGCTATTATGTCACTTAAAAAGTCAAACTTTAGTTATTATTGAGTTCTACGTGCGAGTGAAAGATGGTCTTAACATTGAAATTGAAACGCAAGTTTTCTAATATATTAATAGTACCTCTATAAGACTAGTCTATTTGCCATTACTTTATATACTATCCTCTTGACAAGTGGCATCAAAGCCATTGTTCAAATGGGATCTTGTTTTTGTCTAACCATGGTTAAGCATGACTCTAGGTTGTGTAACTCTTATGTAAGGCTCTCTATATAATTGAGTTATGATTGCTATGTGGGACTTAAATGTGAGGAAGAATATTTCTCACACTCTTATTGCACCCCATTTATTTAAGAATATATCAAGTCATTGATTTTAGAATTATTTAATTTAGAAGTTTATATTATTTTTATCATTCACTAGGTCTTTATTAAAATCATATAATGTTAGGTCATATCAATATTCTTCTATTCATTCTTGACTTTAATCTCAATCATCTTTCTCTTTTCTAGTCAATAATAGTAAATAAATATTAATTAAATTTTAAAGCAATGATATAATAATATTTAGAACTTTGACTTTATATAATTTTTCTTTTTGTTTTTTACTTACTATCTAGTGTCTAAGGGTTGATAAGTGAGATATATTGATATATTTTTAGTTTTCCTTAAAAAGGGGCATTTACATGTATACAACACAATTTTTAGATATTTACATATAAAAAACTTAAACATTCATATGCAGATGCATACCACTCAAATCTTTGATATGACATAGAAAATACAACCATCATTATCTTTTTAAATTTAAATTGTAAATATTCATGTTAGCTTAATGGCACCATATAATGTAAATATCAAACTTTAGGTGAGTGATATGCAAATACTTTAAGAATTGTGTAGCATGTATGTAAATTTTCTAAGAAAATTGAGTTGAGGTGTGTCTGGATGGTCTAATTATTGGGTGCGGAGAGCGCACACAACTCTCCGCACGCAATAATCGCTCGTCTGGATGAGGTGTACAACTCATTGAAAAATGAGGTGTAAGCATCATTATGATTGTTTTTTCTAAAAAAACTATAAAGCACATCTCACATTTTGTAAGTATAACTATCATAAATCACAACTATCAGGGGCTCTTATTAAAAAAATGCCTCCTAATTCCCAAGAAAAAAATATGGCTTTAGGAGCATAATCCTTACAATACTCTAAAAATCCCTACTCAAATTGTTGTCTATTCTTAAATATGAAAGCTAAAAAGGCACAAGCACTAATTTTGTTGTTTTACCCTAATTGTATTCATTCATATGACCTCTATATTAATTTGCCAGTGAAAAGAAATTTAAACTCAACTAAAGCTTATAAACAGTTAATGTCATATCAAATATTTTTACCTCTCGACCAGATAATTAGTTTGATAAGTCTGGCTTTTAACACTTATTATAGTTTCAAATATGGTATTCTCCAATTTAACGAAACTTTAATGAAGTGAATATTAAGGACAACTTAATGAGGTCTAGTTCATACACTAGTTGTGGTTCATGATCCTTCTTGCTATGACATCAAGCTAGTTTACTCTCACCAACCAATCCAATTATCCCTAGGTCACATGTTGACTTTGACATACCTAGTCAACCAACCATAGTTGACCCAATTCTTAATTGATTATCTTCTAAGCCACCCTAGTAATATGCTTTACTTTACCCTAATTCAAGTATTGGCTTCCCCACAAATGTATAGTTCACCTTTATTCAACCCTCGTACCTTGGCATCATACTAGAGGAGCAAAGTGAGCCGAGTACACACTACTACATGCTAACCCAACCTTTTAAGGCAAACCTTGATTTTTACATGCTGACATTTACATACATGCCACTCAATTCCTATGTATTTACATATCCTACCGGTATACTTTACTTTTATTTACAATTACACCACACAAACCTTTAACACCACATAGAAAATACCACTATTTTAACTTTACAATGTAAAATATACTCATACATAGGTAAGGTGGCATAAATGTAGAAAATCAAGTTTGGGTATTAGATATGTAATTATATAGGAATTGAGTGGTATTTATGCTCCATTGTTACAAGTGGCGTCTGAAGTTCACTTTCTCGCTTGGTAGGAAGCATATTTGAATAGAGGATGTTTTATTTTTTACAAATTTATATGACATATTATGAATCTTAATATGCATCTCTAGATCTAATTATAATGTAAGTTCTCCAGAGCAAGGTTTAAATTTTAATAGGTGTTAGTTGTCATAAAAGTAGAAGATGCATTTTATATTCCTACAATTTCAAATTAAAGCTAGCACTACTTTCATCATACATTTTAACATTAATAATTATTGAAATATTGATGTTAAATAAATATTAGTTTTAAAGTTATAAAATTTAGTATATAATTCATTTGAATTAAAAATTTCAGCAATTAAAGATAGAAGTGGATCAGGATATCTCCGGGTGTAAATAGGTCTAGTTGAGCTTGAGTAACACTTTACTTTAATATGATTACTTAATCAAACTCGACCTTAATTCTAAGTTCTCACTCTCGAATAAAGAGAGCTATGATGTTGGACAAACTCCATGGAAAAATTATTCCATACAGACACGGTATGCAGAAATGCATACGGTGTCTGATCTCTACCGTTCATCACAGCAAAGATGTATTTTGGTGGGCCCTATTTTTATTTTTAAAAAAAAAACTTGATAGACGGTGGATATCGGATATCAATAAAACAAAAGAAATTGCTAACATAAAAGTTCAGCATATACAATCCAATAAAACAAAAGAAATTATTTAAATGAAATAGATTGCCAAACTGACAGGGAATATAAACATCAACGTGTGGATCCCGAATTTGCATCATAAACATCAATCAAGCAGAGTCAACCTTCTGACTTCAATCAATCCAACAAATATGAATCTGTAAAAGTGAAGAAAATCTCGGATTTTAATATTGAATGGGTTAACATAATCAATGTTTGGTTTGTTTAGAAGAAAGTCAATGTGAAAGAAATGCAGTGTTATTTGGTTTGGTGTAAAGTAAATACATGCATATGTTTGGTTCAAAGAAAAAATAAAATCAACTTAGAATATGCGCGGCAATAGTGGTTGTGGCGGCGCCTGCAGTTGGCAGTGGGTGGCCGCAACAGATAGCTGGAGGCAGAGATGGAGGGTGGACGGTAGTGGAAGCGGCGAGGAAGGTGGGCAGCTGGCGACAACGGCAGCGGGCGGCTATCTNGCCCCAATAACAATCTACATGTTAACAACATAGGAAGAAAAACATGTAACCTCTAATTGCCGGCATGCCTACAAAAATCCATGTATCATGCATTTTATCAGTGCAGTCTTATGTCATATGAGTGACTATGTCAATTTAACATCCAAGGTATGAAGCATGAACATTCCCCAACAACTATAGCCACGATGGAACAAAAGAACCCTGAAAACAACTTTACACCAAGACAGATATTGACGNGCACGAGTTGTTCGCGTGTTGGCGAACAACGAGCCGTTTTGACAGCCCTAAATGTAAGTTCTTGAGAGAAATGTTTAAATTTTAATAGGTGTTAGTTGTCATAAAAGCAGAAGATGCATTTTATATTCTTACAATTTCAAATTAAAGCTAGCTCTACTTTCATCATACATTTTAACATTAATAATTATTGAAATATTGATGTTAAATAAATATTACTTTTAGAGATTTTAAATTTAGTATATAATTTATTTGAGTTAAAAATTTCAGCAATTAAAGATAGAAGTGCCTTGCAAAATGTAAAAATATTAAAAACATTTAGCATGAAAATTAAAATCAATGTTGTATCATGTTAGTCATCAGGATATCTCCGGTTGTAAATGGGTCTAGTTGAGCTTGAGTAACACTTAGCTTTAATATGATTACTTAATCAAACTCGACCTTAATTCTAAGTTCTCACTCTCGAATAAAGAAACTTATGATGTTGGATGCACTCCATGGAAAAATAATTCCATACAGACACTTTATGCAGAAATGCATACGGTGTCTGATCTCTACCGTTCATCACAACAAAGATGTATTTTGATGGGCCCTATTTAATTTTTTTTTTTTTTTAAAAAAAAAAAAACTTGATGAACAATGGAGATCAAACACTGTATAAAATAATTTTTCCACTCCAAGGCCCAAAAAATGTCTGATATATATAATATCTAAAATAATATGTTTCTTTTTTAAAGCAAATTAAATATTAAAAAAATAAAAAATATATATGATTATATTTTATAATTAAAATAAAAAGAAATTTATTTTTTTATTAAAAAATGAAACTTATATAGATCTATCTTGTCATTAATAATTTTTTTTTTTTGAAAATTAATGTTATTAAATTTTTTGATATTATTTATAGTGTTTTATTAATTTATTTTTTAGAAAAAGAAAGGTGGTAATTTGACTTGTATTCAACTCATTAAAGATATATACTAAAACTTTTACTCATGAATCAACTTGACAGTTGACTCAGTTACACACTTGAGGACATCCACATCACATAAGAATTACATATCTAATATTAGAATTTGATATTTATTTATAAAACATTTTAAATTCTCAATTACATCAAAACATAATTAAATTATGCATTTCACTCTAGTAATTATATTTCTTTCTGATTTCAAAAGACTCGGGCTGTTGTATAAATAAAAGATCAAAATGTAGATATTTACATAAATATAAAAGAATTGTCTGACATGTATGTAAATCTCCCAAATCAGAATGCTTCAAAATTACGTTCAATAAAATAAATCAACTGGAGAATCCAAATTATAATGGGAAGTACTGGTAAATGCAATAATGAACTTACTAACATAAAAGGTCAACACATACAATCCAATAAAACAAAAGAAATTATTTAAATGAAATAGATTGCCAGACTGAATAGGGAATATAAACATCAACGTGTGGATCACGAATTTGCATCATAAACAACAATCAAGCAGAGTCAATCTTCTGACTTCAATCAATCCAACAAATATGAATCGGTAAAAGTGAAAAAAATCTCGGATTTTAATGTTGAATGGGTTAACATAATCAATGTTTGGTTTGTTTAGAAGAAAGTCGATGTGAAAGAAATGCAGTGTTATTTGGTTTGGTGTTAAAGTAAATACATGCATATATTTGGTTCAAAGAAAAAATAAAATCAACTTAGAATATGCGTGGCAATAGTGGTTGCGGTGGCGCCTGCAGTTGGCAGTGGGTGGCCGCAACAGATAGCTGGAGGCAGAGATGGAGGGTGGACAGTTGTGGAAGCGGCGAGGAAGGTGGGCAGATGGCGACAACGGCAGCGGGCGGCTATCTACCGCGAAAAAATATTGCTTTCGGAGTTCGGACGCACAGCTGCGTCCGGACAACGGACGTGATACAGGGCGGAGCGGGAGCTCGGACCTCCACTGTATCACGTCGTGTGCTGCGTCCGGACTCTGGACGCAATATTTTCTCATCTACCTTAGCGTTGGCAAGGGGGAGGTGGAAATGGCAGCTGGTGGTGATAAACATGCTAAAGTTTGCAATGCATTTGGAAATCACCCAAATCTAATAAATTCGGAATATATCATTTTTGAATTGAGAGGTTAATTCCGAAGTTACTAAAATTTTACATAGCATACTGTTTTCATTCAATCAAACACCGAAATTTTGAGAAATCATACATTTGATTTACTTTATACCACTAAAACAGGGAGAGAAACAGTCCCTATTATTTAAGCTACTGTTCTATATAACTGTGAGAAAATTAACATAACTTGTTGAGAAAATAATGACGCTGGCATTATAGATATTTAAGCTACTGTTATATATACAGAAGTTGAAAAGCATGGAGTAAAACAAGAATAACAAACAAAGCTGAGTTTAATACCTGAGTCAGATCCGTGGAATATGCTCGATGTCAATCAAGTGTGTAATAAAAGAATTGAGAATTTCAGGTCAAAATAAATGTCTGATTCTATCTGAAAACAAGGCTTGCATTTTGCTGTTGTCTCAAGATTTCAATCATGTAAAGATAGAAAGATTTCAAAGCCTTGACATCGTTTCCCTGTTTAGAAAGATCACACATGGAAGGAAGGATTAGTTTTTGCGTCAACTGATGCACTCTGGTGACATTTAACGTTGATAAACAAAAATCTTCTAAAAAATCGCAAAATTTTTCATTTTCTGCCTTTTCTGATGCAATTACACATTTGTTAATTGATTTTATGTATCCCATTCTAGAGGAGTATGAGTGTATGAAATCATTTATTTGATGAAATTTATGAAGAGAAAAGGCACAACTCTCCCATTTCATTCTAGGAAGATTTACATACATACCACTCATGTCCTATGCAATTAGATATCTAACACCTAAACTTCAATTTTTACATACCTATGCATGAAAAGGATGTATACCACATTTTAAAAGTTAAAATAGTTGTAGGTTTGATATGATATAAAAGATATGGGTGATATAAATGTTAAAAACAAAGTTTAGGTGTTAGATATGTAAATTCAAAGAAATTGGATGGTATGTATGTAAATGCCCCTTCATTCTAAGTGCTTTCCACCTAATTCTAGATCATCAGGGTTCTTTGAGCAAAATGTCTTCTTTAATAGTAGTATAATTCAGTACTTGATATGTGTGATGTAATTTCAGAGGATACCAAACTTAACAAGTAGAAAAAACTTCAAAGCAAAGAAGACATAAACCTGCACATTTGCACAGTACTGTTCTGCTAAATCATGTGGACAATGAGCTGTCAAGAGGCCTTTTGAGACAAAATGAACAAGGAAGTCATCACCAAGCTTCTCATACATGACCTTCTGAGCCAATACAATTTCCCCAAGAAGAACAAGCTGGGCAAATAAGAGTATATTTTCAATGAAAGGCTCTAACGAAAAGCATAATAATTAAATAATGTAAATAAATAAGTAATTAAATTTTCTCCCTATTTTCATTTCAAGGTCAAATGACCCAAAGCACAATAATGGATACATTGTATTGAGATCAAGCGTCCATTTTATCCTACTAAATGCGTAAGCTTATTTATGGCTTGAAAATCTCATAGTGAAACAAAATGCATTCAATCATTAATGTTCCAAGTATTTTATTGAAAAGAATAAGGGATAATTGCATCCATAGCACTGGAAACATTGCTATTTACAAAAACTAGCACCTAAGTGATTTTTTAAACTACGGAACCGATGCATTTATGCGCGGCATGATCAAATCATTAGAATTTTGATAAAAAAGCAAAACATGGGTTGTTTATTGACTTTTGAGTGAAAATTTGAAAAATGGATGAAAGAGTTATTTGCTTTGTAAATAGTAATATTTTGAGTGGTATGTATGTAATTGCTCCAAAGAATGAATAAATGTGGGAATTAATACCTAAACAGCGAACAATGAGATCTTAAGGATTTAACCAAACAAGTTATATCACATATTAGCAGTTTTAGATGTCAAAAAGAAATAATTTTTGATACAAAGCATCAACTGGACAGATCCTAGTAGCATGTTAAATGGAGAATGATGATGGTAAATTTTTCTTAATGCAGAGCCTTGTCAATAAAGATTCCAAGGGACAACGAGCACAAGAGAGTCATTCTAAATGAAAAAGTGTAAACAATAAATGAAAATATTACATGTTAGCTATTCATGCAAAGGCAACTCAGTAATTCTTGAGAAGACTACAAAATTTGTCACTTCATACTTTATTCCAACAACAAATATCACGCATCGAACCAAGACCTTCAGCACAGCTGAGAACCAACCACCAATATCCTATGTAGGATGATTTAATGATTACAAAGCATTTTTGTTCAAACTAGCATCTTTATGTTATTTCATCTCTTCACACGCTAAATGCAAAAAATATTTATTTAAAATATTAGTCATCAATCACAAAATGACATAATTTTATATAATAAAAATGAAAAGTGTTATTAAGAAAAAGTAAATTTCTCACACATGAAAAGTAACAAATTGTCTGAGACAAAAGTTTAAAAATTCAAGAGAAAAGGACAGTCATTCTTACAGTATTTGCATCATGGAACTCAAGCGACTTGTCCAAAACACTGTACAGGCAGCAATTAGTTGCAAATTTCTCAATAATGAAGTTTCCAAAGCCAGGAACCTGGACAGGATTGATTTCATAGATTAGTTGACACGCTATTTCTGCAAGTAGATGTCTCAAAAGATAAGAACCCAAGATAAATTACATTGGAATATTTACAAACATACCACTCAATTCTTATGTATTTACACATCTAACACTTAAACTTCAATTTTTACATATATGTCATCTTCCATATGCATGAAAAGATGTATGTCACTTCTTAAAGTTAAAATAGTAGTGTTATTGACGTGATATAAAATATTTGAGTGGTCTAAATTTTAAAAAGCAAAGTTTAGATGTTAGATATGTAAATAAATAGGAAATAGGTGGTATGCATGTAAATGCCCCAATAACAATCTACATGTTAACAACATAGGAAGAAAAACATGTAACCTCTAATTGCCGGCATGTCTACAAAAATCCATGTATCATGCATTTTATCAGTGCAGTCTTATGTCATATGAGTGACGATGCCAATTTAACATCCAAGGTATGAAGCATGAACATTCCCCAACAACTATAGCCACGATGGAAAAAAAAAACCCTGAAAACAACTTTACACCAAGACAGATATTGACGTGGGAGCCTGCTACAATGCCGGGTTCAGCGTACCGTGATCCCAGTCGCGGTAATTCCACGAACGGCGAAATCTGGGCTTCCATAATTGCAGGTTTAGACAGGAGGGGTGCGCCGACTTCCAAATTTTAGCATATCTTTTATTCCTTTTTTATTTCTTTCAAATTTCCTATTTCTCTATTTCTAATTAAGCTTTTTGTGAGGAAACTATTTATATGTTGCTATTTTGCTGGTTTAGGGACTTCTGCTGTTTTGAGTTTATGGAGATTGTAATCCCCGCCATGGGCGTCTTATAAACCATCGTTTAAAATATATTTTTATTCTCAGGCCATAGTGTCTCACGATATTGACCAATACAACTTATAAACAGTTGGACAGGTCGGACACCCGCGATTCAACCTCCTAAAGCGATGAAGACGCTAAGAGGTTGTCAAAATTCCAACTTAAAATATGGATTTTTTGAAATTACAAAAATTGATTCAAAATTGAACTATTTGTGATTATTTGGACTTGCAAAAAATAATTTAAATCTTGGATTATCTGGACATGTAAATTTTGAATTTACAAAGACTTTAAATACGAAATACATAAATTGGGGCTAAATTCAAGCAAATAATTATCGTTTCTAATATGCTAAACGGTGACTTAATATGCACTTTCAACACAATCTTCTTACTAGCGAACTGAAGGCGGTAAAATGCTCAAATGAAGCTTTGTGTGGAGTACAAATCATAACATTCACACAAACTTTCAAAAATATTCTCATTGATTCGATAACTTGATGAACTCGTTGCCGAATATGCTATACTCCAATTCACAAGCAGAAGTGGTCTTTTGAAACCATCAAAATATGATTTTTTGCATGTCATTAAGTTAAGGTTAACACAAACTGTCAAAGTTATAGAATGATTTTGCCACCAACTTCGCAATGTATGTGCAAGCGAACAAGAGGCGTTAATTGGATTCAATGATATAATATCCACAAAATTTTATCATCAAATGTTCCTAAAATTGACATAAATTTCATGGCTATTATAAACTCAAACAATATGCCACAAATTTTATGTAAATCTTTTAAGATTCATACAAATAACATAACACACTGTTAAGGCTTATGTGAGCATCAGAAAGAATCCTAAAATGCTTTATGAATATACGCAAATTAAATATGCAGATGCATCAAATTTTCTATAGTTATATCATGACGTGAAAATATAAATGTGCTATATAAATGAATTAAGAAACATGGAAATTTATCATTTGAATGCTTTGAAAAATATTATTTTAATAGTTCAAAGTTAATGAAATTGAAAACCCGCATGTGCTCTACCAAATTGATTAATGTTTAAATTTTAATGGTTTGAGAATGTTGAACGTTCACTCACTTGATCTAATAAACGAGTGAAATTCTTTTAAGAAAATCTATAATCATTTTAAAGTTAAAACCTCACATATTAAAAATAAATAAATTCAACATAATCAAACCATGCATGATTTCAATTGCTCCACCATATCTAAAAGGCAGGGATGTAAGTTTTACTCAACAGTGAAAGGGGCCCATTCTAGTCCTGAGATCAGCATACAACGAAATTTGGGCTCCCTCAATTGCATGTTCGGATGGAGGGGAGCACCAACTTACAAAATTTAGCATATCTTTTAGTCATTTTTTATTTATTTCCTATTTCACTATTTCTGATTAGATTTTTCTATAAGATAACTATTTATATGTTGTTATTTTATTGATTTAGAGATTTTTTGCTTTGTTTTGAGTTTATGAAAATTGTAATCTTTGTTTTATATTTTGAGTATTATATTATGTTAGAAGTTATATTAGAAAATAATTTATTCATATTAGAATTTATGAGGATTAGATTTATTTAGTTAGAGTAGATTTATTTTCTTAGATTGGGTCCTATTTTAAGCTTTTCTAATTTATGTCATTTCATTTATCTTCAAGTAATTATGATGAATTAATTAATGAAGATATATATGTTATATCTTTCTTTTCATGTTATTTTCTTTTTCTTATCTTTCATATTCTAAGATTCATGAAAGTGTATTTATATCTCATTTCATATCAATAAAATAATTCCGCTTAATTCTGAAAACCAATATGATATCAGAACTTTGAAACAAATCCTAAAGTCTCCTTCCGCCGGAAACTTGCTATTCCCTACAGTTGGTAATCTTTGTCGTGCTGCATGCCCTTCCTCTGCCTCCTCTTTTCAGTTTTTCTGGCGGAAAATTTATCTCTATAGGCCCCGCCGCTGAAATTTCCTCTTGCAACCTTTCCCGCTATCGAATTCCCTCCTGCAACCATTCCCACATTTGGAACTCCTTGCAGAAATTAGCTGCCATAACTTCTCTGCCATGTCAGTCAAAGATTCTGTTCATTATACGCTCTCTTGAGGGATATCTTACCACTTCCTGCTCCTCGCCACCAGTGGAGACGCTGGACCCAAATCTAGGGGTTCCAATGGTAGATTGCGTTGTTGGAAGTTTGATCTGTTGGAGAAGGGAGATGTTTGGTTGGGACGAGGGTGCAATGTTCTACAACTGCTAGGCCCATTTTCTGTGTGGTGACAGTGATCCAGACCATGGCTTCCTCACCCACCACGCCTCCCTTTTCAAGTCAAGGAGTTCATCCGCGGCTTCTCGAGTGAGAAAGGTGAATTTCCCTATCGCGAGTCTTGTCCACAAGCCGGCCACCTCACTATCACCATGGAAGACACGTTTCATGTAGAGTTGGCTGACAATATCCAAAAGCTCCCAGCTGAAAATTTGCCCTTATTGGAAACTACAGTTGCTGAGGTGTTGGCGAGTCTTCGGTCTAAAGTTGTCGACGAGATGGGTGACATTGAGGAGCTTGTCATTGGAGATGTCCAGATTTTTCTCTCATTCAAGGAGAACTCCGATTCCATGCATTCCATTAGGGTTGAGTACATGTCAAGCTTGTGAAGATCATTGGAATCACAATAACAGCTTCTTGAGTAAAAGCCAAGGCAACTTATGTAACTCCCTTATGCAAGAACTGTATGAACATCAAATCTATGGCTTGTCGTTCTGGACTTGGGGGGCATCATTGTTCCAAGGTACTGTGATCAAGTTCCCCATTGCGGTGAAGAGCCTTGCCAGTGGATCCATGGATTATTTCACCTTATAATAGTAAATATGCAGATATTCAGACACTTAAGCTCCAGGAAAATCCAGAGACGTACCTACTAGAGAGCTTCCTAGAAACGTGTTTCTCTTGTTGGATCGCCGCACAGTCCAATTTGTTGTTCAGGCACAAGGCTTACAGTTATCAACATTTATGGTGTGTTCCAAGCATCTGCAGCTCAAAAAGGAGATGTAGGAGTTAAACAGGTATAGAACAAGCAAGTGAAATGAGCTCAAATGAGTCATCCATCTTCACCTTAGATGAGGAATTGGAATTTAAAGTTTTTTTTCCTGCAATAGGTCTCCTTCGGAGTTTTTTCCTGCAGCAAGCCCTCATTCGAAACTCCTCCGGAGTTTTTCTCTACAGCAGGTCATTCTCCAGAGCTTTTCCCTGCAGCAAGCTATCCTCCGGAGCTTTTTACTATAGCAAGCCATCCTCCGCAGCATTTTTCTTGTAATGGGCCCTCCTCCGGAGCTTTTTCCTTGCAGCAGGCCCTCCTCCGGAGCTTTTTCCTTGCAGCAGGCCCTCCTCCGAGGCTTTTTCCTGCAGATGACCCTTCTCCGAAGTTTTTTCCTACCGCATGCCCTTTTTTAGAGCTCGTTCCTACAACAAACTATCTTTCAGAGCTTTTTCCTACAGCAAGTCCTCCAGAACTTTTTCGTACAGCAAGATCTCCTTCGGAGTCTTTTCCTACAGCATGACCCTTCTCTTTTCCTGTAGCAGGATTAACTCTGATGCTTTTCCTTTAGATTGTATACTTCCTTGTAAATTTTCATGCAGCATTATCTATAGGAGTCTTCGACCTGCTTACTGATACTACAGAAAGTGCAATCAAAGACAACCACAGTTAACTAAAAATATCCTAAATGCTTTTGGGGTTGATTATCAAGTACAAAATGACGACTTCAAGTTCTACCTCACAAAGAATTTTCCTCGTCCATTATTTGATATTTCCAAATTCAAGTTGAACATTGAACTTGAGGGAGTGTTAGAAGTTATCTTAGAAAAAAATTATTTATATTAGAAGTTATGAGGATTAGATTTATATAGTTGGATTGGATTTATTTTCTTTCCTATTCTAGATTTATTTCTTAGATTGGATTTATTTACTGTCCTATTTTAGGCTTTCCTAATTTATATGGTCTTCTTTATCTTCAAGTAATTATTATGAATTGATGAAATGAAGACATGAGTGTTATATCTTTGCTTTCAAGTTATTTCTTTTTTCTTTTATTTCCTATTCTAAGATTCATGTAATGATAATTGAACCTCCTTTTCATATTAATTAAATAATTTCGCTGAATTATGAAAATTAACATATGCATTTCTTTTGCAAGAGGAGTGTCTGTATCTCACTCAAGAAGAGATGATGAAATTTCCTCGCCGGGCAAAACATTGCAGATTCAAAATTCCTTTCACTGTTTTCAGACGAGAAAGTCGCCGAACACCTATCCCCTTTCAAATGGCATTGACATCACATAATTTTGTTCCCCTTATCATTCCATTACTACCTCCCTTCTAAATCCATTCCCATAATATCTTCTAGGAGCTCTAGAATGATATCGTATATGTTATCAGACATGTTATTAAAATCTTTGACATTTGTTGGACATTTCTTCGTACAAACACAAACAAATGGAAACTATAAACAAAATACAGCCAAAAGATTGATATTTACATTCTACATATTCCCTCTCATTCTTCTTCTCTATCACTTCATCTTCATAGCTTCTCACCAGACATTTTTGGAAGTTGTAGCAGTCTCATCCCAAATATTTTAGATTGGCACGCTTGAGTCCCACTTTGCCATTCAATTAAGTTAAGTGTTACATAAGGCGTTAACTCCAGTTTATGAAAATGAATTTCTAGGATTTATTCCCTTAACATCAAACATAACTCCCCATCAACTTGGGGCATCTTCTACTCTCACTCATTTCATGGTGTTTAATACAAAGTTTTGGTATCACCTGTTACCCTCACATCAGTCCTCAATTGTCATCAAGATTAGAGAACATCAAGGACATGTATATTATGAAAACAAAAACTGGTTATAATGCCAAGCATATAAAACTACGTCTAGTTAATATATAGGAAAAAAACGAAGAGAATATAACTTGAGCACTGAAACAGTCACATAAATCAATTATTTCATTATAATTTATTCATCGCCCCTCCATCAATGGAAAAAGAGAGAGTGATCTTTTAGAATGAATTTGGAACCAGAAAAAAGGGAGAACAGAGCAAACATAAAGAGAGATAGAACTCGAAAAGAAGTATACAAAGTACACTAGTATGAATTACAATGCTTCTCCAAGTCAAAGGAGGTTGATGCTAATGATGAGTCGGAGCCTTGTTTAAAGTGTTATAAAAAACTTCAGAAAAACTATAGTTCCATGCTCAAGCTAGAAGTTAGTAGGTAAAAAAAAGTTAGACTTTGTAACCTGTGCCTTCCACCTCATTATGCAGAATATATCAAATGAATTTTTTAAGTAAATTTTTTAAAAATGTATTATGCAAATATAAACTTATTTAAATGGCTTTGATTTAAAAAAAAAGGTATGTAGAACTAAAGGGCATTTGCACATCAAGTTTAATCAAATGTTCGAATATTCATAAACATTCATAAAATTATATCACCAGTTCATTGTTAGATAGTACATCATCAGTAATGATCATCATTATTGATCTTAATCTACAATGTGGGTGTATAACTGTGTTCGTAATGAACTTTATCTATGTAAAGCATAACAAATTATTCACACACACAAATAGTGAGAGAACTATATCAATATAAGTTTATTAATATAAGTTTTTAAATAAGCACATCATCATTATTGATATTTATATGTTGTGGATGTATAACTGTGTTAGCAATGAACTTTTTCTATGAGAGATGATATTAACAAGCGGATAAAATTATATTTACTGTTCGAGAAGAGAATAAACATTTCCTTGCCAAAAGGATGAAAAACTTTCCTTCACACATAATGGGCGTGCACATGCATACCCATACAAAACCGCTAAATATCAATATGTGAATGTGTGTGTGTGCGCGTGCGTGCGCGCGTTTATTTTTGTGTCTCTTTACTTCCTACCAGTATGCATAAAGGTTGCCTCGTATATCTGTTTCAGCACCTATTACTCTATACATGCCACATAGCAGCTATGCGAGCAAAATATCAGAAAAAGTACCTTTTCTTCATCGCTATACTTGCTGCACCAGTCTTTAATAAGTTTGATAAAAATCTGCACACAAATCTGGAAGATTGGAAAAATTAAGTATCATTTCATCCTTTCTTTTTTTTTTTGCAAAGTTATGCTTATCTGATAAAATTTGCATGAAGAATACATGCAATAGATCATTGATCCGCATTTACATGCATACCTTCCTCACAACAACGTCTTTATAGCTGCAAGATGTTAACAACAGTAGCTGCATTATAGCATCCAAAAAATTCCTACTATTTGCGACAAGGAAAACGGAAGAGAGATCGTGAGCCGTCAGAACATGCAAGAATGTGTAGAACATTCGTTGAAGCTCTTGCAATTCGCGTATTTCCTACATGAAGGAAAATGAGGATTATGTCGCAAACAGTTCACTAACTCTTCTTTTTCTCAAGCATCCAAGATCTACTATAAATTGTAATATTTTTTGACAGTTACGAGAGGTACCGCAATTTAAAATAACACGACTTGATGATTTTTATACCCATACGTCTTCCTCCAAATAAATTGTAAATATTATGAAATGCTTAAAATGTGAGCGGAGCGACCTGCGTCGGACTGGAATGCAAGCCGCGCGACGCCCACAAGCGCCGGAGACAGGGAGAAAGGCTGCCATTTTTTTTTTTTCCCTATTATCCTGCTTTCCTTTTTTTTTTAGTATTTACCTAGATTTCCATTTTTTGTTTTTTCTACCCTATTATCCTTCTTTCCTTTTTTTAGTATTTTCCTATATATGTGTTGTATTAGGGTTTGAATATTAGATTTTTATGTTTTTTTGTTTAGGACAGCCGCCGATGTCCATTTTTGTCTCTTCAAATGGATAATCCGGTTGTATCTCTCTCTCGAGGTGGTGATTATCTCACTTCTCCCCTTCCGCATCTTCCCCGTGATCATGCAGCCGCCCTCGAATAGCACCCATTTGTTGTTCTTCACTGTAGTTTTCCAATTCCAGTCCTTGCTCTCCGCCATCGCCCTAGACAACCTCCCCTTGTTGTCCTACAATCAACAACCCTCCCACTTCACTGCCCCTCACCGTCCCAATCCTCCCCTTCACTGCCCCTCACCGTCCCAATCCTCCCCTTCACTGCCAACGCTATTTCAATCCATACTTTTGTTGTCCCGACCACCCACAACCAATTTAAGCCACCTACCTCCACTCCCCAACCACCTAGCCGATCAGCATACCCATGGATGAAGCCCTAGTGTGAGTTTGAGTCATGTTTTTTGTAATTTCTCTTTCAAGTTTGTTTGATGGTAACATCCTATTTGCTTTCAGTAATAATATTTGATTTTTCTAGTAGTTTGGGTGTGAACTCCAACATCATTTTATATCAGTGTTAGCCTAACCCTAATCTTATCCAACGATTTCTAACATCATTTTATATCAGTGTTAGCCTAACCCTAATCTTCTCACCATCCAACAATTCCTTCCACCTACCTACACACAAAACCCTAACCACACCCCTAAGAAGACATATGTCGGATTTTGATCAAGAACCCACCATGGACAACAAACAATAGCTACTCCGCCAAGTGCTATATTGGCTCGATACCATTAAGGAAAAAACCCAAGGCAGGATCATCGTCAACCATAATAATGAAATACGTGAAAGAGAGTAAATAAAACACCTGAATCCCTTTCGTATGGATGATTCCAGTGGAGAATAAGAAAGACCACAACGCTTTGGGGTACAGTATCAACGGAGGCCTAGAGCTGTCTATTGGAAGATACAAAGATGAGGTGCCTACTAGAGGATACAGAGATGATGTGTCTACTGGAAGATACAGAGATGAGATATATCACTGTCGATCGCAATAGTTAAATCCGTGAATGAGACAAAATAAAACACCTGAATCCCTTTTGTAGGGATGATTCCAATAGAGAAGAAAGAGAAGACATACCACAATGCTTTGGAGTACAGTACCAACAAAGGTGTAGAGTTAAAGTGCCTATTGGAAGATACAGAGATGAGGTAATTGCTGGAGGATACAGAAATGAGACGCCTGCTAAAAGATATAGAGATGATTTGCCTATTGGAAGATACCGAGATCTAGGAATGAAGGTGGACCTACTGAACTTCGAGGGGAGAATGGCTACAAATGATTTCCTTGGGTGCATGGAGACGGTTGAGTACATATTTAAATACAAGGACGTGCCCGATGACAGAAGAATGAAACTTTCCGCCATTAAGCTGAAGAAACTGCTCCTTTGAGGTGAGAGAACCTGAAAAGAGAGAGAGAAGCAGAAAGGGAGGGACAAAAGCACTTTTTCGAAGAAGATGAAACAGGTGATACAACGACGATACCCACCCACACATTACCACCATAATATTTTCTTGAAGCTTCATTATCTGTAACAGAAGAAGCTATCAATTGAGGAGTACACGACATAATTTATGCAGCTCAAGTTGAAATGTAAGTCGAGGGAGACAAAGGAGCAAATCGTAGCCAAGTATTTAGGAAGCCTATTGGGCACTGATAGATCTGCAAACTTTAGCACTAAAATGAAGAGATAATAAAAGAAAAGTAGACAATCACCGCCAGCCAGACAATCACCCATGGTTGGATACCTCAGGAGGACCAAACCTCAAAGAGTGGAGCACGTTGGTCCAGAGCACGACAGAGCCTCTCAAGCGAGAAGCTTGAGATGAGTCACCCACTACAATCCCAACCAGAAAATGCATTAGGTGTAATCGCTTTTAGTTTCCCAACGAGTCGAGTTGTGACTTTCACCGAGAAGGGGGCAGTCGAGGAAGTTAGCAATGAGGAAGCAACTAAAGAAAAGGGTGAGAAGTATCAACTTCCACAAAATAAGGGTTACATGCTTGTGGTTCGACGAGTCCTTCAGATTGAGACATCAAGGGAGCAATAATGGTTTGATCATAATATATTTTATACTCGTTACACCGTGAAGGGAAATGTATCCAACATCATCATCGATGGAGATAACGGCAGGAATGTGACGTCAACACAGGCGGTGGACAAATTGAGCATCACGATCTAAAGACATCCCCAGTCATATTCCCTGGCATAGTTGAAGAAGGTGAGCAAGATCAGCATTGATGGAAAGTGTTTCTTGGAGTTTTTGAATGGGAGACAGTTGCAGGATTAGGTTTGGTACAACTGCCACCTTTTATTGGGGAGATCATGACAATATCATTGGAAGACTCAACATGATGGGTACATGAACACCTACTCATTTATCAAAGATGACAAAAACATAGACCTTCTACCTTTCGCGAAGTCTGAGATTACAGGTGCCCTTGCTGCAAAGAAGCATCATAGGATCAATTTTAGTGATGACATAAGACTGCGAGAGAGAAATGTATGTAGCAGACACAAGACAACCAATATAGAGAGAGTTTCAGGGCATCTTGTTTGCCAGCTTACCACCCTGGCCACCACCATTTTGGGAGATTTAGATTGTCCTCACCTCGGATTAAGTTGAATCAACCTTGGGTTGTTTTTGGATAATTCATCAGTATATACATGGCTCGCAAACTCAGTTCAGTTGTGAGATCTCAGAAGATTGAACTGACATGGATTGTTGCTCGCAAATGGGGAAAGCTCCTCAAGTATTTTGGGAGACAGTGCAGTCGTGAGTGGGATCCATAAGCTTTTAGGGTTGTAGTCGAAAAGCTATTAGTATCAAGAGGTTATAATAGCTCCATCACCAGTAATTAGTTGACAGAAGTTTCAATGAATGAGATCAAATCTTCCCTGACCCCGGTAGATTAACGAGGGAGCTACCTGTGTTGAACGAGGATGCAAGCAAAACTCCGACGAGCGTGCGAGAAAACGAGAGCCGATTAATCTCAACTTTAATTTTTTGTGCTTTCTTTTCTCTTATCCTTCATTCTATTTTAAGTTTTCCTATATGTGTTTTATTAGGGCTTGAAAGTTAGTTTCCGCTATGTTTTGTTTAGGAAAGTCGTCAGTGTCCATTTTTCTTCCTTGGAGGGTTGTATCTGAGAGATTGGGTGATGCTTCAACTGTATCTCTCTCCCGATTAGGTGATTATCTTCCCTATCCCCTTCCGCATCTTTCCCATGACGCTCCCGTCTGCCCTCCACCATTGCAGCAATCCCCCCTCCCAAATAACACTCGTTTGATATTTTTCACTATAGTTTTCTAATTCCATCCCTTCTTGCTCGCTGTCACCGCACCAAATAGCCGCCCATTGTTGTCCTGTAGTTCACAGCCCTTCCGCTTCACTGCCCCTCGCTGTCCTAGCCCTCTGCTTCACAGCCAACGCAATTTCAGCCCCTCTTTTTGCTGTCCCAAGAACTCACAACCCATTTCAGCCACCTACCTCAACTCCCTTACCAACTAGCCGACCTCCACCACCCATGGATCGAGCCCTAGTGTGAGTTTGTGTCGTGTTTGTTGTAATTTCTCTTTCAAATGCATTTGATTATAGCCGTCTATTTGCATTTAGTAGTAATATTTGCTCTTCCTATTGTGATTTGGGCGAACTACGGTATCACCCCTACTTTGAAGATCAAAGGAAATATCAATCAAAATCTTTTTTCTCTAATTGAGAACAAGCATGCACAGGGAAAATATAATCGAAGTGGAGTGAATAGGAAAAACATTAAAGCAAGGTCAAAAGATAATGACTTAGAAGTGTGCAATAACGACTCACAAAAATTGGAGTTAACACCAATGCAACACCAGCATGAATAATGAAGAATTTTCAAATTGGCCCTGAACAATCAGGATAAGGCCTATGACCATTTCATTTTCCAATTTCCCACACCAGCATCTCATATTTTAGATATTTTAGAAGCTGAGAAATTATTATAAAAAGATACATTAAAATTATTTCAGCAATTTGAACCTTGCAAAAAAAAAGGAGGTGCACTCACCATAAACTTAATTCGTATACTTATCCCTAGCTCATCTTATAGCATGGTATTCAACTAAAACATGGAATACAAGTGCACTTTAATAGAAAAATATAACACAAATGACTATTATCTGTTACTTTAACATCACTTTGCATGAATAAAGGAAACGGAATGGATTTATGAACTATTTCCTCAAACTATTTTAAGAACTAGTAGCTTCGCAAATGCCAATATGCAAAACTAAAAGAGAATTATAGGTACTGATAAGTTCAGCAGGTTCAATCCAAGATTTTAGGAGCATAGCATTTTTTCTATAATAATGAGGTATCATTTACATATTAAATGACATGAAATTTTGATGCTTAACATCCAGGTCTTGTGGCCCAAGGTATTAACATTCCAAACTCGGATTACAAAAAAATTTCACATGGCATATCTATTAAATATATCAAAAGGCATCAATAAAGAACAATAAAATCTCAAAACCAAAGCTTTTTCTTCTGCCTATCAAATTTAAAGTAAAAAGTAATACATACCTCAGTATTGCACTCAGAACCAAAAGAAAATCCCTCATTTGAAAGAAAACCAAATAATCTGCTTGCTAATATAGGGAATATTTCTTCTAATATGCTCTCAACAGAGTTACCAAATTTGCATATCACTTGATTGATTAGCAAAAGCAAGTCCACAATATCATTTGGCTGAAATAATCAAGAGTGCTTTGTCAAAAAGAGAAAACAAAGATTCAGACAAAAGATAATGAATACTTCACGGATTAGTAAGCTTATTTATGTCATAGTACATGATGATTTCAAAATAAATGTAAACTTAAGTACAATTCTTAAAGTTAAGTAAGCTCTTGCCACAGTATTAAAACATAGAAACTCAACTCTTGATTCATCATGAAATATGTGGAGTTGATTCCAGAATAATTCTTGGCTCTTCCTTTTTCATGTGAATTATGAACAAGTTACAAACCAAAATTCTATTTCAATAAGGCTCCAGTATAATTTTATTTGCAGGGGGTGTGATAATACACGTTAGGAAACCTTGGCTTGATTTTGAAAAAGAAGCGTATAGATGTAGGGTTGGAAAACTTAGGGTTTCCATATGGAGGAAGCAATGGACTTCTACAATTTGGAAATGATAGAGAAATGTTTTAAAGTATTGATCTGAAGTTTGGAGGAAATTTTCAAGGATTTTAGGAAAAGACAAGTGGAAGCAAACTTAAATTAGGTTACAAAACAAGTAAATTTTTTCCCTTTTTTTTCAAAGGAGGAGATAGGGTCGGCCATGGCAAATTAGAAGGGATGTAGGAGAAGCCTAGGATTAAATTTAAACAAAACCCATAGATGAAATAAGTTGCAAAATCAAAAATCCCTCAGCAAAGTATCTATCCACCACCACGCTCCATCATGTGGAATTATGTTAGACCGGTACCGACGGTGTCTATCGCCTCATGCTCCATAGAGTCAGCGTCGAGCCCGCCAAATAATTTTAAGACCTATGCTAGGCGCAAGAATAGAAGGACAATTAAATCATTTGTTAGTTATTTTGTAGGATATAAATATGGCTTAATATGTTTAGGCTTATGTCATACATGATTATTGTATTGAATCTTAAGATTAGGGTCTGGGAGAGAATTGCATACCTCTCAAATTGTAGGTTTATTTGAATTGTGTTGTTTGTGTTGGTAAAGTAAAATATTTTGTTTGCCCTAATATGTGAAAGCTCGTTACTTTCCTATCAAATTAGAGCATTTGAGGTCGTTGCTCCGCTAGAAATCTTTCTAGTTTGCATTTGAGATCGTTGGTTCGCCTCATATTATTCTAAAATCGTCTAGGTGCCCTCCCCATCACAGCGACTGTCCGCCTTCATCAATGAAGATCGCAATACAAAAGCAATTCTAGCTAGATGGGAAGCCAACAACGAGATTGCGGCGTTGCCTTCTTGACCAAACATCATGAAATAGTTGTGATTCGTGCAAGCTGGGAAGCCAGAGCCGTGATCGCGACATATAGGAGTTTCATCTTCGAGATTAAAAATAGTTTTGGGAGTAATGACGATCAAGAAAACAGATGTTTTGGAGGAAAAATTAGCAGAGAGGTAAGATCTTGAATGCAGAAGAGTTTCTTGCACATGGAGAGGTGGTTATCGTCTTTGGATTGGAGATACACAACTCTGGAAAAAATGATGATGAAGATCGCGAAATACCACGCAAAACCGGCCACCGCCTACTATGGGATCGAGTGACGACGTCTAGAGAAGATGCCAGTGACAGGAATCAAAAGGATTCGGGTGGCATCAGGGCAACATCGTTGCCTTAGGCGGATCTAATGCCACGAGATCGAGCAAAGAAATTGAGAACGAATTCAAGCGGCAACATCTGGAGGGAATCGCACGACATCTAGAGGTTTGAAATGAGTAGTAATAGGAGGAACATGTCGATGTGCGATTTGGGGTTGAAAAAGATGATTTTATAGATTTCGGCCTAGAACAGTGAGCTAGGGTAGGTGGGATCTTGGCCAAGAGCTGCATACAACCACGCTAGCGACTTTGTTGCGGAAGCCTTCCAAGCAGAAGGTGATTCATTAGCCTGCTTATGGGGACAGACGAGTTGATCATAGGGCGAGCCAGACTTATGGAAGAAAAAAATTAAATATGAGTCGAGGAAGGGAACTCAACACCCACTTCAAAGGTGGAATGAACTTTTGCCCAAAAAAATTGGAAAGGAGACTCGGGCACAAGGAAGCTGAAGATGTCAGTCATTGAAGGAGATGATGCATTTGATTGGATTTATTGCGTGGAGAAATAATTTGTTATTAGTAAGGTAACGGAGGAAGAAATTGATGGTTTAGAAGGGAAGGGGATTTACGCGAGCAATTTTTTTCATTAATCCAGGAATGATCTGTCATAGAACAGTTGGAAGGAAACTTTATAAAAGAGTTGAAACCAGAAATTTGAGCAGCACTTGTCTATTGAGACCTCGAGGATTGGGGGAAACTATATAATTAACGTAACTGATTGAAAATAAAAATGCATGGAACGTGTTAATATGAGTAGAACAGTTGGAGCTCCATATCAAAATGCTACAACCATGATAGTATCAAAAACTCAAATTTTAAAATTCTAAAAAGACGCTCCACGGAACAGAAATAATTGAGCGCGATAATTACAGGCCTTCAAACGTCTTACAAAGACAGATTCAAAAGAAGCAAATCAAGGGGTTAAGTTTTCGGTTTGAAGAGAAGTTTGTCCCGGGACACCTTTGCAAGGATCAATCATTGTAGGTTCTCATTGTGCGTGTAAGGATGAGGTAGTCGACGAAGAAACAAAGAAGGTTTTGGTGGAGGGGAGGAACACCCTCACTTAGATATAACAAAGGTCTCCTTGAACTTAGTGATGGCGTTCACACCAAACCACACTATGAAATTTTGGAGACAAATCAGAGAGCGAGATTTAATTGTATTGATAGATAGTGGAGCCACCCACAACTTCTTCTTCACTAAAGTAGTGGAGCAATTGGGACTTAAGATGGTCACATGAAACTAAGGAGTAATGATTGCAATGGGACAGGTGAAGAAAAGTAGGGGGGTTGTAAGGGGCTGATTTTAACACTGCAAAATAATCAATTGGTGGAGTACTTCCCTTGGATTTAGGGAGCATTGATGTTATATTGGTTATGAAATAGTTGTAGCCCTTAAAGAAGATTAAGATGAATTGGAAACTCTTAACAATAGAATTTTCGGAGAAATACAAGACAATAGTGTTTCACGGTGACCCCAGTTTGTGAAAGGCTTTGGTCACGCTCAAAACCATGGTTAGGGTTAAGATTCTTGATTGAGTTGCATAGTATGGAAGAGACACGTGCAATGGAAGTGGTAGAGATTACACTACCGGTCTAACAACTTTTACAATAGTTTGTAGAAGTTTTTAGTTGTCATTCGGATTGCCTCCTCGCAGGGAACATGAGCATGTGATAACCCAGAGGCCAGGGGTCTCTCTCATCAGTGTGAGCCCATACCGCTACTCCCGGATGCAGAAAGACGAAATTGTGAGATTGATCCGAGTGATGTTGGCGGAATTGAAGGGATCCCCATGCTATTTTAGTCATTATGAGATCACAGAGAGCATTGGGGCAATGGCTTATCGTTTAAAATTTCCGCCTTTGTTGACACTCCATCCAGTGTTTCATGTATTGCAACTAAGACATGCTACTAGTGATAATATGTCATTTTCTTCACTTCATTCTACTTTGATGGAGGATATGACAGTTCTTTTGGAGTCACTTGGTTAAAAAGGATGCTTCAAGGATCGATGGGTGGGAAAACTCTGATTAAATGGAAATAATTGTCAGATTGTGGCGTCCTGTGAAAGCCAAACGACTTCATCTAGCAATTGTTCATCTCTTCAACATTGAGAACAATGTGTCCTTTAGAAGAGGAGTGATATCACATTGGCGCCTACGGTGGCGACCGCCTTATGATCCACTGATTCAATGTCGAACCCGCCAAATAATTTGGAGACCCATGTTAGGCGCAAGACTAGAAGGGTAATTAGTCCGTTGTTAGTTATCATTGTGGGGTATAAATAGGGATTAATATGTTTAGGGATACCTCATATATGATTATTGTCTTTAATCTTAGGGTTAGGGTTTGGGAGAGAATTACCTACCTCTCGAATTTGTCCTAATCTATGTGGAAGCTCGTCTCTTTTCTATCAAATTGTTATGCCAAGCACTCCAAATTTTATTCAAGCTTGTATTAAAAGGTTTTATTACAGCCATAACAATGTTTTAAATAAGTTATTGCATAAGTCGACCTTTTAAATTCAACTTTCCTTAAAGGAGGGAGTTGATTCCATGTCTCAAGGGAAATTGAGGTGGCGATATGGAAATAGAAGTTCAGCCCCTTGTTTCAACGAGAGTGTTGTGAGGTGGTTGCCTATTTAACAATTTTCATTCATGGCCTCCCCTTTAACATCCCCTCAACTTCCTTGAACTAATGAAATTAAGTCGCAAAGCTTCACTATCTCTTTGCAAGTTAAACTACCAAGGTATACCCGACCAACTCCGACCAGCCCTTTGCAGGTTCTTTTCATCCCAACTTGACATTTTGTTTGATATATTATGCTTGTAACCCCTTGATGCATGGAATATGAATCTCCACATCCTTGTCTAATTCCTAACTTTGAAAAAAATATAAACACATCCTATACAACACATTTCTTGTTACAACATACACATGCACAACTATTTAAAATAAAGGATTGTTAATTAATTTTCTACCATAGACCAAGTAATAGACCTATGATGACCAACATAAATTCAAGAGTTGGAGGCTGGAGCAAGAAAGGTGGGGGTTGATGCTTGCCTAATAGAAAACGTATCATTAAGTAAACTATTGAAACTCGGAACATTTAGTAGTTCCTATGTCACAAATGAAAAAATCATGCATTGATGTTATACTTGTAATCAAATATAGTCGATATTTTCACTTTTCAAAAGTAAAGCTCTCTCTCCCACTCCCTACCTACTACCCCAAAAAAGATACAAAAAAAGTAATAAATACAAATTTCAACATAGAAAATGTCTAAGAATTTTGATAACTACAATACTTTAATCATGTTGTGATACAAGGACTTCCACATATGAAGCAAAGATTGTATTTTGCAAAAAAAATTTTCATTAAAGAAAAGTAAAGGAACAAATAAGATAATAGAGATAAAAAGAGAAAGAAAGGCGTGGACGATATGATGGTCATAGTGACGAGCGAAGCAAAAAGAATACAAAGTGATGCCCATCATATTTCAAAATCATTGTGAACTTCGCAAGGGATAAAGAAACGTGTTTTCAGAGGATGCGGCCATGGCGGTTGTCTATCTTAATCTCCATTCTCTTATCAAGCCAAAATAAAAGAAACACTAAGATTAGTTGAAATAGAGGGAGTTGAATCAATCAAAACATAAATTCAATGGCAAGGAGAAATCACAATTATTTCCACTACTTCATCCTAAAAAAGTATATCCCCAATTCTCAAAAACTAGTGTGCTTGGTTCCATGATGGAAGATAGTTGGGAACAAAAATGAAGAAAAACAAAAAGAGCATTTTTCTTGCAAAATAAAATTAAAGAAATATGGATTATACAGAGGATTTTATGCCACTTTTAGATTGAATCTGAAGCCAAGAAAAAAAAAGGTCCACAAAAAAATGCTACCATAACTAAGCACAAGAAACAAAAAATTTTGCTCGCACACTGCTTACTATTACAATTGCATGATCGGGATGCATTGCACTATAAAACCCTAGCTACTAATCCCACATCCATGCCACCCATCCAATTGTTGGTCTTATGATAGGATAAACAAAAACATAATGAGATTTCTCCTCTTAGGAACAGAGAAGTTTATATTTAGTAGTCTTCATATTAAAAATGAAACAGAATAGTGAGATCTCATGATATTTTTCTTGTATTCAAAAGAACCATGGTTGCTAAATTTAGACATTCAAATTAAATGACTAAAAATTTTGTTAGGGTGAAATATAAATCTCTGCATCTGACACTAAAATGTTCCAAGCCTATTTTCATTCTACTCATACTCTATCTTATTGATTTCTTTATTAAATTATTAGGCTAGCATTAATTGTAGAATATTATTTTTCTTACTTCCATTCTCCTTTGATCTACTTACGTTTAGCATCTTGTTGTTCTATCAATAATATAATTAAATTGGAATATAATGCATACTTTCATTTAGTATATTAAAAATCATTACTTCTCTCATTTTTTCCTCATTTTGTATCCATTAGTATCCACCCTTTCTACCTAATTTGATAGTATTTCCTTGGCTATAATATTTTATATTTTATATATCATAATTTAATTTGTGTAAGAAAATATACAAAGAAAAGAGCAATCACCTTCAGAACTTCACGATCATGATGATACAACTACAAATAACTGGTCCATCTTTATGAGAGATAATTTTTTTCTTTTTCATATTTATTAGTGCAATATGATAACAGATTGCTAGCATAAATATCTCTTTACAGTTTCTCTTATTTTTCTCTTCCTCGTCTTTTATTTTCACTTTTCACTCATTTCTCTCCAATATTTTTGAGCACAAGCAGAGATAAAGGGGAGGGCACTAACAAAATGAAAACAAATTTACCAAGCTATAGTTTTACAAGGCTCGGCTCATTTGTTGTCAAGTGAAACAAAAGTTCTACAAAAAGAAAGCTAGTTGAAAATAAGATTTTGTCAATCCAAACTCAAGCTCCCTTGAACTTTTAGTTAATTTTTCAAAAGCCCGAAATGTCAATAACAAGAACTTGTTAAGATCTTCAGTTTAAGGTCAAACAAAATGTAAGCAAAGAGATAGAATTCATTAAAACTAATATTTTTCTCGGCATAAGTCATTTAGAACCCCAAAAAAACTGCTAGAATTATCAAATAATTCCTGAATAAGTTGAAGAAAAAAAAAACAAATAGTGAAAGCATTGGTCAAATAGTAAATCAAGACAAGCATGAGAGTTTTTCTTGATGTTTAGGTTAAGTCATCATAAGAATACAAGATTATTTAGACAATAAAGACGTACCTCATTGTCAACAAGCAATTGATTAAATGTCATGGGAAGATAGGGAACCATCGATGTTCCCAAAATTTCAACCATGCGATGAATAAATGAGATTATCTGCATTGTTTACCAAAGGTTATAAAGCATATGTACAGAGTAGAAGATAAACATTTGGTCTTGTAAGATACCTTCTTGCGCAAGGACTTGATATTTGGAAATACAAACACTGTTTGCAAAAGAGCATCCAAAGTCTGAAAGTCCAACAAACAAATAAACATGATAAAAATATCAGGAAAAAAAAGGGCAGAGAGGTTATAGGTATGCATGCTCTACAAATTACATTTCAATATCCACAATAAATATCAACGAACCAAATGATAATAGAGGTAACATGGAATCTTCTACAAAGAGAGCTTCTAACTTAAGCTCAAAAACATGCCAGAACAAGGAAAAAAAAAGCATAAAACTAGGAAAAACATAGATTGAGTCGCATTGGAATATTCATGGTGATAGAGTAATGTCCCCTTGCCTGCTTAAACAGTTGGCCAATCACAGGGCGACTAGTTGTCACTGTCCGCTCGCTGAAACCCTATATAATAAGTCAGTAATCTTGAGCATTATTAGTTTGCACCAAAAAATTCTGACTAGATAGATTGAAAATGGAGCTTAAATAGAATAGAACTAGATTAAAAGAAAACATTTTATGTTCTATCAGATAATGGTAATGTTGTAATTTTTTTATAAAAAATATCAGTTTTTTGCCAGCAATTTAATCAATTTAACAATGGTTACTCAGAAATAAAACCTTGCTCAGAGCATTTAAGGCAGCTATGATATGTTGCAGATTCAGAATTTGTGGGGAAGATTCTCCAATTTCTTGAGTCTTTGCCTCCAAAAGGACTGCTTCAACCTGGATTCAACAATTATTTATGAGAGAATGCTGCAAATTTGTTACATAGACACTGCCAACAAGAAAGGAAATATTCAAGAAGAGATATAAGAGAGGCTTTCTTACTTGTTGATATAGAGGTTTGAGCAATGCAGCTAAGAATTCAGCCTGTTTTTCTGGCAAGACATCTTCCGTACCAATCAACAATCCTATGGCCTGACAACCCATCATATGTTTTCACGTGATGAATAAAAATAAAACATTAGGGTGGAAATAAAATGAAGAGACTCGTGAAATCCCATCAAGCTAAAGTTGGTTTATACCTCAAAGGCATGACTACCATCCTCAGAACCGCAATGCCGAAGATCCCCGGATGACCAATCTAAAGAAGTATATCGAACCAGTGCATCTTGTACACTCTGCGCATGTAGAAGCAAATAATCAAAATAATAATAATAAGCATAGATCAACTGAGATTAAGGTAGGGTTTTCCATACTTGCAGAATCGCATCTATGAAAGGCACTAGCTTTGCTTTAAGCCGTTTTACAGCTTTCATGAACAAGTAAGTAGCCCTTCTGCTCACAAGGGGATTTGGATGATTTATCCCCCTCTCATCCAAAAAAGCAGCAAGCAAATCAGGTATGCACTGAGAATTATCCTGCACAAACTTCGTGTACTTCGTAATCGTTTCCAAATACACAAGCGCCACTAGTCGATGTGAATGGCAAGCAAATTTTCCAGATAGAAGCATTGGCACCATCTTCTCCGACAAACCAGCATATGATTTTATGCCTTCCTCACTCAACGTCTCGCCCAGCCAATAGAACATAGTCAAGGCAGCTTCTACTTCCTCCATATCCATTTCTGAGGAAGAAAGAGCACTGGCAATCAAATTTTGAATAAACAATTGGGTGATATCTGGTGCCACACGGCATACGCTCCGGAACAGTGCAAACCACTCCTTGCGGTGCTCAGAAATACGGTCCTCCTCTTCCATTCCAATTTTATCAGGACAACTCAGATTACATCTATAGGTAGGATCATAGGAGATCTGTGCGCGAATGACCTCCAATATCTGAGCAATGTAAACCATCTGTTTCTCCGATGGCGATTTAACGGTGGACAAATAGTCCGAGAGAAAATGAACCACGTTACCGTACTCCAACATGTCACAGTTCTGCGTCACATAGAAGACAGATGGCAGCGCCTCCTCCAGAAGCTCCATGGCGGTAGACGGCCCCTCTTCCTTCTCGAAAACCAACTTCTTATAGCACTCCAAGACCTCCGAAGCATAACAAATGACCATCGCAGCAAATTTGCCGACCAATCCAGGGCTGCTTAAAACTCGGTTCATGCGGAGGGAATTGAGGAGGTTGAGCTTAGAACGTGAGTCCATTCCTTTTGAAAAAATTGAGACCACGCAGCCGGCGGCAGCTGAGCTGAGCCTTTCTAGCGTGGATGGAGAAAGTATAAGATCAAAAAGGAAGGAAAGGAAGGCATCATTAGCAACCAATCCAATGTCGATCCAGGCAGTGTAACGGCGCATGGCTTCCAGAACGCCAACGGCCAGGTCAGGATCAGAGGAATGGTAAAGAAAGACAATATCGAACCAGGCACGTGCAATTTGGGGGATGCACTGGTGGCGCATAGCGTCCTTCAAGCGGGTGGCGACTGCTGCATCACTGGGAGAACGAACGTAATCCTGGCTAATGATACAGTCATCTAGAGCGACTAAAACGCGCGAGAACATGTCGATGGCAGCGGTGCCGGCTGTAGGGAGGTGGGAGAGAAGGTGGAGGAAAGGAGAAGGCCATGAAGAGGGGTATTCAGTGCCGATGAGAGCAGCTAGGGCTTGGGAAAGCTTGTTTTTTAGGAATGGAGGGGAGGATGAGGGGAGAGGGCGATCGGAGAAGAGGGAGAGGAGGGAGGAGCGAAGGAGAGAGAGATCGTCTGGTGAGAGGGCGGAGTAACGAAGTGTTACGGTTTCGTGGAGGGATTGGACGCACCAGAACTTGACGGGTACGTGGGGGGAGTGGTGGAGACGATCGAAACAGAGACGAATGAGGTCGGAGGGGGAACTGGTTTTGAGGCGGTTGCAGAAATCGATGGCTTGGGATCGAACCGCGGGGTCGGCGCCAACGATGCAGGGGTCGTAGTTGAATAGAATCGCTCGCTCGAGGTCGTCCATGGCGTGTAAACCCTCTGCCGCTGCAGAATTGCACAGAGCAAGAGACTAATGGGAATTTTGCTCCTTGCTTGAGAACTGAATAAGATGGAGAGATGAAGGCGGCGAAGGTTTTTGCAACTTAAAAAATAGGAAGATTTAAATATGTACCATTAAATTCCTATATAGTTAAATATCTAAAACCAAAATTTTTATATTTATATTAAGCGTCTGTTTGGGAGTAGCTACAACTTATTAATAAATTGTTGCAGATAAATTGGTCTCTTGTTTGTTTTTTACAGTGTAAAAACAGCTGTGCAACAGCTATTTCGGGATAAATGATCATTCAACCATTGTCTAGTAATATTATTTGTAACAAAATTGTCATAACAATATATTTAATACTCAAGAAACAATAATACATTTTAGAACAATAAAAAAATTAAATATACTTCTCAATTAACAGCGAGTATCATAATTACTAAAATAAAAAAAATTGTTAAAATTAGTTTTAATAATATGATAATATTTTAAAAAAAAAAGCAAACTGCGTATATCACGAGCTATGTCATCCTCCAATGATACTATTCAATTCTGATCACTCTCGAAGGTAGAATCTCTCAGATTACTTGCTCACCTAAAGAAGTCACATTTCTCTGTGATTCTCTGCGAGTACCTGTAGAAATGTCTTTCGTAACCACCACAGTCAACCACCACACCATGTAAGATGGTTATCGTCTATCAATGGAGTTTTGAGAGAAGTTTTTTTTTTTATTTCTTGCACATGTTTGAAAAAAACGTACCATGACAAAAAATATTACGTCCCATCATGTGACAAGGTTTTAAATATGTTGCAAAATTTTTCTATTATACATTCAGTAATCAATCTACCTTATAAGTAGTTATAAAAAAAAAAAAAAAAAAAAAAAAAAAAAAAAAAAAAAAAAAAAAAAAANAAAAATAGGAAGATTTAAATATGTACCATTAAATTGCTATATATTTAAATATCTAACACCAAAATTTATATAGTTATATTTATCACTCAAATTGGCGTGACATTAAGCGTCTGTTTGGGGGCAGCTACAACTTATCAATAAGCTATCACGGATAAGCTGGTCTGTTGTTTGTTTTTTACCGTTTGATAACAGCTGTGTAGCAGCTATTTCGGAATAAATGATCATTCAACCTTTAGTGTAGCAATGTTGTTCCTAACAAAATTGTCATAAGAATATATTTAATACTTAAGAAGCAATAATCCACTTTAGAACAATACAAAAATAAAATATACATCTCAATTAACAGTGAGTATCATGATTACTAAAATAAAAAAAAATTATTAAAATTAGATTTAATAATATGATAATATTTTTTTAAAAAAACTAACTCTGTATATCACGAGCTATGTCATCCTCCAATGATGCTATCCATTTTTGATCACTCTCGACGGTAGAATCTCTCAGATTACCTGACCACCGAAAGAAGCCACATTTCTTTGTGATTCTTTGCGAGTACCTGTAGAAAATTCTCCCGTAACCACCACACCATGTAAGATGATTATCGTCCATCAATGGAGTTTTGAGAGAATATATTTTTTTTAATTTCTTGCACAAGTTTGAAAAAACCGTACGATCACAAAAAATATTACATCCCATCATTTAACAAGGTTGTAAATATGTGGCAAGATTTTTCTATTATACATTCAGTAATCAATCTATCATATAAGTAGTTATACAAAAAAACAGAACTATGAAAGTTGGTTTCATTTTAAATTGAGGCAATTCAACTCCTTCAATTTATAACTAACTTTATAAGGCTAAATTTTCTGCACCAATTGAGACAACTTATCAAATCTTTAATATCACAATCATCATCTTTTTAAAAGTGTGGTGATATGCACCTTTCATGCATATATTTGTGATACTAAGATGTTGTAAGTATAAATATCACACTCTGTAATTTGATGAGTCCATTCATGCTAGTTGGAATATGTAAACGAAAAACATGCAAGATAGTTATCATCTATCCGTTGAGCTTAAAGAAAGTAATATTTTTATTTCTTGCACATGTTTAAAAAAAAAACCATTCTAATAAAAAAATATTGCACCCCATCATGATTTTAAATATGCGACAAGATTTTTCTATTGTATATTCAGTCATCAATCTACCATATAAATAATTATATAGAAAAAATAGAACTATGAAAGTTGTTTTCATTTCAATTAAGGAAATTTAACTCTTTTATTTCAAAACTAAATTTTATAATGCTCGATTTTCAGGAGCACATAACATCCATTCCAATTAAATTTTCTCTCATTCTCTGCATCCAAAATTCTCACTCAAAACCACACAAAATATCAATGGAAACAACTAACGAATTCATGAAGAAACCAGAAATCAAATAGTCTAAGAAAATAGGTGCTACTCAGAAAACCCATCGAGCGAATTCATGAAGAAAACCCATCAAGGGCAGAAGACAAGAAAAAAATGCGAAAGCGGGACATTTACGGCAGAAGACGCTGGGTAGATCCGATACTCGAAGCTTCGGGCAACAGTGTCAAAATAAGGAGAAGAAACGACGGCCGTGAAGTCGAGCCCGCGGCCCGTGTTTTATTAAAAATGTGCCGCAAAACTATAGTTTTGAAACTGTGCCACAGGCGAAACTCCCCCTAAACGGAGATGTCACTAAAGATATTATTAATAGTAACTTTTTTTTTTAATAAAATACACTTTTTTATGCATAAATTTTAAATCATGTTATTTTAAATGTCAATTTCTAACTTTAGGATTTAGACACATACATTTATAAGAATTGTGTTGTATGTACGCGAATTTCCCAAAAAATAAGAGGTCTTACGTACTGATATATTTTATATTTTTTTACAATTGATTTAAATTTTATACTTATATAAAATTTTTACTAAAATTAAATTTCGTAAAAATAGAATGCACCTTTTCTTTCATGCATTTTATGATTGAGATGCTAAACAATTATATAAATAATAATAATAATAATAATAATAATAATATAACAATAATAATAATAATTATTATTATTATTATTAATATATATATATATATATATATATATATAT
>JXCR01138025.1:581613-595712 GCA_002079205.1 Phalaenopsis hybrid cultivar
AGGAGAAAATCCAGGGCATGAAGTGGTCACAATTGTATTGTGAAGGATTGTCATGGCATCTGAGCTTGCTGGTCTGGCATTAAAAAGCTTGGTGGCATGTGCGAAACCTCGACAGGAGCTCGCTAGTGCTCAAGATGGTTTCAGCGGCGACTCGGGAGAGAATGAAATAACAACAGGATTGCAATTCAACAATAGAGATCGTTGACAGCATATGAAGTGTTCTGGGACCTCGCCGATAGGCAACCACATTGCTGTTTATTCCAAAACCAGTTGATGAATTCGCAATTCCTTAAAAAAAGAAATCACCTTGAAATTGCTTTTCAGCCAACCAAACTCATTAATTTTCAAAACTCCAAATTAAAAAAATACAATGCTCTCAAAATTCTTCAAACCAAAAAGCCTCTAAATCCATTTGCCCGGCATTTCTGAGGTTTGAAGCTTTCTCATCATTTGCAAGTTATTAAAAAATGATGGCAGTAATATTAATTGAACGTAAGTCTCTCCCCTGAGATTTCCATGAACTTTTATTGCCTTTTTCATTTTAAAATTTTCTTTTCTAGAAGTCTTATACCTTGTTTTACATGTTGAACAACTTCATCATAACCTGCAAGCAAATATCCATGTTCAACAAGGAAGATTCACATAAATACCGCTCAATTTTTATGTATTTACATAGCTAAAGCCTAAACATCATTTTTTACATATATTGCACCTTCCATAATATTTCACTTTTTAAAAGTTAATTTCATTTGACATGATATAAATATAAAAAGCAAAGTTTTATATGTTAGACATGTAAACACATAGAAGTATTGGGTGGTTTGTATGTAAAAACCCCCATACTATTTTTGATTTTTTTTTATTTTTTTATTAAGGAGTGCTAATTGTCATGTTTTGATTGAGTAGATGTCTGTCCAAGAATTCACACCAAACTCAACTGTAATGGATCTACTGGAGAGAGCTGGAAGATGGAATCAAAGAGACCAACCTTACAGCTTCGCGTTAAAGGAAGAACTGCGGCCGAGACTGAATCGTAAGCCTGTTAATGACCCCAGCCAGAAGCTGAGAATGGGAGATGTTGCCGAGCTGACGCCATCCATCCCTGATAAATCTCTCAAAGAATATCGGAAAGAACTTAAGCGCATGTATGATCATGGCCTCTCAATCTCAGCCCCAAGAGGTACTACAAACCTAACCCTGAACCATAGCTACCATTAAAAATCTGCACATTTCTCCGTAAATATGAATGAATCTGTACATAATTGCATGAAGTGCTTGGATTTATTGAGATCAGAAAGGCTAATTTCTAGTGCCGATCTCAGATGTAATTCTTATAGTTTAGATTGGTTCAGTGCTGTGTAACTCGAGCGCTCTGTTCTTATAGCTGGTTTGTTCAATTGTTTTGTGTGTATTTTATTTGGTGAACAAAGAATTATATAAATGTTATGTTTAGGGGCTGTTTGTTTGGAAGGAATATTGGGGGTACAGTGAAGCAAGTACATAATATGGTTTAAACTGTCAATATTTTGTATGATTCAAATTAAAAACACACATTTTTTAGGTGTTAGGTATATAAATTCATACAAGTTGTGGGTTCTATATCTAAATATCCCTAATCTTTGTAAAATAAAACATACATTTTTATGCATATGTTTTGAGGTTAATATGGCACTAAACTGTTATATAAATAATTATCAAAATGTAGATGTTAAATGTATAATAAATATATAGATACGTAAAAAATTGTCTGTTATGTATGCAAATCCCCATTCTAATTTTTTGTATTTGATGCTACCATTTTTGAGGCACGCGAGAATAGCAAGTGTAACTTCACATCAGTTAGTTTTCACTAGTATAATAGAAAACAGTTGAGAATGAATATTTTTTATTCATGTATTGATCTTCCTATTTATGGGAATGGAACATGATCTTACAAAATTAGAGATTTGCTCCCTCATCATTAGCATTTTAAGGGAACCTTTTAATAATAACAATAATATTTGAATATAATAACACTGCGTGATCTTATAAAATTATAGATTTGCTCCTTCATCACTAGCGTTTTAAGGGAGTCCTTTAATAATTATAAAAATATTTGAATATGATAACACAGTGAGAATATCATCGATCGCTTGTCATGTTTTTGTTTCGTAGATACTTGATTCGATGTTGAATCATCTGACAACCAGTTCGAAGAAAGTTGATCGTCGCTCTGGGGACTGAAATCCTTTGACAGACCCTTCATGTCGTCCGTTTCATATTTCTTTTGTTGGTATCTAATTAATCACTCGTTAGAAGTTGCAATCGACCGGCTACACGATCGACCGTCTCTTTCTACGTGAGTCGTCGTTTGTCTTGAGTATCATCCCAACATTTTTTTTTTTTTTGTATACAATNTGAGTTTCATAAAAGTCATTCAATCTACATAGCATAAAAATTCTTTTAAAAAAATAAAAAATATATCTGCATTTTATTGAATTAGAGTTTTTAGTAGCCAACGCGGGACAAGATAATAATAATACTTATCAAATAACCCTAAAATTAATATCGTAATTCATTTAATTTATCACCGAATTTTAAGAAAAATTTCAAAAAATATTAATATATATTAATTTATAAATATTTTAAACTGTTTGAATATTAATATTAATATTAATATTTTTGAATATTAATTTATAAATATTAATATTTTAAACTGTTCGTAATTATCTCTAAGTTTTTTTCTTACATGCATTTGCACCGCATGAAATATTTTATATTATAAAAGGCAACGGCACAGGCAATACCAGCCAGCGAAAAGATCTCTCTCTCTCTCTCTCTCTCTCTCTCTCTCTCTCTCTCTCTCTGCAAATTCCTCGTCCTCCTCGTCAATGTCGGCCGGTTTTCTGTTTCTTCCACGGCTTCTCTAAGAAATTAGGGTTTCTCGAAGCTCTCGAATTCCTTCCTCTAGTAATTTTTTAATCCCGGTACGCCAGCAGCCCATCCCAACGCTCTATACCCCATCTTTTGCTCCCCAAGTCTGGTAGTTTCGATCTTCCTTGCATCTTCCGGATAAAGCTTGCGCTAAGCTTACCGACCCGATGTCCGTTCCGGCAATCGCTCTTTACTCGACTCCACAGAACGGTTTCTGCTCGTCTGCTTACGAATTCCGATCACCGGAGTGCGAATTCAATCCCTATGGCCATAAGCCGGCAGTCATCGGCGGGCTTTCCTGCCTCTTCTCCTCGTCTTCTCCCTTCCGCTTATCCACTGCGATCGCCTTCGAAGAACTTCGGCATGATCGAATGGAGTCCTTCTCTACGTGCACATCGTCATCCTCCTATAAATGTCGGGAGCAGAGCCCTGTCTCCGTTTTACACGGACCCATATCCTGCAGCGGGAGCGTGGTGAGCTCTGCGAGGAGTCCGCCTTTGTTGAGAATCCCTCGCGATTGGAGCTTGAGCGATGTGAAGGTGGGAAGGGAGAGTTTGCTTAATGGCTTTGTTGGGAAGGCGGTGGGCTCTTGTTTGGATTATAATTCGCCCAGTGTTTCTTTACATGAAAACTTTGATGTGGAGGATCTGACCTTTAACTTGGAGGAGAGCTTTGCGGAGGTCCAACCCAGCTGTGAGCCCTATGCTGTCGAGTTGCTCTCCGGGGCTCAATCAAGGCATACCATCTTCAATGAAGAGATTGTGATGAAGGCGTTCTCTGAAGCAGAGAAAGCTCATCGGGGGCAGGTGACGTTATAATTGAATTGAATTAACTTAGATAAGATAAACTGGATCTTAAATAATATTCATCACTGGTTCACGTTCTGGGATGGATCTGTTTCTTTTGTTGATTCTGATTTCAAATTTTGAATTGAATTTCTTTTGTTTGACTGCCTAGATGAGGGTGAGCGGTGATCCATACCTTCAACATTGCGTGGAAACTGCAGTTTTGTTAGCTAAGATTGGGGCTAATTCAACTGTTGTAGCGGCTGGGCTTTTACATGATACGCTTGATGATTCTTTTATGGATTATAGTTATATTCTGCAAAGTTTCGGAGCTGCTGTAGCTGATCTTGTTCAAGAGGTTGGTTGGATTCTTCTCTGAATTTATTTATTTTCTTTCAATTTTTTTTTAACAAATATGCTTATTGGGTTCCCTGAATGTGAGTATCAAAGATGCGGCATGTATGGACTGATTAAGGAGTCCTTGCCTTTTATTTTCCAACAAGTTACTTATGCAGCAGTGTATGCAAGAATCGGATTAAGAGAAATTATGTGATATCATATGAAAATCTAACTTTACCAAGACACTTCTTAAAAAATTATCCTTTTTTNAACAAATATGCTTATTGGGTTCCCTGAATGTGAGTATCAAAGATGCGGCATGTAAGGACTGATTAAGAAGTCCTTGCCTTTTATTTTCCAACAAGTTACTTATGCAGCATTGTATGCAATGGTCGGATTAAGAGAAATTATGTGATATCATATGAAAATCTAACTTTACCAAGACACTTCTTCAAAAATTATCCTTTTTTCATATAATGAAGGATTTTGCTGTGTGATGTTAGTGTTGCAAGGACAATTTTTTTGTACTGAACTCTGTGAAGGCTTTAAGGAGAAATTTGGCATAAAGTGCTTGGCCTACCTGATTAACTTATCAGATGAAGATGCTTTCGAAGTAAGGCATTTAAAAGTGCAAGACGTGTGAATAAATTCTTTGCTTTTGATTTTTTTGATATTATCTTTAATGCTTTTTAACTTTTTTACCCTTTAGGCTTGGTTAGTTGATTGTTGCTTTTTATCTTGNCCTTTTTTCATATAATGAAGGATTTTGCTGTGTGATGTATGTGTTGCAAGGACAATTTTTTTTTACTGAACTCTGTGAAGGCTTTAAGGAGAAATTTGACATAAAGTGCTTGGCCTACCTGATTAACTTATCAGATGAAGATGCTTTCCAAGTAAGGCATTTAAAAGTGCAAGACGTGTGAATAAATTCTTTGCTTTTGAATTTTTGGATATTATCTTTAATGCTTTTTAACTTTTTTACCCTTTAGGCTTGGTTAGTTGATTGTTGCTTTTTATATTGAAAGCATTATTTAAAAATGCTATTTTTGTGCAAATTTGAATTGATTGAATTAATCATTTGTAAATTCAATTATATTTTTATTATTTTCTTGATGTCATTTTCCTTACTGTCATCATATAGGAATGTAGGTATTTTGTATCATTCATAAATGCTGTATAGTATTCTTTTAATTTTACAATTCTTTCAATTGGAAATTTTTGCAGGTTTCAAACCTTAGCCAATTAAGCAAGCTTGCACGCGAAAACAATACAGCTAGTAGAACCGTAGAGGCCGATAGATTACACACGATATTTCTCGCAATGGCAGATGCGAGAGCTGTTCTCATAAAACTTGCCGATAGGCTTCATAATATGATGACATTGGAAGTCTTGCCTGTGACCAAGCAACAGAGGTTTGCGAAGGAAACTTTGGAGATATTTGTCCCTTTGGCAAACCGTTTGGGCATTTCGAGTTGGAAGGAGCAACTAGAAGACCTTTGCTTCAAATATCTCCATCCTCAGCAACACAAGGAACTATCTTGCAAACTCCTTAGTTGTTTTGATGAAGCGAAGATCACATCTTCTAAAGAAAAGTTGGAGCGAGCTCTCAAGAATGAAGGCCTGTCGTATCTCATTCTTTCTGGGCGACATAAGAGCTTATTCAGCACTTACTCCAAGATGATCAAGTATGTTTGTTGGCTTATCTCTTTATCAGTTCCCAAAAATGTGAGAAAAAATTCAAAATAATCCCCTTACTTTTTGCGGGATGACCATTTTAGTCCTAGAGTCTATAAAAATGCCAATTTAATCCTTAGGCTCTATTAACAGAGGTTAAAAAAAGGACAATTTTAGCCCATGTAAAAGGAGCCTGGGGACTAATTTGACACCTTTATAAATTCTGAGATTAAAGTGGCTCCATTTAAAAAATAAGGGGGCTATTTGACACTTTAATTCCCAAATTATTCACTTTCATAGATTCAAATCAATCTGTCCTATCAAAAAGAATTCCATTACAATCTCATGATCCTCGAAAACTCATCGCGAGGGAAATACTCGTCATTAATGGTCATTTTTTGCAGGAAGAAGCTAACTATGGATGAGATACATGACATTCATGGACTGAGATTAATAGTTGAGAAAGAGGAGGATTGCTTTAGAGCACTCTATATTGTTCATCAGCTATGGCCTGAGTCTTTGGGAAGGCCCGAAGACTATATCTCGCATCCCAAATTTAATGGGTATGCCTTGATTTTCTCTCTGTTATTTCTTGCCTGCCATTATAACTATGAAGGTAGATTAATGAATTATTTGTGCATTTACCGATATTTACTTCCAGTTATCAATCTCTACACACTGTTGTGATTAGTGAAGATAAGTTGCCATTAGAAGTTCAGATTAGAACGAAAGAGATGCACCTCCAGGCCGAATTTGGATTCGCTGCTCATTGGAGATATAAGGAGGGTGACTGTGAGCATTCGTCTTTTGTGCTTCAGATGGTTGAGTGGGCAAGATGGGTTGTGATGTGGCATTGCAAGATGGTCGATGTTGAAAAATTCTCATCCTTTGGTGATGCTGATTCGGTAAGGGCGTCATGTCCTTTTCCTTCGCATTATGATGACTGCCCTTACTCGTACGCCCTCAACCATCACTGTGATCATGATGGACCAATCTTCATCATCATGCTCGAAAATGAGAAGGTTACTCTCTTTTTGATTGGAATGTTAATATTTTTTCTTGTTTTACACATCCCTTTCAGGATGATTTAAATTTTGGGAATTTTACATTCCCACCAAATAATTCTTTATGCATTTACATATCCAACTCTTAAAATTAGATATCTGCACTTATAATACCTTGGTGTTATAAACCTATGCATAAAAACATATATTTCACTTTTTAAAAAGATGACGGTGGTATTTTGGATGCGATGTTAGAGTGGTATGCTTGTAAATACAAATATTTAGGTGTTAGGCTTGTAAATATAAAACAACTGTGCGGTATGTATGTAAATGACCTTTAAATTTTGGGGCATTTACATACATACCACTCAATTCCACATATTTACATAATTTAACACCAAAACTTTACTTTTTATATTTATACCCCGCAAATCTTTCTTATCAAATAAACAATAGTACTTTTAACTTGTAAAAAGTAAAATACATCTTTTCATGCATAGCTAAGGTGACATATATGTAAAAATTGAAGTTTTGGTGTTTGCTATGTAAACAAATAGGAATTGAGTCGTTTGTATGTAAACCTTCCCTTAAATTTTTGTGCATTGAGATTACTTTGATTCCCAATATATTGATTTACAAGCTCTTATTAGAATTTGGGACACCAAAAAACACACATGCAACTTGCAAACAATTACATTTTTAATCATCCTTCCACTCTGTTGAATTTTGGTTTGTTGTAAAGGACCATTTTATTGCAAGTATTTAAACTTTTGGAGAAGTTTTACTAGTGTAAAGTAAATGCAACCTTTGAAATGCAGGGAATTATTTTCATCTGTTTTGTTGTAACTCTTGCAATTAACTCGAAAAAAAAAAAGAGGAGAAAATCCAGGGCATGAAGTGGTCACAATTGTATTGTGAAGGATTGTCATGGCATCTGAGCTCGCTGGTCTGGCATTAAAAAGCTTGGTGGCATGTGCGAAACCTCGACAGGAGCTCGCTAGTGCTCAAGATGGTTTCAGCGTCGACTTGGGAGAGAATGAAATGACAACAGGATTGCAATTCAACAAAAGAGATCGTTGACAGCATATGAAGTGTTCTGGGACCTCGCCATTAGGCAGCCACATTGCTGTTTATTCCAAAACCAGTTGATGAATTCACAATTCCTTAAAAAAAAAAAACACCTTGAAATTGCTTTTCAGCCAACCAAATTCATTAATTTTCAAAACTCCAAATTAAAAAAATACAATGCTCTCAAAATTCTTCAAACCAAAAAGCCTCTAAATCCATTTGCCCGGCATTTCTGAGGTTTGAAGCATTCTCATCATTTGCAAGTTATTAAAAAATGACGGCAGTAATATTTATTGAATGTAAGTTTCTCCCCTTAGATTTCCATGAACTTTTATTGCCTTTCCCATTTTAAAATTTGCTTTTATAGAAGTCTTATACCTTGTTTTACATGTTGAACAACTTCATCATAACTTGCTAGTAGATATCCATGTTCAATAAGGAAGATTCACATAATACCGCTCAATTTTTATGTATTTACATAACTAAATCCTAAACATCAATTTTTACATATATTGCACCTTCCCTACCCATGAAAAGGAATATCTCACTTTTTAAAAGTTAATTTCATTTGACATGATATAAATATAAAAAGCAAAGTTTTATATGTTAGACATGTAAATACTTAAGTATTGGGTGGTTTGTATGTATATTTTTCGGGTTTTTTTTTTCTATTTTTTATTAAGGAGTGATAATTGCCATGTTTTGATTGAGTAGATGTCTGTCCAAGAATTCACACCAAACTCAACTGTAATGGATCTACTGGAAAGAGCTGGAAGATGGAATCAAAGAGACCAACCTTACAGCTTCGCGTTAAAGGAAGAACTGCGGCCAAGACTGAATCGTAAGCCTGTTAATGACCCCAGCCAGAAGCTGAGAATGGGAGATGTTGCCGAGCTGACGCCATCCATCCCTGATAAATCTCTCAAAGAATATCGCAAAGAACTTAAGCGCATGTATGATCATGGCCTCTCAATCTCAGCCCCAAGAGGTACTACAAACCTAACCCTAAACCACAGTTACCATTAAGAATCTGCACATTTCTCCGTAAATATGAATGAATCTGTACATAATTGAATGAAGTGCTTGGAGTTAAGATGCTTGGATTTATTGAGATCAGAAAGGCTAATTTCTAGTGCCGATCTCAGATGTAATTCTTATAGTTTAGATTGGTTCAGTGCTGTGTAACTCGAGCGCTCTGTTCTTATAGCTGGTTTGTTCAATTGTTTTGTGTGTATTTTATTTGGTGAACAAAGAATTATATAAATTTTATGTTTAGGGGTTGTTTGTTTGGAAGGATTATTGGGGGTACTGTGAAGCAAGTACATAATATTTTAAAATGTCAATATTTTGTATTATTCAAACTAAAAACACACATTTTTTAGGTGTTAGGTATATAAATTCATAGAAGTTGTGGGGGTATATATCTAAATATCCCTAAGCTTTGTAAAATAAAACACACATTTTTATGCATATGTTTTGAGGTTAATATGGCACTAAACTGTTATATATTAATTATCAAATTGTAGATGTTAAATGTATAATAAATATATAAATACGTAAAAAATTGTCTGTTATATATGCAAATCCCCATTCTAATTTTTTGTATTTGATGATTTTTTAGGCACGAGAGAATAGCAAGTGTAACTTCACATCAGTTAGTTTTCACTAGTATAATAGAAAACAGTTGAGAATGAATAATTTTTATTCATGTATTGATCTCCCAATTTATGAGAATGGAACATGATCTTACAAAATTAGAGATTTGCCCCCTCATCATTAGCCTTTTAAGGGAACCTTTTAATAATAACAATAATATTTGAATATAATAACACTCTGTAATCTTATAAAATTATAGATTTGCCCCTTCATCATTAGCGCTTTAAGGGAGTCCTTTAATAACTACAAAAATATTTGAATATAATAACATAATGAGTATCATTGATCGCTTGTCATGTTTTTGTTTCGTAGATACTTGATTCGAGGTTGAATCATCTGACAACCCGTTCAAAGAAAGTTGACCGTCGTTCTGGGGGCTGAAATCCTTTGACAGGCCCTCCATGTTGTTCGTTCCATATTTCTTTCGTTGATATCTAATTCATCTGTCATTAGAAGTTACGGTCGACCGGCTACACGATCGGTCGTTTCTTTCTACGTGACTCGTCTTTTGTCTTGAGTATCATGCCAACTTTATTTTTTTGTACACAATTAAATATAACATTTAACCACTCAAATTTAAAATATAACAAATGAACCATTTTTTTTCATTGCAACTAATATCCTAAACTCATGGAGATTTTGAGTGAAGATTTTCTCATAAAGGGATTTTTACATGCTAACTACTCAAAATATTAACTATAGAACAACTTTCTTTTTTCATTACAATCCCCATCCTAAGCTCATGAAAATTTTGAGTGAAATTTTAGGTGATTATGATATTCTATACAAAATTTGGATGATTAAAATATTATATTTAATATTTTAGATATTTGATTTTAAAAACCCTTTCATTAAATACTAGACTTATCAATGTTTCTAGAAGACATGTCTCCTTGCATAAATGTCTCTGGATTATTTTTTTATTTTTTTATTTGCATGAGATTTCATAAGAGTAATTGAAGGATTAACTAATTTTTAACTTTTGTATGTTTGTAATTAAACAAACATCTCAACATGAGATGGCTAATAACTTAAGAAGATTAAGGCTTAGTTTGAGAAGACTTGCACCTCCTTTGTATTTGTATTGTGGTGGATGCCAATGGGTAGAAAATTTTTTATATGGCGAAGCTCTGGTTTCTCCCGAAACAATTAATTGATTCGCAAGTAGGGTGATTTTTCATCGTTTTAGATCGCATGTGCATGCGCCCTTCTTCGTTTCCGCCAACGTGACTTTCAAACTTTTTCAAACGAAGTCCTAGATTTTGAAAGAGTAATTTATGACCAAAGGAATTAACATAGGTAATTTGGTTGTGTTTTTTAAAGTTTAAAATAAATTTATCAAAATATCATCTTAAAAAATTATAAGTAGATCCTTAATGTTTACATGAATAAGATTTTGTCTTTAATTTAAAATGAGCATAAAGGTTTAAGAAATTCCGGTCTTTCAATATAAATGTTGCGAGTCATCTTATACATATTAGTTTTCAATCAAATAACTTTATTAAGCACTTTATTAATGATTTGTGAGCATATTATGCCAGTGATTTTTGTATAATGATATTCCATGCCAATTATTCCTTATATCCATATTGATAATCATTTTTGATGTTTTTTTATTGTTTTGTATGATCGTATTACGTGGGTTCTTTATTTATTTATTTTTTTTTTGTGAGTTGTTTCGGTGGTAGTGTATTTTCGCTATATTGTCTTTTATTTTGTTGAATAAAATTTCCCTGGGAGTATTGAAAAAATATTCCATGTCAATTATACATAATTTATCATAATTAAATTTTAAATTATTTAGGCATTTTTTTTAAAATAGATTGTTAATTGATAAAGACATCGCATCTCTGTGATTTGTTAACCTTCAAATTTTATTGTATCATATATGATGCTTAATAGTATTTTAGTAATTCATAACATGCCTCATACTATTTGCATTATGTACATGTTTTACTTATTGTGTATGAAAATTTTATACAAATTTCATTATTACCTATAAGAAAAAGTTATTTAGTGATTATTAATTTGTGAAACCTAATTTCCTTGTCCTGAATGCTACTCATCTGAACCTTTGACCATAAATCTTCCAGCATCAAAGCATCGCCTCAATCTACATTTTAATTTGGGCGTTACGTCTTGTTTGAGAAGACAGTGAAGTTCTGTTCCGTTGTGGTGAATGCTGATATGTCCATTTGCTTTCATTTGGTAAAACGGGAGACTGATTTTTGCCATTTTAAATCACATCTGATAGTATATGTTCCCCGAACGTGACTTTTAAAGGAGCTTAAGTAAACGACGAAGTTTCTTCAAACAAGCTGTTCACGTTATAAATTAGAAAAAAGAATTGAGCACTATCATTTTTTTGTTGGATCTCTTTCACTTATCATTTTATATATCCTCTAATAAAAAGCTTAACAACATAGACATTGAATGAATGCAGATGACATATTACAAAGAAATGCTCATTCCTTTGATTTGAAAAAAATTACATAACGGCTTCATCAGGAACCAATTACATAAAAAAAAACATAAGAAATACCAGTTCTATTAAGAAAATTTACTAATAGTGTTAATTGTGTGGGTATGTATGTAAATGCCCATCATTTGTGGCGCCTAATGACATGATATACCTTAAAAAACTAACATTTCTCAAAATCTTCTTATAGTAATAATCCAAACAAAATATAGCCGTTACAATGATGTCAAAGACTCAAGGGAGGTGCACTGCACTGCAGCTTTTACGTTTCCTCTTCCTTCCACAATCCATTCAAAAAAACATCACCAATAATCACCACAAGAGCACAATCCGTCTCTGTAATTATGAAATCTTTTGGCATCTCTTGCAATAATCTCCCTCCCTATCACCTTAGACACCAATTTCATCCAATTGTGACAATCACCACAAACTCTAAGGTTTTTAAAAATGGTGATAGAATCATATGCATTCTCTCGGCTGCTCAGCACCCCAAAGGCAACGGCTAGTTTCTCACTGTGGTAAAACAAAGACCTCTCCGTTTCCCCCTCCTCCATTTCCTGCAGCACAAACCTCCTATCTGGAACATAACCCAACCTCTTTGTCTTCTCGATCAGCTCCTCTAACTCCTCGTAGATCAGTTCTCGTTTCGGGTGGGACTGATCTCCAGCCATGAATCTATGAACCTCCTTATCGGCACGAATCCAACTCACTGCAGGCTCTTTTTTAAATCCCATTTCTCTCATCACACATTTGATTTTGATAACCTCCTTCCATTTACCCAACGAGGCATAAATGTTAGATAACAAAATATACGTTCCCTCATCTCCAGGATCAAGTTCAAGCACCTTTCTCGCCGCCCAATTCGCCATTTCGAGCCTTCCATGGATCCTGCAAGCACCGAGCAATGTCCTCCACAACACTTTGTCTGGTTTCTTCACCTTTGCTAACAATTCTCCGGCCTCCTCTAACCTCCCGGAGCGGCCGAGCAAATCAACCATGCAGGCATAGTGAACATTAGAAGGTATAGGGATCGATGAGAAGACTCGACGCCCTTCTTCGATCNCTGCCATTAGAAGTTCAGATTAGAACGAAAGAGATGCACCTCCAGGCCGAATTTGGATTCGCTGCTCATTGGAGATATAAGGAGGGTGACTGTGAGCATTCGTCTTTTGTGCTTCAGATGGTTGAGTGGGCGAGATGGGTTGTGATGTGGCATTGCAAGATGGTCGATGTTGAAAAATTCTCATCTTTTGGTGATGCTGATTCGATAAGGATGTCATGTCCTTTTCCTTCGCATTATGATGACTGCCCTTACTCGTACGCCCTCAACCATCACTGTGATCATGATGGACCAATCTTCATCATCATGCTCGAAAATGAGAAGGTGACTCTCTCTTTTTGTTTGGAATGTTAATATTTTTTCTTGTTTTACTCATCCCTTTCAGGATGATTTAAATTTTGGGAATTTTACTTTCCCACCAAATAATTCTTTATGTATTTACATATCCAACTCTTAAAATTAGATATCTGCACTTATAATAACTTGGTGTTATAAAACAATGCATAAAAGCATATATTTCACTTTTTAAAAAGATGACGGTTAGAGTGGTATGCTTGTAAATATAAAACAACTGTGTGGTATGTATGTAAATGACCCTTAAATTTTGGGGCATTTACATACATACCACTCAATTCCACATATTTACATAATTAACACCGAAACTTTACTTTTTTATATTTATACCCCGCAAATCTTTCTTATCAAATAAACAATAGTACTTTTAACTTGTAAAAAGTAAAATACATCTTTTCATGCATAGCTAAGGTGACATATATGTAAAAATTGAAGTTTTGGTGTTTGCTATGTAAATAAATAGGAATTGAGTCGTTTGTATGTAAATCTTCCCTTAAATTTTTGTGCATTGACATTACTTTGATTCCCTATATATTGATTTACAAGCTCTTATTAGAATTTGGGACACCAAAAAACTAACATGCAACTTGCAAGCAATTACATTTTTAATCATCTTTCCACTCTGTTGAATTTTGGTTTGTTGTAAAGGACCATTTGATTGCAAGTATTTAAACTTTTGGAGAAGTTTTACTAGTGTAAAGTAAATGCAACCTTTGAAATGCAGGGAATTATTTTCATCTGTTTTGTTGTAACTCTTGCAATTAACT
>JXCR01138025.1:619172-643058 GCA_002079205.1 Phalaenopsis hybrid cultivar
TAAGCTTTTTCTAAATCAATAAAAATCAAATGTAGATTCTTCTTATTATCTTTGAACTTCTCCATCAAACCTCTCAATAAATGTATAGCTTCCATAGTAGACCTGCCCGACATAAATCCAAATTGATTATGAAAAATCTTTGTGATGCGTCTTAACCTATGTTCAATTACTCTCTCCCATAACTTTAAAGACAAATTTTTATAATCAATTAAAATTATTAATTAAACAAATATAAAAATATATTAAATTCTACTTAAATGAACAATTTAATATAAGTATTNACATGTTCAATTACTCTCGCCCATAACTTTAAAGACAGATTTATAATAAATTAAAATTATTAATTAAACAAATATAAAAATATATTAAATTCAACTTAAATGAACAATTTAATATAAGTATTAAGATTTAAATCTTATTCCAACTTTTATTATTTACTGTTACACTCTCAAAACAGCTACTTGTTCATGAACTTTTCATGTTTGGCTCGTTAAGTAAACAAGTCAAATACAAACAAATTTTTTACGCGTGATATATAAACTAGCCGAACATGAATAGTTTTATTTTATAACGAGTTGAACATGAGCCGAGCCTGGCCTTGCTCAAGCTCGGCTTGTTTACACCCCTAGGTGGCCCAATATTTCCATCAAATATATATATTTTTTAAAGAACTATTTCTTCAAAATTATTTATTAAAAGCAAAAAAAATCATCCATCTTTCATATATATAAGACCTTCTAACACTCTACCACATAAAAAAGAGAAATTAAAATGGTATTTAAATACATGGTACTAAAAAAGTATCAAATTTAAGTACCTAGCCTCCAAAGTTCATTATTTATTCAATGAGTTGAGGGCATGGTTCAAGAGTAAAATGAGAAATAACAAGAGATATGGAGGAATGTAAAATGATTTTCTTGTTAAGCTCTGTCAATTACAAGAATATTTATAATCAGCAAAGAGCATACTTTTTAATAGTTACAGGGGTACATGCGACATTACATAGGTAAGCAAACAAATATAAAAAAACCTTACATAGTGTTAAATCTATTTTTGTTTACAGGAAAAGAAGTGGATAACCGTGGAGATGAGAGCGAAGAAGATCGTAAACAGAGGAGTATGGAAAGCAAATGAAGTCGTTCGATCCTTCACATACTAGTAGAGTCTTGATACACCATGTCAAGTTGAGCATTAGGTGTAGTGATGATCAACTTGTGAGCAAGTTCGATGTGCTTTTTAGGGTTTAGGTGGATTAGAAGAAATGTTGGGATCGAGTTGTTGTGGTTTAGTGAAGAAGTCATCAGTGGGAGTGATAATAGGGAAGGTGGAGAGTTGTTGGGTTTGGGATGAGGAGTTTGTGGAGTTAATGGGGAGATTGTAATTTGTGATAGTAGAGGTGGGAATGAGGAGAGACGAATGTGGAGAGGCTGACGAAGGCTAAAGTGAGTTATTAGAGGGTTGATGCTTGAAAGGAAATTATGATTCATTGAAAATGAGATGCTTTGATAAAATGATACAATCTTTATGAATATCATAACATTAATAACCCTTGGGATGGTGGTTGTAAACCAAGAAAATACATAAAGAAGCTTTTGGAGTGAATTTATGGGTTGTTGAGGGTCGATGCCAAGGGTAACAAGCGCAATAAAAGGTTTTCAGGTTATGTCATTCAGGAGAATGGTTTTCGAGAAGCTAAAAAGGAGAGATGCTATTGTGTGTTGTGGAATGGCAATCTATTAATTAAATAGACAACCGTGTAGACTGCTGCCATCCAAAACTTGGGAGTTAGAGAAGTCGTATTAAGCAAGGTTTTGGTTATTTCAATTATGTGTTTGTTTTTCGTTCGGCAAAACCTTTTTGTTAGGGGTATAGGGACAACTAAATTGTTGTTTTATATCGTGATTTTTTAAGTATGATTGTAAGGTATGTGATTTATATTCAGTATCACTGCCAAATCAAAAAATTTTGATTTTAACATTGTACTGACTCTTAATTTGTTTGTGCAGGTTAATAAAAAATAGTGGGATTTCATATTTGGAATAGTAGGGGAAGCACCAACAACAACGAGAATAGTATAAATGAATGTTACATAATCATTTAGAGAGAAAGGCCTCAAAAACATTATCCCTGGGGAGCTCAAACTATCCAGAGAGAAAGGCGAGGGGAGCTTTGGTCACTGTCTTGATGTGTTGGAGGTCTCAAACAAGCTTTTTCAATATTACATAATACGTGCAATCATCTAGAGAGAAAGGCAAGAGGAGTTGTGGTCACTGTCTTGATGTGCTGCATCAAGAACTTGAGTGAAGTGGGTATTTGAGTCCCCTTCATTCTGTTTAGAAGTTCTTGAGAAGATTGGGTGATGTGAGGAGTGGTGGTGGAGGGGGNATACCATAAAAGGAGAAATAACAAGAGATATGAATGAATGTAAAATGATTTTCTCGTTAAGCTTTGTCAACTACAGGAATATTTATAACTAGCCGAGTGGCATACTTGTAAATAGTCACAGGGGTACATACGACATTACACAGATAAGTAAACAAATATAAAAAGCTTTACATAGTGTTAACTGGTTTTTTTACTACAAGAAGAGGAGTGAGAACCGTGGAGACGAGAGTGAAGAGGATTGTAAGCAGAGGAGCATGAAGAGCAGTTAAAGTCATTCAATCTTTCACATACTGGCAGAGGAGTCTTAATAAAGAGGCTTCAAAATCATAGATGGCGAAGTTGGGATGAGAAAGGTGACAATAGATCTCGTAGGATGATCCTGTTTAGGGATTCAATGCGAAACATTATTTTTTATTTTATTATAACATTTTAGGGGCTATATAAGCAAACAATGAATTTTCATAGTGAGAAATGTAAATTTGATAGGTTTAGGTGTATGTATATAAATCCCCTAAAACTTAAATGTTGATGTGAATCTTTTAAGGAGCATTTCAAATTGTTGAGTGACAAAATCTCTTGTAAAAGTCATATGTTCAAATTTTATGTGAATCTCATAAAATAATGTAAATTATATTGGTAATCCTACTTATGAATGAAGTGCGTTCTTTTATGATTGAAATTCTTAAGCATTTTGTTAGATGGAAGAATATGAAACAATATCATATTTAATAAAAAAAAATGTGATGCAAACATGTAATCACATGTAATTAGTTTTGAATCACTTGAAAATTTGCAGTAAATATAAGATGTAGTAATATTAATATGGGTATGTTGTAGTTGGCCCAAGACACAAATGGTCTACTATATTTCTCTAAAAATAGAAAATAATTTCTTAGGAAAGTTAGGATTCACACTTATCTAATTTTTATCATAACTAAAACAACAAAAATTAGACTCAAAGAATTTATATAGTATATATCACGGGCTCCATCCACGACTCAAGAGAAATGCCATCACAATTGTTCTGAAGATAACAATATTCAATAAGATAATAAAATATGAATAATTTGCTTGATGCAGCATATTTAAAAAATAGGGGATCTCAACCTCACCCTAAAAAAGAACAAATCTAACAATAAACTAACCAAAAAGGAGCCAACACCCTCAACAAAAAAATATTTGTAAGCAATAAATACAACCAAATTATAATAGAGCAACATAAGCCAATGTAATACCTAATGCATAGATAAAGAGATGATCTCAGCAAAACAACTCATTTGAAGTGTACTGACAAAATATATTAAGTGGTCCTGTTTAAAATTTTCATTTTTGATCTTTTAATGAGTTGCTATATTAATTTTATTTCTCAAAATGTCAATACTGGTGTCACCATCATAAAATTTTTTCCTTTCTTTTGCATTCCTTTGATAGGGAGTCGTATAGTGCATACTCATTAGAAAAAAAAGATTATTTTATAATTTTATAAGAAAAAGTTTCAACATGAATTAGAGTGTCTAAGATAATACCATAACTCAAAGAAATACTTATTAGTAATACACTATTTCAGAATATATGCAGAGACAAAACATTCAAATATATGCAAATGAGAGTAGTCATTATCAAGGTTGCAAAAGACAAATTTGATTGATAGATAAGCCTCTTTTAGTGGAACATTGTTACATAAATTTGAATTTTTAGGCAAAAGCACACTTCCTTCAAAATTAAATGTCCTTTTTTCAACTCCACTTTTGGCACATTATGGTGTAAAAAAAAAAAGGGATAAATAATTTATAGCCATCAAGTTGAAGTTAAAACCTGAATTCCAATTAGAGGTATTCAAAATTTGTTGAAAACATATAATATTTTTGTCATGGAGAGGAGATGAAAGGCTCCAACATTAATTCATTATAAATTGATTATTCCTTTTAGTAGATGTAGAGCCAAGCCATGACAAAGCATAATGCCCAAAATGTTTAATTTAAGAGATGTCACTAAGCCACAAATCACGACAAATGATAAATTGATTTTATTTCTAACCTTGAATAATAACCATAAATGAATTAAAATAGCGAACAAATGCATTTTTTTTTAAAAAAGGAAGCACATACAATTGTGACGCGAGCACATATCATAAGTTTTTTAAAATGTATTTTGAGTCTTTTTCTTATCATTATTACTCTAGAACATAAAATCATAGAAATGTTCCTATCTCTAAAATTTCTTTTGATACTTGTCAATGAATCTAATTGAAAACTCATAGTAATTATATAAGCAAGACCTTGAACCAAAGATCTCGGGGTTGAAGCCTAAGCACTTAGCCATTAGACTAAGTAGGGTTGCATTTATCTCNAATTTGTTCAATGCAACATATTTGAAAAATAGGGGATCTCAACCTCACCCTAAAAAAGAACAAATCTAATAATAAGCTAACCAAAAGAGAGCCAACACCCTCAACAAAAAAAAAAATATTTGTAAGCAATAAATGCAACCAAATTATAATATAGCAACATAAGGCAATGTAATACCTAATGCATAGATAAAGAGATGATCTCATCAAAACAACTCATTTGAAGTGTATTGACAAAATATATTAAGTGGTCCTATTTAAAATTTTCATTTTTGATCTTTTAATGAGTTGTTGTATTAATCTTATTTCTCAAAATGTCAATACTGGTGTCACCATTTCCTATCTTTTGCATTCCCTTGATAGGGAGTCGTACTGTGCATACTCACTAGAAAAAAAAAAAGATTATTTTATAATTTTATAAGAAAAAGTTTCAACATGAATTAGTGTTTATAAGATAATACCATGACTCAAAGAAATACTTATTAGTAATACACTATTTGAGAATATATGCAGAGACAAAGCATTCAAATATATGCAAATGAGAGTCATTATCAAGGTTGCCAAAGGCAAATTTGATTGATAGATAAGCCTCTTTTAGTGGAACATTGTTACATGAATTTGAATTTTTAGGCAAAAGCACACTTCCTTCAAAATTAAATGTCTTTTTTTCAACTCCACTTTTGGCACATTATGGTGTAAAAAAAAAAATAGGGATAAATAATTTATAGCCATCAAGTTGCAGTTAAAACCTGAATTCCAATTAGAGGTATTCAAAATTTGTTGAAAACATATAATATTTTTTGTCATGGAGAGGAGATGAAAGGCTCCTAATCAAAGAAAAATATGTTGAAATTTTCATACTTGTTTTATACTAATATTGATGATATTGCACTTTAAAGAAGCGTATTTTTAATGTTTTGTTTAGGTATGTTGAATTATGGTCATTGGAGCAAAAAAATGCAAAAAAGAGCAAATTTGGAACAAAAAGGAATAAAATATGAAGATTTGAACTAGGGCGTCGACGGCGAGCCCAACGACACTGACGACGGTTTTTCCCGAGTGTCCAGAATCAAATATTCTAGAAGGCCGCCGACGACGCCATCGAGGCCGTCGACGGCGAGAACGACGGTTCTCTTAACAAATGCATTGAATGTGGACGATTTTTGAAGGGACGCTTAGGCAACTCTTAGAAAACTCTTCTACAACTTTAAGAGAAACATTTGGGCCGAAAAAAGAGGAGCCCCGTGGTGGTGTCCACTGAGTTTTTGTTGTTTGTAGAGTGTAGAGAGTTTAATTTAGGATTAGTAGTGTGAGAAATTCTTCGAGAGATTGTAAGAGTGGAGGGAAAAGTGAGAGATTTCTTTCTCCTTGTCGCTTCGAAGAAGAATTTTGTGTGCTGTAAAGAAAGGAAGAGATTCAGAGGAACTTCGAGGTGTTTGCTTGTGGAGGAATTAGAGATAAGTGGTATTTACTTATTGAAGTTGCATGACTTTACTTTTATATATAAGTTCTAAGTTTTGTCGTATCTTCTCCATGAGTTCTGAGTAGTTTTCTCTGTCTTTCTCATTGTCTTGAGATTTTGTGAAATGGTGATTTGAATTGGTTGAGCCATGAGAATGTTAAAGAAGTTGTGATGATCTTTTCACTTCGATCTTATTTTACTTTCAATCTGGTCAATTGATTTGTTAAAATATGTTGAGTTTTACAACTAAAGTAAAGATTAAATTCAAGATTTAGGGAGGTCAAACTCCTTGAAAGTTGGGTGCAAATAAATAGGGAAATAAAATTATCGGTCGTAGAATTGGAGATTTTAGAGTGACAGACTAAAATGCTCAATTCGATCCTATCATTTGGGTGTTGAAGTGTAGATGTTAGCCCTCAAGCGAGGAGAACGTGGGAGCTCCGAAGTGAGAGTCTATATCCTCATAGCCTAGCCGCAGATTCAGTAACCAATCATAAGATTAGTCAATGTTCTTTATGTCTGGACCAAAGGGTAAAAAATGAGTATGCTCCTATTTGATACAATACAATTTGAACTAATTCACTTTATCCATTCACTTTAATTTTTTGACAAGAAGAAGGATTCTTTCTTATATATTGAACTTCACATTAGAAAATTTATTAGTAGAATTAGTTAATTAAGAGTTTGTTAAAATTACATATTTATTTCAATTGCATGTTAATGACAAATAAGCAATTTAAACTGTATTGTTGTGATTATGTATTGATTTTCTAAATCCTAGTTCGTAGCCTCTAGTATTACTCCCTGTGTGATCGATATCCAGGATTCCATTAGAGTCCTGTATTACTTGAGCGATACGTATACTTGCGTTGATAAGTGCGACTTTGCAATATTGAATATTTTATACACATTTTTATCAAATCTATAACCGTTATCAAGTTTTTGGCGCCGTTGCCGGAGACTTAAATCTTCCAGCAACAGTGTCAAATTCTTGTATTTTTAAGCATATATAAAGTCTCTGTCAGCTCCAACATTAATTCATGATAAATTCATTATTCCTTTCAGTAGATGTAGGCCAAGCCATGACAAAGCATAATTCCCAAAATGTTTAATTTAAGAGATGTCACTAAGCCACAAATCACGATAAATGATAAGTTGACTTTATTTTAACCTTGAATAATAACCATAAATGAATTAAAATAGCAAACAAATGCATTTTTTTGTAAAAGAATGAAGCACATACAACTGTAAAATGTATTTCGACTCTTTTTCTTATCATTATTACTCTAAAACATAAAATCATAGAAATGTTCCTATCTCTAAAATTTCTTTTGATACTTGTCAATCAATCTAATTGAAAACTCATACTAATTATATAAGCAAGGCCTTGAACTAAAGATCTCGGCGAAGCCTAAGCTCTTAGCCATCACACTAAGCAGGGGTGCATTCATCTCTACACCTAATCAATGAAGAACTACAAGTTTTTTACACTAGTTACTACTTAAATAGGCAATTTGCATCTCTTAGGACCATTTTAGCCAAATATTAAAAGTTATATATATATATATATATATATATATATATATATATAATATATATAAATGCTATGTTTGTCATTAGTAATACCAAATTGAATGTGACTCAAATAATATCACTTACATAATAAAACTTTAGGAGGTGATAAACAATGAATGAAATAAAATGATAATAGAGAAACTCAAAGAGAACATAATATATCAGATCCAAGTAAGAAGATCAAACATAAATCATTTCAAGCATAATGACCCAATATTATTAGGCAATTATTTATTAAACTTTCATTTATTCCTTTTCGATAAATCATAATATAAGTTTTATCCGCCAAACTATCAACATTGGCACCACCTTCTTCAAAAATCTTCGTATAAAAAGCTTGTGAAAAAGCCCCACCAAAATGAAACAAAGAAACTACCATGAATGCAATAGTTTAGAATGTATATATAAATAAGGCATTCAAATAAAAATGCAAATGAGATTTATTATCGAGGTTGGAAAATAAATAATTGATTGATAGATGAGCCTTTTTAGCCCATGCATATCTAACTTTAATGCCACAAATTTGATTTATCCATGCAAAAGAGGTGCACAACCTTCTTTGCACAAATGACCTTTTCTAAAATGCTTCAAATGTCATCATCAATGAACTCATCAATCCTTGTAATAGATGTAGAGCCAAGCCAAGATAAAATAGAATTTTCATAAATTTCAATCTAAGAGATATCCCTAAGCTACATATCATGGTTAAAAAAAAAAGAAGATGTTTACACGCATAGCACCTGAAATACTGTTATTTACAAATCTAACATCATTGCAAATTCTCACTCAAATATCAAAATTCACGAATTTTTCATTTTTATCAAATTATCAATAGTTTGATCGTGGCACACGTAAATACACTGACTTAGTAGTTCAAAAATATCACATGAGTGTTAGATTTTTGTAAATAGCAAAGTTTCGGGGCTACATATCTAAGTATCCCTACAAAAAAATTAATCATATTTTGAACCTCGAACATTAGCCATTTTTCTTATTAAAATAGCAAAGATATGCAACTTTTAGCAATTTCTAGCACCTAAAGTTTAATATTTATACTTATAATGTAAATACATGTTAAAGATTTATACTTATATTTACATACATGCCATGTTAAAAATTTGAGTGGAATGCATGCAAATATGGATGTTTAGGCGTCGGATCTATATGTAAATACATAAGACTTGTATGACATATATGTAAATGCCCCAAAAATTTTTGTATAATTATGCAAATTTAAATATTTAATATTTTTTTTAAAATATATATATATTTTTCTATCTCCTCTCATTTTAAACTTTAGTTTTCAACATTGCTTAATTAAATCAGCACAAATTTTTCTATAGTTGAGAGGCCACCATCAACTATATGAAAAGCACGGAAAATAATACTATTTGGGTTAGATGGATTTAATTAAACAGTCCAGTTAACCCTTCAATTATGGAAAATTTAAACCCCGCTTAATCCTAATCAGTGCTAAACTAATTAAAAATTAGCGAAGGGTTAAACTTAAACTATTTATTTTTTATAAAAAACTCTTCTATAATCTCTACACCTTTAAAATAAGAAGCCAAAAATGATCTCCTGCACTTAAGAGATTGCGTGAAAAGTAAATTCACATCTTCATTGTGAATTTTAATTTTCTCAAAATTTATTTTTTTACTTATATTATTTGTAATATAATCTATTAAGAATATTTTAATATCTATTTTCTTAATTTTTTATGTTTATTGTAAAATTAATACATATAAAATTTATATTTTCTTTCTAATTATTCTTCATAATCATTATATTAAATAACCCAATATTAAAAAAAATTATTTTGTATATATTTGGGATTAATTAACTCACCTTAAATTATAATTTATCTATAAAAACTTAACAGATTTAAAAAAGAAATATTTTTTCTAATATTTGAGCAACCACAGTGACAACAAATTAGGGTCCGTTTGGGGCAGGTTATAAGTGCGGGCGGCGTTTTCAAAACGCAGTCATACCGTTTGGTTCGCGCTTTTCGCCAGCTTATCCGAAATTGCGTTTGGGTTTTTAAACTAAACGCAGGCCGCGGGCCGACCCCTGCGGCCGGCTCGCGGGCCGCGTTTCAGNAGTCGACTTGATTAGCTTAGCAAGATTTTATATTTTTATTTTATTATACATTTGAAAATACATATCATTTAATTTTAATAAAAATATTAAATAACAAGTTTTAAGTTGATTCTAATTAAAGTTGGGGATCATTTGAGAATCAAAATATTTAATTATTTTCTCTTGAAATAAGATTAATTTTATTACATATTATCAAAATTTAACTTATATATATATATATATATATATATATATATATATANTCTCATTTTAAAATTTAGTTTTCAACATTGCTTAATTAAATCAGCACAAATTTTTCTATAGTTGAAAGGCCACCATCAACTACATCAAAAGCACGGAAAATAATACTATTTGGGTGAGATGGATTTAATTAAACAGTACAGTTAACCCTTCAATTATGGAAAATTTAAACCCCGCTTAATCCTAATCAGTACTAAACTAATTAAAAATTAGCGAAGGGTAAAAATTAAACTATTTATTTTTTTATAAAAACTCTTCTATAATCTCTAGACCTTTAAAATAAGAAGCCAAAAATGATCTCTTGCACTTCANCTTAATTAAATCAGCACAAATTTTTCTATAGTTGAAAGGCCACCATCAACAATATCAAAAGCACGGAAAATAATACTATTTGGTTGAGATGGATTTAATTAAACAGTACAGTTAACCCTTCAATTATGGAAAGTTTAAACCCCGCTTAATCCTAATCAGTACTAAACTAATTAAAAATTAGCGAAGGGTAAAAATTAAACTATTTATTTTTTATAAAAACTCTTCTATAATCTCTAGACCTTTAAAATAAGAAGCCAAAAATGATCTCTTGCACTTCAGAGATTGCGTGAAAAGTAAATTCACACCTTCATTGTGAATTTTAATTTTCTCAAAATTTATTTTTTTTATTTATATTATTTGTAATATAATCTATTAAGAATATTTTAATATCTCTTATTTTAATTTTTTATGTTTATTGTAAAATTAATACATATAAAATATAATGGTTGGAATGTAAAAATGTCATATAAGTAGTTAAAATGTCATATTCAATGTTTTAATGGTTGGAATGTNATTTAATTTTCTCAAAATTTATTTTTTTATTTATATTATTTGTAAATTTAATCTATTAAGAATATTTTAATATCTCTTATTTTAATTTTTTATGTTTATTGTAAAATTAGTACATATAAAATTTAATGGTTGGAATGTAAAAATGTCATATAAGTAGTTAAAATGTCATATTCAATGTTTTAATGGTTGGAATGTAAAAATCCTTCATCTTCTATTTCATGGAGCCATCTCTTTTCAAAAGCATTCACTTTTTGAGAGATTCTATTCAAAACTTCGCCATGCGTCTGAGCATCATCCCCATACTCGACGCTCTCGCCCGCCGCACCTTCACATCCGCCGGCCTCCGCCCTGAATCCATCACCATCAANAAGCATTTACTTTTTGAGAGATTCTATTCAAAGGTTCGCCATGCGTCTGAGCATCATCCCCATCCTCGACGCTCTCGCCCGCCGCACCTTCACATCCGCCGGCCTCCGCCCTGAATCCATCACCATCAACTCCGAAACCACCATCCATTGCTGGCTTCCACCCTCCCTTCCCCTCTCCTCCCCCCAAAACCCTAACAACCAGATCTCAAAACCCTCTCTCCTCCTCATCCACGGCTTCGGCCCCGTGACCACATGGCAGTGGAGAGCTCAAGTACGCGCTCTCTCCCGCCATTTCGATCTCATCGTTCCGGATCTCATCTTCTTCGGACGATCGACCACCACATCGCCGGAGAGATCGGAGTTGTTTCAGGCGTCGATGATGGTGGCGCTTTTGAAGTCGCTTGGTGTTTCCGGCGAAAGTATTGCGGGGATTGTGGGGACTAGTTACGGGGGATTTGTAGCGTATCATGCGGCGAGGATGATGGGGGAGGAATGGACGGGTAAATTGGTGATTGCGAGCTCCGATTTGGAGAAGAAGGAGGAGGATGATAGGGCTCTGATGGAGCGGGTTGGGGGAATTGGGAGCGTGGTTAAAATTATGCTGCCGAGAACTACCGATGATTTACGGAAGCTGCTGAAGATTTCGGTTCGCCGGCCGCCGCGGTTCCTGCCGGAGTTTCTTCTCCGGGATGTGCTCCGGGTGAGTTTGCTCGGTTACTACTAGTCTGCCGTCTTCTTTTCTTCTTTCGAATTTTATTGTTATAGTAACCCTCAACTTTTATTATTTATAGAATTAACATATATTTTTTTAAAATTTTTAATTATGATTCAATTTTTAAAATTTAATATAGATATTGTTTGGTAAAAGTTTATTTTATTTTTAATCGATATGACATGCAAGTAGGCTACCATCAAATCAGAAGAAAAATATTTGTGGATGTCATTATCGGCGATCTACCAACAAACACGTTTTTTTTCCTTTTTCTATACATATATTTTTCTGATGAATGTCAAGGCTAGATTTATAGTCTCTTTGGGGCACCTTATGCGTTTCAGTATAAGCAATTTATCCTGAAATGCGGCTCGTGGGTTGACCGCAAGGTCGACCTGCAGCCCGCCTGCATTTAGTGTAAAAAACTAAAACACGGCAGACAACGTTTTCAAAAACGCGCAAACCAAAGAGTTAGACGGTGTTTTCAAAAATATTGCCGCGCTTATAACCTGCCCCAAACGGGTCCTTAATGTTGGTAAAATTTAAATAAAATTTTAAAATTTTTAATGAATTAAAATAGAGTAAGTTGCCAAAATTTCTATTATTTTTGTGTGACAATTTTAATCTTAAAATTTATTAAAATGTCAAATTAATACTACATTATTTTAAAATTGAGTTTTAATATTTCTTTTTTTGGATTATTTCTGCCCCAATTTAGAAAGTATAATCCTCACATTCCTATAAATATTTTGGATCTATTTTTTATTTTACTCATTAAAATAGCGGTACCATTATAATTAGCACTCCTTGAAGTCTAGATTATTAAACATTTAGAATTTATTTATAAATTATTAAAAAATACTAATGTATTAATTTCAAGTCTTTCAAAAGTTTATTTATGTATGAGATACCACACAAAAATTTGCTTGCAGTATTCGTACGCAATAAGCGCTCATATTTGAAAAATTATTTTGTGCAGTGTCCGATCTGATCCGTAAAAAAATTAGAGTGAGTCTCATTCTAACGATAAAAAAAACACAAGATGTATTTTAGTAGTCCAGATTTGATACCACACATAAATTTACGTGCGGTGTTCGTATGCAATAAGTGCTCATATTTTAAAAATTATTGCATGAAAAATTATTTGCGTGCCGTCAAAAATTTAGAATGTGTCCCACTCTAACAATAAAAAAAATGAAAAGATATGTCGTTACGCAAATGTAAATATAGCCCTTATTTTTTTATTTTATTTATTTAGTAGGGGTTAGGTGTGCTTCATTATAGCTTTTAATTAAATCTTCCTCTTATTTTTATTCGATGGGCCCAAATGTTTAATGCCATTACAATTAGAAGATAAGTACAACTAGTTTTGGAATATTATCAATTATAAATTATATATTTATATGAATTTGGACAAATTTGTAATTTTTATTGGATGCCAGAACATTCGTGAATTTGCAAAGATAATACAAATTTTACGTTCAATGCGTTAAAGGAAAAAAAAAATCATGAGATATGATTAAATTAAAATAATTCATTTTATATAAAAAAAATGCTCTTTTTATTAGAAAATAAATATGACATTAATAGACATAAAAAATTAGCTTTAATGTACTGTAACTTGCCATTGGTATTAGAAAATAAAATGACTATCCTGGCCTTTAATGTGGTAGTTCGGGCGGGTGGGGGAATGGGGGGGATTTACAATTTTCTAAGTTTTTTTATAGATAAAGTGCATTAAAAATGAAATTCTCTCATTAACTTAAATAGTCAATAAGAAACTAAGCTTAATTATGTTTTAATTCAATAATCATGTTGATTATATTTTTAACCAATTTTGAAGGGGTAAAATTTAGAACTTGAATGCTCAACACTGTTTGATTTTCGATTTCGTCGGTCTTTTCTTGAAATTTTGGTTTCATGATTGTTAAAATGGATGGAATAGAGAAAGTTGAAGAAATAAAAAATATGATGACAATTTCAAGAGATATGCTGGTCGAAATTTCAATATGGTTAGGTGATAGGAGATAATGATGGTCAAGAGAGAATTATTGAGCAGTGTTGGTTAACAAATGATATTCAAGTGATCGTGATCTGATAATATTAATTGGTTTGCAATGATCAAATGATGGGGATCGGGTGCTGATAATTGGACTACAACAGTCATGTGACGGTGTATGTTATTAGTGATTGTTTGTTTTGATTTTTAGAAAATACTTTAGACTTCTTCAAATCCTTAAGCTTTACCAAATTTCAAATATTTTTTATGTGAATAATGTTGTTTGTTTATAATTTTTGAAGTTATATTTTGATATCTTAAATTAAAATCTTCTATTACTTCATTAGATAGCCTTTTTTGATTCTCTCAATTATAAATTACTTTTTTGCCATTTAAATGTCTTATTAATATTAAAATCAAGTAATTTTTGCTCATTAAATTTCTCTTATCGAGCTGTTTATTTTGATTATAAGCATGGGAGACATCGTTAGGTCTCTCAAATAGTTTTTGAAGTTTCAAACTTCTCAAATAAACTTTTTAAGTTCAAATTTCAACTGTTTGATTTGAGTTCATTTGAACACAAATTAATACACTTAAGGCTTTGTTAGACTTGACTCGTTGAACTATTTACTTTGATAATAAGCTTGCTAGAATTTATGTTTAGATTCATCTAAACTGGATGATGAAAATTTCTAATTTATATACTTCGATTGATAAATTTCCTATTGGTGTATCAAGATTTATGCATGAGATATGTGGATTAATGTGTTTGGGTCGGCTGCTTCTTTTCCTACAACCTATTGTAACGCTGCTTCCCAAAGAAGAAGTTTTTTAGGAGCTGTCAGAAAGATGTTGATGAAAAAGTAGGCATCTATTTGGGAAATTTGCTGTGTTGCTGCTGCTTTTGATGAGAAAGACTATTTTACCCCACAAAATGTTACTCTACCCTAAGGAGGAGGCAAATCAACCAACAAAAGTTTTCAGAGAAACTGTAAAACAATGCTCATATATCCAAGAAAAAAAAAACACAAAAAAAATTGTTAAAGAAACGGATTAACAATGCTCACATCTATTTTATTCCATAGCTTTTATTGGTTGATCAGGATTTCTATAGATACTACTAACTTATTGATACACCACCAAAAAATCTTCGTTATTCAGCATGAATCTCGCAGCATGACACGGATCTCGAGATAATATTTTGAGCAAGGGATGTTCAAACCTTGATAAAAACTAATCCAGAGCTCCAATTTCAGCAAACTTATAGTCAAACTGATCGGATCAATGAGGTTGACCTAATGATATCAAAGTGATTCCAATCCAAGTCAAATCAAACCCAGATCAAGTCATTAAATCATTCTTGGAAGATTTTCGGACACATTTGGAAGGTGAAACTGTAGTCGAATCTGACAAGTTTATAGTAAAATTGAGCGTCTCGATAAGAAGAATCCAACGAGTCCAAGATTGTGCAATTTTGAGATCTTTAATGCACTCAAATGTCTATTAAACATCATTTGATCGAAGGAAGCTCTCCGGACCGTTCGATCAAAATGATTCATATTCATGCATTAATGATCTAAAACACTATAAATAGAGCCGCACCCCTCACATGAGGAGAGAGACTTGAAGCTTCAAAGAGAACTCGAAGCTCTGAGAAAAAGCTGAAGTTCAGCACCATCTCGACCGTCGTCGACCACCTCTCTTATCACCATTGACCACTGTCGGCAGTCGTCAACACCCGTCGATCACCATCAGCCACTATCGATGGTCACCTTCGATCACCACCAACCAGACGTCGTCAATCATCTTTATGGTACATGAGTTCATCACTACGGTCCATGTGTCAATAACGACCTACGTGATTCACAGCTCGTGCAACTCCCGACTCCGACCCCTGCTACCTATGGACGTCATACTCGGCCTTACAACCAACGTGGTTCATAGCTTGTGTAGCTCCCGACTCCAGCCCTCACGACCCACAGACGTCATTCATACTCGCTCCTACGACCTACGTGGTTCACAGCTCGTGCAGCTCTTGACTCTGACCCTCGCTTCCTATGGACGTCATTCATACTCGCACCTACGGCTTATGTGGTTCATAGCTCATGTAGCTCCCGACTCTAGCCCCATGGCCTACATACGTCATCATACTCGCTCCTATGACCTACATGGTTCACAACTCGTGCAGCTCCCGACTTCGGCCCCCGTAGCCAATGGACGTCATTTATACTCGCCCCTAAGGCTTATGTGATCATAGCTCGTGCAGCTCCCGACTTNATTCTTTTGAATTTTATTGTTATAGTAACCCTCAACTTTAATTATTTATAGAATTAACATTTTTTTTTGAAAATTTTTAATTATAATTCAATTTTTAAAATTTAATATAGATATTGTTTTGTAAAAGTTATTTTATTTTTAATCGATATGACATGGAAGTAGGCTACCATCAAATCAGAAGAAAAATATTTATGGATGTCATTATCCGCGATCTACCAACAAACACCTTTTTTTTCCTTTTTCTATATATATTTTTTTATGATGAATGTCAAGGTTAGATTTATGATCTGTTTGGGCAACTCATGAGCAGCTTATCCTAAAAAGCGACTCGTGGGTCGATCGTTGGGGTCGACCTGCAGTATGCGTTTAGTATAAAAAACTCAAACACGGTAGACAACTTTTTTAAAAACGCGCAAACCAAAAAGTTTGGTGGTGTTTTCAAAAATGTTGCCGCACTTATAACTTGCCCTAAACGGGCCCTTAACATTAGTAAAATTTAAATAAAATTTTAAAATTTTTTATGAATTAAAATAGAGTAAGTTGCCAAAATAATTTCTATAATTTTTATGTGACAATTTTAATCTTAAAATTTATTAAAATGTCAAATTAATACTCCATTATTTTTAAATTGAGTTTTAATAATTTTTTTTTGGGTTGTCCCAATTTAGAAAGTCTGGGATAATCCTTACATTCCTATAAATATTTTGGATCTATTTTTTATTTTACTCATTAAAATAGTTGTACCATTATAATTAGCACTCCTTGAAGTTTAGATTATTAAACATTTAGAATTTATTTAAAAATTATTAAAAAATACTAATGTATTATTTTCAAGTCCTTCAAAATTTATTAATTTAGAGTTTTACTACCAGCGTCACACATCAGACACCACACACAAATTTGCTTGTAGTATTCATGCGTAATAAGCGCTCATATCTGAAAAATTATTGTGTGAGGGACCGTAAAAAATTTAGAGTGTGTCTCATTCTAACAATAAAAAAAATAAAAAATGTATTTTAGTGGTCCAGATTGGACACCACACATAAATTTACGCAATAAGCTCTCATATCTAAAAAATTATTTACGTGCGGTGTCCCATCTAGATGGGTTAGGTCTGCTCCAGTATAGCTTTTAATTAAATCTTCCTCTTATGTTTATTCGATGGGCCCAAATGTTTAATGCCATTACAGTTAGAAGATAAGTGCAACTAGTTTTGGAATATTATGAATTATAAATTATATATTTATATGAATTTGGACAAATTTGTAATTTTTATTGGATGCTAGAACTTTCATGAATTTGCAAAGATAATACAAATTTTAAGTTGAATGCGTTAAAGGAAAAAAAAAAAATCATGAGATATGATTAAATTAAAATAATTCATTTTATAAAAAAAAAATGCTCTCTTTATTAGAAAATAAATACGACATTAATAGACATAAAACATTAGCTTTTTTTTTTCTTAATGTACTGTAACTTGCCATGGGTATTAGAAAATAAAAAGACTAACCTGGCATTTAATGAGGATGTCCGGGCGGGTGGGGGGATGGGGGGGATTTAAAATTTTCTATCTTTTTTATAGCATATAGTGCATTAAAAATGAAATTCTCTCATTAACTGAAATATTCAATAAGAAACTAAGCTTATTTATGTTTTAATTCAATAATCATGTTGATTATATTTTTAACCAATTTTAAAGGGGTAAAATTTAGAACTTGAATGCTCAACACGGTTTGATTTTCGATTTCGTCAGCATTTTCTTTAAATTTTGGTTTCATGATTGCTAAAATGGATGGAATAGAGAATGTTGAGCGAAGAAATAAAAAATACGATGACAATTTCAAGAGATATGTTGGTCGAAATTTCAATATGGTTAGATGATAGGGGATAATGATGGTCAAGAGACAATTATTGAGCAGTGTTGGTTAACAAATGATATTCAAGTGATCGTAATCAGACAATGTTAGTTGGTTTGCAATGATTAAATGATGGGGATCGGGTGTTGATAATTGGACTACAACAATCATGTGACGGTGTATGTTATTAGTGATCGTTTGTGTTGATTTTTAGAAAATACTTTAGGCTTCTTCAAATCCTTGAGCTGTACCAAATTTCAAATATTTTTTATGTGAATAATGTTGTTTTTTTATAATTTTTGAAGTTATATTTTGATATCTTAAATTAAAATCTTCTATTACTTCATTAGATAGCATTTTTTGATTCTCTCAATTATAAATTACTTTTTTGGCATTTAAATGTCTTATTAATATTAAACTAAAATAATTTTTAGTCATTGAATTTCTCTTATCGAGCTGTTTATTTTGATTATAAGTATGGGAGACATCGTTAGGTCTCTCAAATAGTTTTGAAGTTTCAAACTTCTCAAATAATCTTTTTAAGTTTCAAATTTCAACTATTTGATTTGAGCTCATTTGATCACAAATTAATACACTTATGGCCTTGTTAGACTTGACTCGTTGAACTATTTACTTTGATAATAAGCTTGCTATAATTTATTTTTAGATTCATCTGAATTGGATGATGAAAATTTCTAATTTATATACTTGCATTAAGATTGGTGTTCGATCGATAAATTTCCTACTGGTGTATCAAGATTTATGCATGAGATATGTGGATTAATGCGTTTGGCTCGGCTGCTTCTTTTCCTACAAGCTATTGTAATGCTGCTTCCCAAAGAAGTAGTTTTTCAGGAGCTGTCAGAAAGATGTTGATGAAAAAGTAGCCGTCTATTTGGGAGATTTGTTGTGTTGCTGCTGCTTTTGATGAGAAAGACTATTTTACCCCACTAAATGTTACTCCACTCTAAGGAGGAGGCAAATCAACCAACAAAATTTTTCAGAGAAACTGTAAAACAGTGCTCATATATCCAAGAAAAAAAACACAAAAAAAATTGTTAAAGAAACGGATTAACAATGCTCACATCTATTTTATTCCTTAGCTTTTATTAGTTGATCAGGATATGTATAGATACTGCTAACTTATTGATACACCACCAAAAAATCTTTGTTATCTAGCATGAATCTCGCAGCATGACACGGATCTCGAGATAATATTTTGAGCAAGGGATGTTCAAACTTTGATAAAAACTAATCAAGAGCTCTAATTTCAACAAACTTATAGTCAAACTGACCGGCTCGATGAGGTAGACCTAATGATATCAAAGTGATTTCAATCCGAGTCAAATCAAGCCCAGATCAAGTCATTAAATCATTCTTGAAAGATTTTCGGACACATTTAGAAGGTGAAACAGTTGTTGAATCTGACAAGTTTATAGTTAAATTGAGCGTCTCGATAAGACGAATCAAATGAGTCCAAGATTGTGTAATTTTGAGATCTTTAATGCACTCACATGTCCATTAAACGTCATTTGATCAAAGGAAGCTCTCCGGACCATCCAATCAAAATAATTCAGATTCATGCATTAATGACTCTAGAATACTATAAATAGAGCCCCACCCCTCACATGAGGAGAGAGACTTGAAGCTTCAAAGAGAACTCGAAGCTCTGAGAAAGAGCTGAAGTTCAGCACCATCCCGACCGTCGTCGACCACCTCTTATCACCATCGACCACCGCCGGTCGTCCTCGACACCCGTCGATCACTGTTAGCCACTATCGATGGCCACCTTTGATCACCACCAACCAGACGCCGTCAGTCATCTTTATAGGACATGAGCTCATCTCTACGGTCCATATGTCAACAACGACTTACATGATTCACAGCTCGTGCAACTCCCGCCTCCGACCCCTGCTACCCATGGGCGTCATACTCAGCCCTACGACTAACGTGGTTCATAGCTCGTGTAGCTCCCGACTCCAGCCCTCAACGACCCATGTAAGTCATTCATACTCGCTCCTACGACCTACGTGGAGCTCCCGACTCCGACCCCCGCGCTCTATGGACGTCATTCATACTCGCCCTTACGGCTTATGTGGTTCATAGCTCGTGTAGCTCCCGACTCTAGCCCCATGGCCTACATACGTCATCATACTCGCTCCTATGACCTACGTGGTTCACAACTCGTGCAGCTCCCGACTTTGACTCTTGCAGTCTATGGACGTCATTTGTACTCGCCCCTAAGGCCTATGTGGTTCATAGCTTGTGCAGCTCCCGACTCTAATCCCCACGACCTATGGACGTCATTCACACTCGCCCCAGCGACCTACGTGGTTCACACCTCATGTAGCTCCGAACTCCAGCCTTCGTGGCCTACGCATCAATTCATACTCGTCCCCATGGCCTACCTGGTTCACAACTCGTGCAGCTTTCAACTCTGGCCCCTACGACCTAGGGATGTCATTCATACTCGCTCAAATGACTTACGTGATCATCTGCTCGCGCAGCTTCCGAGTCCGACCCTCACAGCCTACGGATATCATTCATATTCACTTCTACAACCTACGTGGTTCACAGCTCGTGTAGGTCACAACTCCTACCCCGGCCTACGGACTTCATTCATCCTCGCCACTACGGCTTATGTGGCACACAACTCCCGTAACTGCTTACTATGGTTTTTTTGGCCAATCAATGCTTTTGGAGCAACTATCCACAATACTCACGACGGACTACTACCTCCACAACAATCAACAATGATCATTGTAATCTGTTGTCACTAAAAACTGCAGTCATATTATAGTTATACAACTTTGTAATTTTGTCTTGTCTAATTTAGGAGAAAAATGAGCATGTCTACTCATCATTCATAGTGGATTATTTCAATTGTGCTATGCCTCGTGGTTTTTCTCTCCTTTAAGTGTTTTTCATGTAAAAAGTCGAGGTGTTCCCTCCTCTTCTGTTATCTGTGTGTGATTAATTCTTGTGCAACGCTAAGACGATAGTTCATTACTTTACCACCGCGAATTTTCTGGCACGCATCACTTATCTATCGTGCAATCTTCAACTATGCAACAAAACATATGCAATTTTCATTTATAAATATCTCAGAAAAACTAAAAATAAAAAATAGTGCTCAACATTCTCTCTTTAAAATGTTTTTCTATACTGAGAAGAAGACAATGATAAGCAAATCGACCTAGTAAAATCAATGCATGCAAATGTAGTGTCACGAAAAATTCTTAAAGAAACATTTGTACAATGCTCATATAAATTTCATTTTTATTAGTTGATCAGGATATGGATAGATGCTGCTAACTTATTAGTTGATCATGATAGAGATTTAGACTGCTAACTTATCTATTATGTAAAGTTCAACTTAACATTAAAACATATACAATTTCATTTATAAAGGTCTCTTAGATACTTAGAAAAGGAATTCTTAAAGAAACTGATAAATNCAGCTCCCGACTTTGACCCCCACGACCTATGGACGTCATTCACACTCTCCCCAACGACCTACGTGGTTCACACCTCATGTAGCTCCGGACTCCAACCTTCGTGGCCTACGAACATCAATTCATACTCGCCCCCATGGTCTACTTGATTCACAGCTCGTGCAACTCCCAACTCTGACCCTTACGACCTAGGGACACATTCATACTCGCTCAAACGACCTTCGTGATCATCTGCTCACGCAGCTTCCGAGTCCGGCCCTCGCAGCCTACGGATATCATTCATATTCACTCCTACGACCTACGTGGTTCACAACTTGTGTAGCTCACAACTCGTACCCCGACCTACAGACTTCATTCATACTCGCCATTACGGCCTATGTGGTCCACAACTCCTGTAGCTGCTTATTACAGTTTTTTTGTCCAATCAATGCTTTTGGAGCAACTATCCACAATACTCACGACGGACTACTACCTCAACAACAATCAACAATAACTCTTGTAATCTGTTGTCACTAAAAACTGCAGTCATATTATAGTTATACAACTTTGTAATTCTGTCTTGTCTAATTTAGGAGAAAAATAGGCATGTGTACTCATCATTCATAGTAGATTATTTCAACTGTGCTAAGGTCCGTGGTTTTTCCCTCTTTTAAGTGTTTTTCATGTAAAAAGTCGAGGTGTTCCCTCCTACTTACTTCTCTTCTGTTATCTGTGTGTGCTTAATACTTGTGCAATGCTAAAACGATAATTCATTACTTTATCACCTCGAATTTTCTGACACACATCACTTATCTATCGTGCAAACTTCAACTATGCAACAAAATATATGCAATTTTCATTTATAAATATCTCAGAAAAACTAAAAATAAAAAATAGTGCTCAAGATTCTCTCTTTAAAATGTTTTTCTATACTGAGAAGAAGACAATGATAAGCAAATCGACCTAGTAAAATCAATGCATGCAAATGTAGTATCACGATGAATTCTTAAAGAAACATATATACAATGCTCATATAAATTTCATTTCATATCTTTTATTAGTTGATCAGGATATGGATAGATACTGCTAACTTATTGGTTGATCATGATAGAGATTTAGGCTGCTAACTTATCTATTATGTAAAGTTCAACTTAACATTAAAACATATACAAGTTCATTTATAAATGTCTCTTAGCTTACGGAAACAGATAAATAATGCTCATATATATTTCATTACATAGCTTCTATTGGTTGGTTAGGATAAGCATAGATGTTGCTAGCTTATCTATCATGCAAATTACAACTTTGCATGAAAGCATATGCAATTCCATTTGTAAAAGTATTTTATATACTAAAAAAATAATTTATTAAAGAAATGGATGAACAATGCTCAAATATATTCTTTTTCCATAGCTCCTACTGGTTGATCATGATAGGTGTAGATGTGCTAACTTATCTATCATTAAAATTTCAACTTTGTATCACATAATATGAAATTTTATTTATAAAACTATCTCATATATTAAAAAAAGAAAGCAGTGTTTAACATCCTCCCCCAAAATGTTAATTAACTTTATAGAGGAGACGAGTACAAGCAAATCAACCAACTAACATCAGTGCAAACATATGTTGAACAAGTTACAAAGAATTCTTAAATGAACTGATGTGCTTGCTCATATATATATCATTCCATTAATCTTGTTGGTTGATCAGGATAACTTTAGATGATGCTAACTTATCTGCCTTGTAAACTTCAACTTTGCATTAAAATATATGCAATCCCATTAGCAAAATACTATAACAAGAAGAAAAAATGAATGTGTTTAGAAATCTGCCCCGCAAAATGTTTATCTATGAATGTTTATCTACACATATGCATAGGAAAGAAAAAACAAATCAACCATCTCTCCCTCTCTCTCTCTCTCTCTCTCTCTCTCTCTCTCTCTCTCTCTCTCCTGTCTCATATACACATCCNCATCAGTGCAAGCATATGTTGAACAAGTTTACAAAGAATTCTTAAACGAACTGATGTGCTTGCTCATATATATATTATTCCATTAATCTTGTTGGTTGATCAGTATAACTTTAGATGATTCTAACTTATCTGCCCTGTAAACTTCAACTTTGCATTAAAAGATATGCAATCCCATTAGCAAAATACTATAACGAGAAGAAAAAAGGAATGTGTTCAGAAATCTGCCCCGCAAAATGTTTATCTACACATATGCATAGGAAAGAACAAACAAATCGACTATCTCTCTCTCTCTCTCTCTCTCTTTATATATATATATATATATATATAT
>JXCR01138025.1:643775-693340 GCA_002079205.1 Phalaenopsis hybrid cultivar
TAAATATAATGCAAATGCAGGAAACTTGGAGAGAAGGTAAAATTGAAGATATTCAAGAACACTGGGCATGTTCCTCAATTAGAAGCTCCTGATGAGTTCAATAAGGTCCTGCTTTCCTTCTTATTAGGCTCTCCTAATTCTACATTGTGAAGCCTGTTACCCCTTGGGCAGTACATTCTTACATATAATTCATATTGTATTTTGTTACCGATATTTATTCATACTTTATATTTCATATTATTAATATTTGGTGGTAATTTAAGAGCACCTATGCTCTACATGATGTATCTTTTGTCCCAATTTTTCTTGCCACTTAGGCCCCGTTTGGGGCAGCATATTTATTGCGTTGCGTATTGAAAACTCACCCAGACACGTTTGGATAAATTGCGTTTTGACAATTTATTCAAAAGTTACGCTTTCAAACTGTTGAAATGCAGCTTATTAGTAAGTTGTAGCTACCCCAAACAGACCCTCAAGCTCTTTTTATATCCTAATAAAATTTGTGGAAACTGTAAATTAGAATGTTTAGCTATAACTATAAAAATGTTGAATAGTTTATAATTTTATAATTAACTTGAAATTGATAATTAATTGTTTACTAATATTAATTATCATTGTTATTAAGATAATTAAGGTGATATTACAACTATATTTATTATATTTAAGTATGGATTAATTAATTAATCATTATGTTAGGCATAATAACATAAGAATTGTGGTTACTAAAAATTCAACTAAAATAAAGGAAATTTACATACATATCTATTTATATATCTAACACCTCAATTTTGATATTTGCAATTATTACACTTTAAAGTTAGTGATAGTGGTATTTTTTATGTGACCAATAATTTGAGTGGTATGTAAATATGAAAATTCAAGTCTTATATATGTAAAAATATGAAAATTCAAGTCTTATATATGTAAATATATAAAAATTATATTAACTATGATTAACATATCTAACACTTAACTTTCATTTTTACATGCATAACACTCAAAATTTAATATTACATTAAAAATTCCATTTCTATTAATTTTTTAAAAGGGAAATACACATTTTCATATAGATGTTTATGTCAACAAAGTGTTAAGAATGTGAATATCAAATGTTTGTCATTAGATATGTAAATACATAAGAATTGTGTGGCATGCATGTAATTTTTTTCTAAAATTAATTGTGATTATAAGATTTTAATTAGGATAATCATAATATTTAAGCAAGGGATAATATTTAATCTTTAATTACTTATATAAAAAAAATCTCTATGATTAGAATTTTTAATTAAGATATTTACGTATGGGATAATTAATTAATTATTCCTAATAATGAACAATTCAAAACAATTAATAAGGTTTTAAATTAATATAATTCTAGATTATGTCATTTTTAATTAGTTAAGTTAAAAAAAAAATAATGAATATTCCTGATCAAATGAAATTAATATGTAATGAAATGTTTTTTTTTTTTTTTGTCTTTTCTTTTAACTATTACAATTTATAATTATGATACAAACACCAAATTGGGCTGTTAATTAATTAATTAATTTTTTTCTAATCTTTATTTACAACATTTAAATATTTTGTCAAATCTTTACCGATATGCAAAGACATAAATTTACAAGTACATAAAAACTAAATAATTTATTGCATAATATGTTGTAGTGATCATTGAATTTTTATAATAATATGGTCACAATATTTGGACTTATGTGAGTGATGGTTAGAGTATTTATTATAGTAATGGATATTTAAAAGCTTATATAAAATATACTCAGATAAGTTATCCTAAAATAAATATGTAATATAATCACATAATTATATAAATTAATCATGTGAATATATTAAATATACTACTATCATGATACTTTATAAGCTTTATATAAATATTTGGATAATTTATAAGTTATCTGATAAGTCCTAGGTCTAATAATTATGACTTGAGTTTTCCGGCCTGAAGGCCATTCAAAAAAATAAAGTACAGATTATGAAAAAAATATTAAATATTTTAAGCCTAAATTTTAATTAATCTAAAATTTTTTTTATTAAACTTTTGTAAAAAATTTATAAAAATTTAGGTCTTAAGAAGCCTAAGTGATCTGCTCGATTCCCAGACAAAATCACTGGCAAGAAAAGGGAGAAACTGTTAATCACATGTATGAAAAACAGTAAAACAAATCAAATCAAAAGAATAAGAGAAGGGAGGGTGTCTTTGGGTCCTCAGAATATCTCGGAAAAGAAAGAGACGGTGAGGCATCTGGTCCTAATTCTATACGTCATTGAAATTTAGAAGTAACGTGCGTGCATGACCCGAGCAAATAGCTCCTGGTCCCCATCACGTGGTTCTGACAGCCTTGCACTTCGGAACTCGTGTCTGTATCTCATTTCTAATATGAGACTCTAGTAAGAACAAAAAGCACATAGAAAGAGTAGAACAGTTTTTCCTTATATTTGTCGGACTCCAGGCAAACACATATTGATTTCAATGGAGGAAATCCACATACTCCAGTTTTTGCACAAACATCCAATTACACTGTTTGTGAAGGGTGTTCCTCTGACACGGAAACACATATAAAATTTTCAACTAGTGAAGCTCACTTTGATATATATATTCGTATAAGAAATCAATTAATGAATATTATTGGGACAATCACTCTCCTAGTTGTACTGTGGGTAGGGCTATCATAAAAGGTCAGTGTTCGCGAACAACTTGTGTTCTACTTGTTAAGTAGCTTGTGTTTGATTCGTACGTTAAATAAATTGAGAGGTTTCCAAGCCCTTGACCAGCCTATCAAAGATATATACCTTCATAGTTTGTCTAATGATAACTTTAAATGCCTTGTTCGTTAAATGATATTAACTATGTTGCTTCCTTATTCTTCCACCCAAGGGCAAAACTCTGTAGGAGTACAGATCTTTGATCTGTTTGGAAGGAAATACCTTCCTCATCAAGAGGATTCATCTTTACTACTTGTAATCAAAATGAGCATCCATTAAGACGGGCATTTGATGTCAAGAGGTAGCATCGATTAAATTATGAATTCTAGGAAAAAATTATCTTTTGCTTAAACTTTTTTCAAAGCAATGTAGTCGACACATTCTTTGTACTCTGCAAATCTCCTTCACCATAATGACATTTACGAGCCACATGACATGATGTACCTCCCATAAAAAATTGCTTGGAGAAGCTTATTGATCTCTTGTTCGATAGTTTGTAGGCATTCCTGTGTAAAATATTACTTCTTTTGGAATATCGACTTATATATGGGATCGATCTTTAGAAAGTGGACAGTTACTTCAAGATTAATCCCGGGCATATACGTTGGACTCCTGGTAAACACATCTTGATTTTTACATCAATTTCACATACTCTAATTTTTGCCCAGTGTATAACAAAGATTCAAACTGCACCGTTTGTGAGATGTGTTCCTTTGACAATGAAACAAAGATCAAAACTTCAACTAGAGAAGCTGATAGGATATATCTTTATTTCAAAGATCAAATAGATGAATATTGAGAGTCTCAAATGGTTATGATTGAGCTTGTTTCGTGCTGCGTTCTAATCCCCTCGTAAAACTCCAACTCTATTTAGTGTTGAGAACTTCATTTCAAAGTGTGATATAGAAACAACAAACCCAATGGTTGACTGAAGAGGTATTCTGAATATGACATTGTATGTCGATTCCAACTTGACTACACGAAATCGGATCATGTGAGTCGTCTGTCAAGGGAGCACTCCCAGTTAGGGGTGTAAATGAGCCGAATATGAGCAAGCTGATTTATTCGTGTTTGGCTCGTTCGAAGTCTTTTGTGTTCAAAATTGGCTCGTGTTTAAATTTGTTCATGAAATCTATGTTCGTGTTCAGTTCAATTTGTTAGATTTTGGCTCTAATTGTTCTATATGAGCTCAAAAGAAAACGGGTTGGTCTAGACGAGTTCTTCGTATCAACTAATATTTGAGCTTTAAAAATATTTTACTAAATCTAATAAGTTATTAGAACACAATTAAATATCAAAATTTATTTATTTTTTAAAATCCTTTTAGAAGGGAAGAAATATATCACATAGGTAGGAGTGTAAACGAGCCGAACACGAGCGAGCTGAGCTCCTATTCTTGTTTGGCTCATCTAAAATTGTTTGCGTTTGAAATTTGCTCATGTTCTAATTTATTCGAGAAATTTATGTTCATGTTTGATTCGATTTGTTCGATTTTTGGCTCGAACTGTTCAGAATAAGCTCATTATTAACTGATTAGTCTAAATGAATTGTTTGTATCAACTTGCATTCAAGCTCAACGTAATATTTTATTAAATTTAATAAATTATTATACCACAATTAAATATCAAAAATTTATTATTTTTTATATCCCCAATGAAGGGAAGAAATAAACCTCAGAGGGGCATTCGCCAAACCCCTAATACCACACTCCTTGTCCAACAATTGCTACTCTTTTTTATATTTAAACAAAACTACAACGAGAATACAAAATGACTCTCAAATGCGTGATAGAAATGAGAAATGAGAAATCACAGCGGACAAAGCTAGTCGAGGGAAAAAATATTCCGTCCGAATATCTGTACGTTCAAGCGATCAATTACACCGGAAGTGTATATTTCGTTCGAACATCCGCACGTCCGGACGACCAACTATATTGGCAATCATGTTGCCGCCAATGAAGTGTGTGACGAGTGGCCTCCGGAGTAGTGTCCGGAAGGATTATTCTCTCTAATTATTATTCTCTCTAAGTTCATGTCTTTCGGGCGTGTCTATATATGTATATATATAAAATTAGTTTGTGCTAATTATTAATTAAATCAATACTTTTTTATCTAAATAATAGAACACATAAACATAATGGGGGCATTTAGATACATATCACTCAATTCCTATCTATTTACATATCTAACACCTAACTTTTGCCGTAGTTTTCTCTTCACTATCATTCCAATGGGCTCACTTTCACCGTACTTTTCTATTCTAGATCGGAAACCTCCTCGGCATCAAAGTTGACATATTTTTTATACATATTGTTCTAGCACATAAATTTGAATTATTCTTGAGGCATTTACATACTGTTAAACTCGAATTTGTTCGTGAATCACACCCAACGAATAGAACATAAAACATATAGATTTGTGTTATGTACAACTGTTACTTTTCCCTTATCCATATTTGAGCAATATTTAAGACCAATTTCTAATAACTGTCAACTTTTGGTCGGACGACTTCTGGTCCGGTGTTCTATGATCGGTCTTCCTCTAGTCGGTCGGCTCACCTCCGATCGATCAGCTTCAGGTCATTCATGTGTGATTGTCATGCTTACTATGACCCAACATTTTTTTCATGAGGCCAACCTCTCGCACCCAATTCTTATGTACTTACATATTTAACACCTAAACTTCGATTATTACATTAATACCACCCATTCTTTCATATCATATAAAAATTTCACAATTTTAATTTTCTAAAAAAATGAAATACATCTTTTTTATGCATAGAAAAGCTGACTTGTATGTAAAAAATGAAGTTTAGTTGTTAGATATATGAATACAGAAGAATAGAGTGTTATAAATGTAAATATTTCATTATTCTATAAGAGATGTACATATGTACATTATAATCATTATGTTTACACATATCTAATCTATAAACTTTAGTCTTTACATTTATATGGTGGTATTTTTTATGTAAAAATGAAAGACTCTGGTGCTATAAATGTAGGTATTAGCCAGATATGTAAATACATAAGAATTGTGTGGTTGATATGTAACTGCCCCTTATTTTATTTAATTAAAAAAGGTCTTAAGTTGCTTTAGTTTCAAGAAACTGCATTACAAACTTTACTTTGTGGGCATAAAATAATTTATTTAACAAAAGTTTTATACTAATAGAATGATATTATAGCATTTGAAGAGAATTAACTTGATAAAATTTATTGGGTTTTTTTTTTTTATTTATTTTAATTTAAAGATATTCAGGATAGTCGAGTTGCACGTGTTCTCAAGCGGGTCACCTTGTTTATNGCACGTGTTCTCAAACGGGTTCTATAAACAAGTCGTGCCATTGTATTTAGAATAGTTTATAGAACACAAGTAGTTAGAATTCGCCCAAATACAAGTTCAAATGATAATATTTCATGATCATTTTCTTATCCCGTATGTTCGTGCCATCGTTTCCTATCGTTTGAGCTGTGAAGAGTACGAGTAAATTTGATTGACACAAAATAGTTTGTCAACTGTGGTAGAATTAAATCTGTCCTCATAGATAAATATCTATCGCATGTCTAGAAGACCCCCTTTGATGACATAACTCATAACTATTGACAATGATCCCTCAATTAGTTTGAGTCTACTTCTATGAACAANGTCTTTGTCGTATGCTCGTCTTTTCTGGTTTCTCGCTTTTTCTAATCATTCATATAATATGGAAGAGATATTTATTCGAAAAAGGGAAATATATGACTATTGACAAGCTTACGACTCTTTAAGAAAAAAATAAAAGAGAAAGAAACGAAAATAAAATGTTTAGTATNAGGTGTGTCTCTCTCTCTGTTTCCTCCCATAAATGCTCTTTAATAACTCCAAAATATTGGCTTAATTCGCCCAAAAACCGCCTCAAAGTGATGGTTGAAACAACTCAAAACCATGCAGATTCGGCATTGGTGCCTAGGCGCCGCGATATTTTGCACCATAACCTTGGCCTTCAGTACCGAGACTATGGCACCCAGTGTTAGCGCCTAAGTGCCAACCCTCGAGTTGCTCTTTGGTGTCTTGCTCCTAGGCGCTGTTTTATCTGGTGCCATAACCTTGCCTTTAATGGACTGACACCTAAGCGCCAAGCTCCTGATGCCATGGTCTTGGCCTTTGGTAGACTAAACTGGCGTCAAGGCGCTCTGCTTTTGGTGCCATGAACTTGGCTATGGTGGACTGACACCTAGGTGCTGCAATAGTGGAACCATGGTCTTGTCTTTACAATAGACAAATATATCGGAATCTCTGGTTCTGGGTAGCCTACGTATACATTCTTTCACGGATATTATTCCAAGGTGTTTCTACCCGATCTTATTTAAGTGAACATGCTTGACCTATTCCTGCAAGATTTATCGTACGTTGGCTCTCCACGTTATTTCTCTTATTTCTTTGTCGTATACTCGTCTTTTCTAGTTTCTCCCTTTTTCTAATCATTCATATGATTTGGAAGAGATATTTATTCGAAAAAGAAAAATATACGACTATTGACAAATTGACGACTCTTTAAGAAAAAAATAAAAGAGAAAGAAACAAAAATAAAATGTTTAGTATAAATGTGCATTAAGATATAATCACCTCTTTTATATTTCTTATATGATATTTTTAGAATGTATGTTGCTTGCATATTCAATATTACTTAATTAGATTGATTATTTCTACTTTAACATTTTAGTCATAAAATCTTAAACAAATATAAATGCATCATCTGCAAATGAATGATGAGGTAAATCTACTAAATTAGTTGGATTATGATTAAATTAAAATTTGTTTTTAAAGTTATTCTACATATTGTGCTATTATATGCAAATGTAGAGGTAAGCCAGTGTATCCCGTAAGGACCTACATTATTATCTGTTGAACCTCTTAATAACTGGCTTATGGTCATTTGTTAATTTCAATTACCACTCATTTTTTAGAGAATTTTATTCAAGTTACAACTAGTCTTCAAAGGTATTTTAAAAGTAATACATTAATAAAACATCTATGTCAACAAAATTGAAATAAGGCAATCCATAAGATATATATATTTTTAAATAGAATTTGCTCACATGGGAAGCATTATTAGTTTTATAATTGAGGGAAAAAATGAGTCATTTTATAAAATATATTTGCAACCACAAAAATGCTATCATGCCTTGAGGAGTTTTTGGTATGCAAAAAAAAACCTATAGATAATTCTTGTAAGGTCAATATGATATAGTCAAAGTAATGTACTTACCAAAACTTTGCTTTATATATTAGATAATCAATAAGTAAGGTGGTAGGCAATGATGTGCCAAAATATATTTTCAATACAGGTCGGTATAACCTAGATTAAATTAAATTGATCGCTTTATCTCTCTTGAAGTGTATAATTATACCCCTAGTGTGCAACATTGGGATCAAGAAGTCTAAACAAAAGATTTAGGAATCTAGCCTTTGTTGTCTTGATGAAGGGATCCATAAAAGATAGAAAAGCGTATAGTGATAAAGAATGGCTTGTCCAAAGTCATATTACAATATTTGAAAATCACAACAAACAAAAATACGTGTCATTAAGACTAATAAATTCAAAAATTACGACTCTAATGTATAGAAAACTAAAGTAATTCAAGAGATGACATCAATAAAATTATTTTCAAATTTGGGCTTATGTTGCATAATTGAAATATTCTTTAAAAAAATTACTCATTTGAGATCCTTATGGTTCAATTTTAATAGGTGTTGACAACCTTAAGAGCATGATGGTGAATGAATGATGAATCTACCATATAATATATAGTGTTTACTGAATAATGAAATAAATTTTTTTATTATACCTGGCATAATGTTACTTAGCATCATTTATCTTTTTAATCAAATAGATTCAACATACAAGAGTATTACAAACAAAAAGCATAAAAAAACTTATCTCTCTCCCTCAATCCTCTTGAGAATGCTTTACCCAATTCTTTTGCTCCTCTCCTGGAACTCCTTACACAATAGTAAATACAAATCACACTACTCATACTCTATACTTGTTTAGAACAAGCCTAAGAACTCTCACAATAATGGAGGAAAATCTCTCTAAAAACTCCCTTATATTCCATGTGTTGTTCCAGAGTTCTTCTTCCTTCTCATTGGGCGTCTCTCCCTCTGTTTCCTCCCATAAATGCTCTTTAATATCTCCCAAAAAACTGGCTTAATTCGCCCAAAAACGCCTCAAAGTGATGGTTGAAACTGCTCAAAACCGTGCAAATTTTGGCATTAGTGCCTAGGCGCCGCGATATCTTGCATCATAACCTTTGCCTTCAGAACTGAGATTATGGCGCCCAGTGTTAGCGCCTAAGCACCAACCTCTTGGGTTGCTCTTTGGTGTCTGGTTCCTAGGAACTGCTTTATTTGGTGCCATAACCTTGCCTTTAATGGACTGACACCTAAGCAACAAGCTCCTGATGCCATGGCCTTGGCCTTTGGTAGACTAAACTGGCTTCAAGGCGCTCTGCTTTTGGTGCCATGAATTTGTCTATGGTGGACTGACACCTAGGCGCTGCAATAGTGGAACCATTGTCTTGTCTTCACAACAGACAAATATACCTGAATCTCTGGTTCTGGGTAGTCTACGTAGGCATTCTTTCACGGATATTAGTCCAAGGTGCTTCTACCCGATCTTATTTAAGCGAGCATGCTTGACCTATTCTTGCGAAGTTTATCGCATGTAGGCTCTCCATGTTATTTCTCTTATTTGTCGTCTTTGTCGTATGCTCGTCTTTTCTGGTTTCTCGCTTTTTCTAATCATTCATATAATATGGAAGAGATATTTATTCGAAAAAGGGAAATATATGACTATTGACAAGCTTACGACTCTTTAAGAAAAAAATAAAAGAGAAAGAAACGAAAATAAAATGTTTAGTATAAATGTGCATTAAGATATAATCACCTCTTTTATATTTCTTATATGATATTTTTAGAATGTATGTTGCTTGCATATTTAATATTACTTAATTAGATTGATTATTTCTACTTTAACATTTAAGTCATAAAATCTTAAACAAATATAAATGCATCATCTGCAAATGAATGACGAGGTAAATCTACTAAATTAGTTGGATTATGATTAAATTAAAATATGTTTTTAAAGTTATTCTACATATTGTGCTATTATATGCAAATGTAGAGGTAAGCCAATGCATCCTCTAAGGACCTAAATTATTATCTGTTGAACCCCTTAATAACTGGCTTATGGTCATTTGTTAATTTCAATTGCCACTCATTTTTTAGAGAATTTTATTCAAGTTACAACTAGTCTTCAAAGGTTTTTTAAAAGTAATACATCAATAAAACATCTATGTCAACAAAATCGAAATAAGGCAATCCATAAGATATATATTTTTTAAATAGAATTTGTTCACATGAGAAGCATTATTAGTTTTAGAATTGAGGGAAAAAATGAGTCATTTTATAAAATATATTTGCAACCACAAAAATGCTATCATGCCTTGAGGAGTTTTGGGTATGCAAAAAAAAAAAAAAAGCCGATAGATAATTCTTATAAGGTCAATATGATATAGTCAAAGTAATGTACTTACCAAGACTTTGCTTTATATATTAGATAATCGATAAGTAAGGTGGTATGTAATGATGTGCTCAAAATATATTTTCAATACGGGTCAGTATAACCTAGATTAAATTAAATTGATTGCTTTATCTCTCTTGAAGTGTATAATTATGCCCCTAGTGTGCAACATTGGGATCAAGAAGTCCAAACAATAGATTTAGGAATGTAGCCTTTATTGTCTTGCTGAAGGGATCCATAAAGATAGAAAAGGGTATAGTGATAAAGAATGGCTTGTCCAAGCTCATATTACAATATTTGAAAATCACAACAAGCAAAAATACTAGTCATTAAGACTAATAAATTCAAAAATTATGACTCCAATGTATAGAAAACTAAAGTAATTCAAGAGATGGTATCAATAAAATTATTTTCAAATTTGGGCTTATATTTTAATAGGTGTTGACAACTTTAAGAGCATGATGGTGAATGAATGATGAATCTACCATATAATATATAGTGTTTACTGAATAATGATATAATTTTTTTTTATTATACCTGGCATAATGTTACTTAGCATCATTTCTCTTTTTACTAAAAAATTAACTAAATGAATATTCTAACTAGGTACTTCATGTATGCCTATTTAAAAAAAAAAAACATTACAAAAAACCTCAAAAGATTTCAAAAATCCAAATAACCTGAGAATAACTGAAGACACCATTAAAATTTTATCGATCCAAAATTTCCAGAAAATATGCTATTTCTATAAAAATCATTAAAAGAGGCCATAAGAATCTTACATTTTAACTTAGAGGTGTAAATAATTTATTGAAGTATAGAAATTAACTTTAGTTGATCCTTAACGATGTGGATTGATATATTTTCGTTGGTAAATGGTTATACAAAAAATTAGCATTAAAGTTTTGACTTGTTAGTTAACTTTTGTTAATTTGAAAGTGAAGAATTTTCTTCATATGTTGATTATAATATGTGGATAACATGAGTTAATATGGGAAATATTGTTTAATTTTTGAAGAGGTTGATGATTTGTTAAGGTCCTAAGAAATTTGTGGCAATGTGGGGAACAAGTTTGGAGGGAGAGAAGGATGTATTAGGATCTACAAAGTTGAATACTAATTGATTTGCAAGAAAATCTAAAAGCTAGCATCACACCAAAAAATTAATGATAAAATATTTTATAGAATANATATTTCGTTGGGAAGTAAATACAGCTCTAATAGTTATATTTTTTTAGCAAAATATTTAAACTGCAGAGATACTTTTAGCCAATAACCCAAATCAATATTTGGCTTGAAAATTTTGTTGAATAGATTTTATCTGTTAATTATAATTGTTTGGTAGGTTTTATGATCTAACACACACACAGATATCTCTCTCTCTCTCTATATATATATATATCAAACTTTAACTGAGATATGTAAGTACATAAAAATTATGTGACATGTTTGTATATTTCCCTTTTTTATTTTTTTATTGGATGAAGATATGCAGAGTTAATTAATNTTACATGTATACCACCCAATTCCTATGCATGCACATATCAAACACTTCAACTTTGTTTTTCTTACATTTGCATCACCCAAATCTTCAATATCACAGCAAAAATATCACCATTTTCATCCATAGGTGAGGTGGTATGTATGTAAAAATTCAAGTTTTTGTGTTGGATATGTAATTACATAAGAATTGAGTGTTGTGTATAAAAAACTTTCAAAATATTTCTATATTTTCTTATAGATTTCAATTAGCTTTCACACGATTAATGGAAAGAAATGTTAAATGGTTTATTTTATGCTTTATTTATTCTTTTTTTAGTTAGAGGCATTCTTAAACAGCTGAAGAACTCTTCATAAAAAATCAAATTCAATTTGTTATAACTTCGTGGAAACATATAGAATTAATTGGAACCAGCTCAATTATGTTGATTAAATAAAAGACATACCTTTTTCTCATGTCATTTCATCTATTTCCAGACAGAACCAGAACTACTACCAGATGTTAGTATTGATTGTAGACAATCGTTGTGACCTGTTTAATTATGTATTTTTTTCAGCACAAATAATCAACTTTACGCATTAAATTTCTTGTCTAATATCAGTAGATTCATCAAAATCCTATTTTTGATTCAAATATTAACATAATGTCACTTCTTTTCTCCATATTTGCAATGATACCATTCTAATGAGTACATAGAGTGAAGTAATTGTTCTTCACTTATTATTAAGCCCCTCTATGCATCTATCAACAAGGAGGTTGTTTTATGGATTCTTGAGACTGTAATAATGCAATGCTCTGATCTACTGAATCACATGATTGTCAAGATATATAAACTTGTATTCAAATTTGAGAACTTGATATGCCAACTTGTTTCCACAGGCGTGGCATTTCCAACTTCTATGCAGGCAAGGCCAAGTCTTTCGCCAGCCTCTCCGATGCCGCCGCCTCCTGCGCTTCAGCCAAGGACATGGCCAAGGCCGAGAATGCTTACTCTCGCCGGCGAACAAATCTCCTTGCGTCGAAGATCTTCTGTGAGAAACAACGCAGCAATCTGTTGAGGAGTCCCGTTGGCGGCATAGCTAAAAGACCAGGATCTCACAGGCGAAACCCGCTGGCCCTCGCAGCCGCCATGAACAGCTCTCCGAGAACCAATAATTCCGTGGAATATGGAGATTTGCGGCCGCCGGGCAAATCTGCAGTTGTTCCTGAAGATTCAGTGGTGGCTTCTTCTCAGATTTGCTCTTTGCCAATGAGGTCGTTCTCGTTGGGTGATNATGGAGATTTGCGGCCGCCGGGCAAATCTGCAGTCGTTCCTGAAGATTCAGTGGTGGCTTCTTCTCAGATTTGCTCTTTGCCAATGAGGTCGTTCTCGTTGGGTGATCTACCGGTGTTGAAGAATCCCGGTTCTTCGATTGGACCGTGTGGGGAACTATAATGGAGGTTTTATTGATGAAGATTTGTTGGATAAAAAATGCTTTTTTAGTAGATGGATGTGGGTGCAGTGGGATGATGGTGTAGTTTGAGTCCGGAGTTCAAAGGTGGGTCATCACTTGTTGAGTGGACCCCACCGCAATATACTAATATTGATCAGTCAAAAGCGGTGGAGCCCACTTAACATGTGACGCCCCATCATTAAACTTTGAATCTGGAGTCCCAATATAATAGTTTTTCATCAGGTTTTTTTCATAAGAGTATTTACCTAACATCCCACAATTCCTATATATTTAGGTGTTCAACACCAAAATTTTTATTTTTTACATCTATACCGCCCAAATCTTTGACATGTAACCGATTTAAATTTTAAAATTTTTCTTCCTGCAATAAATGCAAAAATTCAAGCTTAGGTGTGAATATGTAAATACATAGGAATTAAGTGGCATGCATGTAAATATGCCCTTTTTTCGTCTTATTATTAATACATATGTATAATTTTCTGTTATCCTTATGTTGACATGGACTTAAGAGCAAGTGTAATTTTACAATATAAATGAAATATGTGTAGCGTCGTGCATTATTTGTGTATTTGAAATAACAAAAAGTAAATTGCTTAAAAAAAAAATGCAATTTATTATATTTTGTTGATGAACAAATTCATTCAAAACCCTACAAAGATGTAAATATGTAGACTTGCCGTCTCTCCTAATTGCATGTGAGGACTCGGTTTGTTGCTTGTAGATTTGGTAGGTCGAAGGCTTGAAGCTGCGTGATGTGTTAGGAAAGTCTGTTTGTTTTATAGAAGAAATCTAAAGCTTTAGTAGGGGTTTGTGTGGGTGCATGTATTAGAATATCTTAAATGTTGTTGATTTAAATTTAATATATTTAAAGGTTTAAGAAATTATTTCTTCATAGTTGGTTGTCACATAGGGCAACATTAATTGGTGTGGTTGATATTGAGATGGGAGTTAGCTAGCAAGGTTGTGAAAATCGAGTCGGATATTGAAATGGATGAAGAGAATGTTTGAGGTTAGATGGTTCAATTGGGGTTTAATAGGAGGTTGAACTGAATGATGTAATAAGCATTTAAATTATTTTAATTGGATTTTAGTAATTGAATAATGATAATATCATTTTTATTGATTTAAAAAAATATTTTAATTTCAAATAATATTTTTTAATATTTTGAATAAAAATTTTAATGCATGATATTTTTACTATTTATAATTTAAATATCTTATTTTCGGTCATTGGATTAAAATTAAAATGTTAAAATTTGATAACATAAACTAATTAGTTTCTTAAAAATTGGACTTAATAGGTTCAATGATTGGTTCACGGTTGAACTAGGCAGGCCGATTCGTTTTTTAAAACCATGCTAAGTTGCACAAACAACATTTTGTGCTAGATCAGAGGGACGAAAAGAGTTTGCCAGAGTAGGCATTATTGATGGAAATGATAGAAATTGGCGTGAAAGTGGAAAGGGAAGAAAGAAATATCTGTGATTTTCTCAATAATCGAAATGTTATCTATTACAAAAAATATTTATATAGAGAGACATAAGTCTACACACATTTAGATATTACAGGATAAAAAAATAATAATAACATAAACTCATGACCCAAGGATATGAGGCATTTTTCAGGCTCAATATCAGCCCCTCACAAACTAATAATGTCTGGTAGCGATATTGTTAGTTTGCTTCTAAGAGTGCGTTACTTTGGAGCGGGAAGTGCTTTGGTAAGTATACACGTTAGTTGTCATCCGATGGCAAAAATTGTAAGGTGATTTCATTCGATTGGATTTGATCTCGAATGGAATGATAATTTATTTTAATTTGTTTAGTTTGAGCATGATAGACGGGGTTATGAGCAATGGTCATGATTGATATGTTATCAGAGTAAATTGTAGTAGGTGTTGAGTTGAAAACTTGGAAATCTTGTAGAAGTCGTCTTACCATATAACATCTGAGGGTAAAACGTGATATTCTACTTTAGTTGAGGATCTAGCAACCGTTGGTTGTTTTTTCAAGTTTCATTAGAGATGATTTGGACCTATGCAAGTACAATACCCTGTAATAAATCGTTTATCATTCACATCACTAACCCAAATTATGTCGACATAAGTATGAAAAATAAGAGAGACAACTTAGAAGAGTAAATCAAACTTAGACGTGTCGTGAATATATCTTAAGAGATGCTTAAGATGTAGATAATGTAACTGAAGCGGTTGTTGAAGATGTCAGGAGAGTGAATTAATAACAACTATAATATTTAGTTTAGTCAAGGTGAGATACTGAAGTGAGTCAACTAATTGCATTTATAGCGAGGGATTGAGAAAGAGATCTGAAGAATCCGATAAGCATTTGGCAGGTATGATTTCTTGAGTAGAGACGGGTTTACATGTTGACATCCAGCATGACCGAGGATTTCATGAACATAACTAGTCTGATTGAGGTGATAACCACAGGAGGTGCGTGTAATGTTTATCCCGAGGAAAGTCAAGACTAAATTCATAAATTTCATAGAGAAATGATGTTGTAAGTCCTATTGAAATTGTTGCATCTTACATAAATCATTACCTTTTGAAAGAATATCATCTATGTAAAGCAGAGTGTAAGTGCTTCAGCTGATTCCATTTTTGTGAACTCTGTCCCTTTGACAGAACTCATTATTCAACAGTGTCGTAGTCACTTTGTCATAATTCAAGACCTCATTCACATGAATGAGTGTCATAGTACAATTTTCATACTCATCCGGGAGTGAATTCAACATAAGCAATGTCATGTCTTCATCTCCAACCTCCCCATCCAAATTTAACGAACCCAGCAACAACTTTGTGAAGTCGTTCAAATGCTCATCAATAGTAAACCCCCATCTCATGTAAAATCTGTAGATTCAATGCTTCATACAAAGACGATTCTTCATGCTCCCTGTGAGATATTTGTTCTCTAGCATCTTTCATAATTTTTCTGCAGATGTTTCCATCATCACCCCATATTTGATTTCCTGGGCCAAACAATTTTGGATAAGTTACAAGCACTCCAGTTCATCTTCAACCAATCTCTCCTTGAGATATTTTGGGAACATTCCTAGCTATCCAGGACTTCCTCCAGATTTAGAGAACACAGTGCATCCATCATCTCACATCGCCACATGCCAAAGTTCCATTTGTCGTCAAATTTTGTCACGTCGATTTTGATGATATGCGTAATCACCTATCGAATCGACTTTTCCACTGTCATAACAGATGTTGAAAAACCTGACGTTGTGCTACTGAAAATATGGTAAAACCCTCCTTATCTACCTTGAATGAGAAAAAGCGCTTAAACAGGTCGATCAACCACGAAATATGCTTTTGATGACAATAGAGAACGAAAGTCATTATTGAGACCATGGAGTTCAGCAGTACTTGCACTTGAATAACCATGTACTTATTGAAAACACTTTGGAACTCATCATACGGAAGAAACCAGAGGTCGTATTTGAACTGGTTTTGATGGAATACTAGAACCCTATCCACATCGTCTGTCGCCCGCATCGACCTCGACATCCTTTGAAGAACGACATTATCATGAAGAATATACTTCCTCTGCAACTCCTTCATATTGTTATCCTTCAAGAATGAAGGATTCACAGAGCCAAATAGGATGGGAGATTCATTAGGTTCCATCTCAGAGGACAAAAGGCTATCTGAAGAGGAAAAGAGAAGAAAAACCAAAGGCATTAAAAAGAAATCAGAACATGTAAAGGACAAAAAGTGGTTCCTTGCCCTATTTATAATGCAGGCTCATAAAACAAAGCGTCACATAGTGATAAGTGTCATGCCAAACATACTTTCAAATTTATTGAAATGTTTGATTGTAAATAACATTATTAAATATCTAGAAAAAAGTGTTTTATGAACGTGTCTTCGAAGGCTTTAGTCGGAACGTACTCTTTCTGAATCAATCTCCGGAGGACTATCTCTTCGCCTAATATAATCTGACCCATCCGATTAGCTTTGTGGTAGAACTTACCCAAATTGGTCAACTCATGAAGTGCTGCCAACTCACGCAACGCCTCAACCATCCCACTTTGTAAGGTGGTGACCTCTACTCACAGGGCAGCTACCTCCGAGTTCGTGGTTGCCAGGTGGACTGATTACTTCTGCACAGGATTTACAGCCGAACCTTCAATACTGCCAAGTTCTGGTCCTATCTGTCTGCCACTCTATGGGTTCGGGAGAAGGTAGCTACTACCCTGATCACTCTTGTTGAGAAACTGACAGTGGGCAAAGTGTCGGATGACCATTGCGCTTCTGAGGCGATTAGTGGCAGAAGCCACCTAAATTCGATCTGCAAACTGGCCTTTGAAGTGAGGGCAGCCTCCACAACGTCCTTCGAAGGCGCACCACCTTCGCGACCCTCCGACCAAGCCTATTCATCTACATCACAGATAACACCGCGAAGTTGTTAAGAAACCACCAATAAGCAAGGAGACTCTTTGCATTAAAAAAATCCTGCCCATTTCAGTGATAACTCTCGAAACTCCATCCCTTTCTTGTGATAAGATATCTCCTTTCNGCTCTGCTTGCAATTTTGAATGGTAAAGAAAAAGAATGGCGAGGACTCAAAGATCTGTTAGTTTGATTGTGTCAGTTCCCAAATTTTATTTTCTCGCTTTTGTCGCAACGAGCGAATCTCTGAAGAGCCTCATATAGAGTTAGGATGTCTCTATCATGATTGTACGCGAAAGTAGGAGCAGAAAAATGAATTGCCCTAATGGTCATTCTGTATGATTTTTGCTAAATTTTTCAATCCTGCTGACATGCTGTGTTCGATTCATTTTGAATGTCTACCTTAACATTCTTGTGCTCTATTCAGAATGGAAAGAGATTTACATATGCTTTTTTCTCCAGACTTACGTTGAGTTGGGGCATCTACATATATACCACCCAATTCCTATGTATTTACATATCTAACTCTTAAACTCTGTTTTTTTTTTTTTTACATTTATATCAGGCAAACCTTTAATATCACATCAAAGATATCACCATTTTCATCCATTGATAAGGTGGTATGTATGTAAAAATTCATTTTTTTTTGTTAGATATGTAATTACATAAGAATTAAGTGGTGTGTATAAAAAACTTCCAAAATATTTCTATATTTTCTTATAGATTTCAATTAGCTTTCACACGATTAATGGAAAGAAATGTTAAATGGTTTATTTTATGCTTTATTTATTCTTTTTTTAGTTAGAGGCATTCTTAAACAGCTGAAGAACTCTTCATAAAAAATCGAATTCAATTTGTTATAACTTCATGGAAACTTATACAATTAATTGGAACCAGCTCAATTATGTTGATCAAATAAAAGACATACCTTTTTCTCATGTCATTTCATCTATTTCCAGACAGAACCAGAACTACTACCAGATGTTAGTATTGATTGTAGACAATCGTTGTGACCTGTTTAATTATGTATTTTTTTCAGCACAAATAATCAACTTTACGCATTAAATTTCTTGTCTAATATCAGTAGATTCATCAAAATCCTATTTTTGATTCAAATATTAACATAATGTCACTTCTTTTCTCCATATTTGCAATGATACCATTCTAATGAGTACATAGAGTGAAGTAATTGTTCTTCACTTATTATTAAGGCCCTCTAAGCATCTATCAACAAGGAGGTTGTTTTATGAATTCTTGAGACTGTAATAATGCAATGCCTGATCTACTGAATTACATGATTGTCAAGATATATAAACTTGTATTCAAATTTGAGAACTCGATATGCCAACTTGTTTCCACAGGCGTGGCATTTCCAACTTCTATGCAGGCAAGGCCAAGTCTTTCGCCAGCCTCTCCGATGCCACCGCCTCCTGCGCTTCAGCCAAGGACATGGCCAAGGCCGAGAATGCTTATTCTCGCCGGCGAACAAATCTCCTTGCGTCGAAGATCTTCTGCGAGAAACAACGCAGCAATCTGTTGAGGAGTCCCGTGGGCGGCATAGCTAAAAGACCAGGATCTCACAGGCGAAACCCGCTGGCCCTCGCAGCCGCCATGAACAGCTCTCCAAGAACCAATAATTCCGTGGAATTTGGAGATTTGCGGCCGCCGGGCAAATCTGCAGTTGTTCCTGAAGATTCAGTGGAGGCTTCTTCTCAGATTTGCTCTTTGCCAATGAGGTCGTTCTCGTTGGGTGATCTACCGGTGTTGAAGAATCCCGGTTCTTCGATTGGACCGTGTGGGGAACTATAATGGAGGTTTTATTGATGAAAATTTGTTGGATAAAAAATGCATTTTTAGTAGATGGATGTGGGTATAGTGGGATGATGATGTCGTTTGCGTCCGGAGTTCAATGGTAGGTCATCACTTGTTGAGTGGGCCCCACTGTAATACACTAGTATTGTCCAGTGTCAAAAGCCGTGGGGCTCACTTAACACGTGACGTCCCACCATTAGACTTTGAATGCATCTGAAGTCCGAATGTAATAGTTTTTCATCAGGTTTTTTTTCATAGAAGTATTTACATAACATAACACAATTCCTATATATTTAGGTGTTCAACACCAAGATTTTATTTTTTACATGTACACCGCCCACATCTTTGACATGTAACCGATTTAAATTTTAAAAAGTGAAATATATATTTTTTCATCCTGCTATATATGTAAAAGTTCCAAGCTTAGGTGTGATTATGTAAATACATAAGAATTAAGTGGTATGTATGTAAATATGCCCTTTATTTCGTCTTATTATTTATACATATATATAATTTTCTGTTATCCTTATGTTGACATGGACTTACGAGCACTTTTAATTTTACAATATAAATGAAATATGGTCCGAAATGAGTAGCGTGGTGCATTATTTGGGTAGAATTGGATGTAATTTGAAAAATGGAGATTGATTGATGGGATGAAATGCGAAATTGATGAACAAATTCATTCAAAACCCTACAAAGATGTAGATATGTAGACTTGCCGTCTCTCCTAATTGCATGTGAGGGCTCGGTTTGTTGCTTGTAGATTTGGTTGGTCGAAGGCTTGAAGCTGCGTGATATGTTAGGAAAGTTTGTTTGTTTTATAGAAGAAATCTAAAGCTTTAATAGGGGTTTGTGTGGGTGCATGTATTAGAATATTTTAAATGTTGTTGATTTAAATTTAATATATTTAAAGGCTTAAGAAACTATTTCTTCATGGTTGGTTGTCACATAGGGCAACATTAATTGGTGTGGAGGATATTGAGATGAGAGTTAGCTAGCAAGGTTGTGAAAATTGAGTCGGATATTGAAATGGATGAAGATAATGTTTAAGGTTAGATGGTTCAATTGGGGTTTAATCGGAGGTTGAACTGAATGATGTAATAAGTATTTAAATTATTTTAATAGGATTTTAGTAATAGAATAATGATATAATATCATTTTTATTGATTTAAAAAAATATATTTTAATTTCAAATAATATTTTAATTTAAAATAATATTTTTTAATGTTTTGAATAAAAATTTTAATGCATGATATTTTCACTATTTATAGTTTAAATATCTTATTTTTGGTCATTGGATTAAAATTAAAATGTTAAAATTTCATAATATTTAAACTAATTAGTTCCTTAAAAATTGGACTTAATAGGTTCAATGATCGGTTCACGGTTGAACTAGGCAGGCCGATTCGTTTTTTAAAATCATGCTAAGTTGCACAAACAATAATTTGTGATAGATCAGAGGGACGAAAAGAGTTTGGCAGGGTAGACATTATTGATAGAAAAGATAGAAGTTGGCGTGAAAGTGGAAAGGGAAGAAAGAAATATCTGTGGTTTTCTCAATAATCCAAATATTATCTATTACAAAAAATATTTATATAGAGAGACATAAGCCTACACACATTTAGATATTACAGGATAAAAATAATAATAATAACATCAACTCATGACCTAAGGATATGAGGCATTTTTCAGGCTCAATATCAGCCCCTCACAAACTAATATATTGTTAGTTTGCTCCTAAGAGTGCAGAACTTTGGAGCTGGAAGTGCTTTTGTAAGTATACCCGTTAGTTGCTCATCCGATGACAAAAATTGTAAGGTGATTTCATTCAATTGGATGTGATCTTGAATGGAATGATAATTTATTTTAATTTGCTTAGTTTGAGCATGATAGACGGGGTTATGAGCGATGTTCATGGTTGATATGTTATCAGAGTAAATTGTAGTAGGTGTTGAGTTGAAAACTTGGAAATCTTGTAGAAGTCGTCTTACCATATAACATCAGAGGGTAAAACACGATATTCTACTTTAGTTAAGGATCTAACAACCGTTGGTTGCTTTTTCAAGTTTCATTAGAGAACATTTGGACTTATGCAAGTACAATACCCTGTAATAAATTGTTTATCATTCACATCACTAACCCAGCTTGTGTCGACATAAGTATGAAAAATAAGAGAGACAACTTAGAAGAGTAAATCAAACTCAGACGTGTTGTGAATATATCTTAAGAGACGCTTAAGATGTAGATAATGTAACTGAAGCGATTGTTGAAGATGTTGGGAGAGTGAATTAATAACAACTATAATATTTAGTTTAGTCAAGGTGATATACTGAAGTGAGTCAACTAGTTGCATGTATAGAGAGGGATTGAGAAAGAGATCTGAAGAATCCGATAAGCATTTGGCAGCTATGATTTCTTGAGTAGAGACGGGTTTACATGTTGACATTCCAGCATGACCGATGATTTCATGAACATAACTAATTTGATTGAGGTGATAATCATAGGAGCTGTGTGTAATGTTTATCCCGAGGAAAGTCAAAACTAAATTCATAAATTTCATAGAGAAATGATGTTGTAAGTTATACTGAAATTGCTGCATCATACATAAATCATTTCCTTTTGAAAGAATGTCATCTATGTAAAGCAGAGTGTAAGTGCTTCAGCTGATTCCATCTTTGTGAACTCTTTGTTCCTTTGACAAAACTCATTATTCAACAGCGTCGTAGTCACTTTGTCATAATTCAAGACCTCATTCACATGAATGACTGTCATAGTACAATTTTCATACTCATCCGGGAGTGAATTCAACACAAGCAATGTCATGTCTTCATCTCCAACCTCCCCATCCAAATTTAACGAACCCGCCAACAACTTTGTGAAGTCATTCAAGTGCTCACCAATAGTAACCCCCCATCTCATGTAAAATCTGTAGATTCAATGCTTCATATGAAGACAATTCTCCATGCTCTTTGTGAGATATTTGTTCTCTAGCATCTTTCATAATTTTTCTGCAGAAGTTTCCATCATCACCCCATATTTGATTTCCCGGGTCAAACAATTTTGGATCAGTTACAAGCACTCAGTTCATTTTCAACCAATCTCTCCCTGAGATATTTTTGGAACATTCCTAGCTATCCAGTACTTCCTCCAAATTTAGAGAACACAGTGCATCCATCATCTCACATCGCCACATGCCAAAGTTCCATTTGTCGTCAAATTTTGTCACGTCGATTTTGATGGGATGCATAATCACCTGATGAATCGACTTTTCCACTGTCATAACAGATGTTGAAAAACTTGACGTTGTGCTACTGAAAATATGGTAAAGCCCTCCTTATCTACCTTGAATGAGAAAAAGCACTTAAACAGGTCGATCAACCACGAAATATACTTTTGATGACAATAGAGAACGAAAGTCATTATTGAGACTATGGAGTTCAACAGTACTTGCACTGGAATAACCACGTACTTATTGAAAACACTTTGGAACTCATCACATGTAAGAAACCAGAGGTCGTATTTGAACTGGTTTCGATGGAATACTAGAACCCTACCCACATCGTCCGTCGCTCGTGCCGACCTCGGCATCCTCTGAAAAACGACATTGTCATGAAGAATATACGTCCTCTGCAACTCCTTCATGTTGTTATCCTTCAAGAATGAAGGATTCATAGAGCCAAATAGGATGGGAGAGTCATTAGGTTCCATCTCAGAGGACAAAAGGCTGTCAGAAGGGGAAAAGAGAAGAAAAACCAAAGGCATGAAAAAGAAATCAGAACATGTAAAGGACAAAAAGTGGTTCCTTGCCCTATTTATAATGCGGGCTCATAAAATAAAGCGTCAAATAGTGATGTGTCATGTCAAACATACTTTCAAATTTATTAAAATGTTTGATTGTAAATAACATTATTAAATATCTAGAAAAAAGTGTTTTATGAACGTGTCTTCCAAGGCTTCAGTCGGAACATACTCCTTCTGAATCAATCTTCGGAGGACTATCTATTCGCCTAATATAATGTCATCCACTTGATTAGCTTTGTGGTAGAACTTACCCAAATTGGCCAACTCATGAAGTGCTGCCAACTCACGCAACGCCTCGACCATCCCACTTCGTACGGTGGTGACCTCTACTCGCAGGGCCGCTACCTCTGAGTTCGTGGTTTCCAGGTGGACTGATTACTTCTGCACAGGATTTACAGCCTAACCTTCGACCGCTCCCTCTGAGGAACCGACCAATACTACCAAGTTCTGGTCCTATCTGTCTGCCACTTTATGCGTCTGGGAGAAGGTAGCTACTACCCTGATCACTCTTGAGAAACTGACAGTGGGCAAAGTGTCGGATGACCGTTGCGCTTCTGAGGCGATTAGTGGCAGAAGCCTCCTAAATTCGATCTGCAGACTGGCCTTTGCAATGGGGGAAGACTCCACAATGTCCTTCAAAGGCGCACCACCTTCGTGGCCCTCCGACCAGGCCTATTCATCTACATCACAGATAACACCGCGAAGTTGTTAAGAAACCACCAATAAGCAAGGAGACTCTTTGCATAAAAAATCTTAGCCATTTCAGTGATAACTCTCAAAACTCCATCCCTTTCTTGTGATAAGATATCTCCTTTCCAAGCCGGAGGCTGGGAAAAATCGACGACTGTCGCTTCCTTCAGCTCATTCTCCCCGGTTTCAACTTCTTCATTGATCGGGTCTTGCTAGCTTTCGACAATCATGTTTGCATCATACCCATACACCAGAGTATCCTGGCAAAGCTTTTTCAACGACCGTTCCACAACGCCTTCAAATGAGTCGACAACGTTGACCAGAGAAAGTTCGGGCCTCGACCGTTTTTCTCTCTTCACATTTTTCCTCCTCTTTACTAGAACTTGGGCACGAAATCCCATCTTGGCCAAATTTTTTGGCTCCACGTTGGCTTGGCTTGTAGCATCAATCATGGTGTCCTCGAATATTCTGGAGAAAATGACGATAAAGAATACAATGCCAAGCCTATGACTATTTATAGAACACGTGGGGCACAAAATCCAAAGGAAATTTAACTATCAAATCAATTTTATTGATTTTAGTGTCATTGATTATTAATAATTTCTTTGTGCTCATCGTAGCAGTCACTTTCAAGGAGTATGAAAACTCGGGGAACTAATATGTTGTCAACATGAATCTCAAAGCAATCGAACGGCGTAGGATGGTGGCTGGACAATCAAAGCATATGACAAGAAGAGCATGATCCGAGCAGACCGTTCAATGACCAACTGCTCAGTCAAAATTAACTGACAAATTATGACAGAAGATTCAATCGACGGACCACGCATATGGTCCCGACCGCATAAACTCCTTGCAAAGGCACTGAATTGCTACTGGTCGGGGTAACCAAATTTTATCTCAGCAGACGTGGTCGTCACTCGACCGGTGACATCAATCAGTCAAACTCAAAAACGCCGGTTGACTGATTATTGTAATATCCAAATTCAAATTGTAATATAAATTTAGTGTTAATTCAACACATTGATTGTATTAAGTGTGGTTTCCACAATCGTTCTTTCTTTCTATAATTATACAAATGCGCTCCTATAAATAAGTGGCCAAAGAACAAATAAAAGTCTCTCGATCTGAGGACTTTTTCCCAGCCTCTCTACTGAGAATTTACTTACAATTTTTGTCTCTCTCTTTCCTTATCCTCTCCCGTCTCTAACCCTCCCCTCAAGAAGAAATTATTGCATACGGACACCGCATGCATCTCTGAATACGGTGTCCAATCCTGACCGTAGATCACGGTGATCTACGGTCATAATATATTTCAGTTTTTTTTTTAAATTTAGGTGGGACTCACTGAAATACATCCTGAGCGTAGATCACCTGATCTACAGTTAGGATCGGACACCGCATGCAGAGATGCATGCGGGTGTCTGTCCGTATGAAATAATTAAAGGCATGTAATATTCGAAGATTTATGGAAGAGAGAAAAAAAAAAAAAGACAAATTTCAAAGAAATAATGACAGCTCAAAGAAATCCTAGAAGATTTGAAGAATCACCNACCTCAACCATCCCACTTCGTAAGGTGGTGACCTCTACTCGCAGGGCCGCTACCTCCGAGTTCGTGGTTGCCAGGTGGACTGATTACTTTTGCACAAAATTTACAGCCAAACCTTCAATACTGCCAAGTTCTGGTCCTATATGTCTGCCACTTTATGGGTCCGGGAGAAGGTAGCTACTACCCTGATCACTCTTGTTGAGAAACCGACAGTGGGCAAAGTGTCGGATGACCGTTGTGCTTTTGAAGCGATTAGTGGCAGAAGCCAGCTAAATTCGATCTGCAGACTGGCCTTTGCAGTGGGGGCAGCCTCCACAACGTGCTTCTAAGGCGCACCACCTTCGCAGCCCTCTGACCAAGCCTATTAATTTACATCACAGATAACACCGCGAAGTTGTTAAGAAACCACCAATAAACAAGGAGACTCTTTGCATAAAAAAAATCCTGCCCATTTCAGTGATAACTCTCGAAACTCCATCCCTTTCTTGTGATAAGATATCTCCTTTCCAAGCCGAAGGCTGGGAAAAACCGACGACTGTCGCTTCCTTCAACTCATTCTCCCCAGTCTTAACTTCTTCATTGATCGGGTCTTGCTAGCCTTTGACAATCATGTTTGCATCAGACCCATACACCAGAGTATCCTGGCAAAGCTTCTTCGACGACTGTTCTGCAACGCCATCAAATGAGTCGACAACGTTGACCAGAGAAACTTCGGAACTCGACCGTTTTTCTCTCTTCACACTTTTCCTCCTCTTTACTAGAACTTGGGCACGAAATCACATCTTGGCCAAATTTTCTGGTTCCACGTTGACTTGGCTTGTAGCATCAGTCATGGTGTCCTCGGATATTCGGGAGAAAATGACGATAAAAAATGCAATGCCAAGCCTATGACTATTTATAGAGCATGTGGGGCACAAAATCCAAAGGGAATTTAACTATCAAATCAATTTTATTGATTTTAGTGTCACTGATTATTAATAATTTCTTTGTGCTCAACGTAGCGGTCACTTTCAAGGAGCATGAAAACTCGGGGAACTAATATGTTGTCAACATAAATCTCAAAGCAATCAAATGGCGTAGGATGGTGGCTGGACAATCAAGGCATATGACAAGAGGAGCATGATCCGAGCAGATCGTTCCATGACGAACTGCTCAGTCAAAATTAACTGACAAATTATGACAGGAGATTCAATCAACAAACCACACATATGATCCCGACCTCCTAAACTCCTTGCAAAGGCACTGGATTGCTACTAGTCGGATAACCAGCTTTCATCTCAGCAGACATGGTCGTCACTCGACCGGTCACATCAATCGATCAAACTCAAATACGTCGGCTGACTGATTACTGTAATATCCAAATTCAAATTGTAAGATAAATTTAATGTTAATTCAACACATTGATTGTATTAAGGGTGCTTTCCACAATCTTTCTTTCTTTCTGTAATTATAAGAATACGCTCCTCTAAATAAGAGGCCAAAGAACAAAAAAAGAGAGGAAAAAATAGAGAAATCTCGAAGAAAATAATGACAGCTCAAAGAAATCAGAGAAGATTTGAAGAATCACCGGAGATGGCTTAAATTTCTCCCGAAAAAAAAAAAGAAAAAAAGATTAATTTAGTTGTTGGTAATAAAAATGTGGCCATCTACGATGACCACGGGCAGCCACTGCACTCTCCCGCCGTTAACCGGAGACCGAAACCGTGTAGTCGATCTCCACCTGTAAACCCTCGCATTCTTTCACTCTTCTTTCGCCGCCATGATATCCCTCCCCTCCGTGTCTTCTCCGCTGAGCTTCTCTCTCCTGCCCACCTCTTCCGCATCTCCTAAAACCCTAAGTTATCGTCCTTTTCTCTCTAAACACTCTCCGTTACGCGGCCCCCCCGTCGAGTTTTCTTCACTCGCATCTTCTTCTCATAAGCTTGTGTCCTTCAACGGAGCATCTGCGGGTTCTGTTTTTGGATCAGAGCCTCAAAAAGATCAATCTTCCTTTTGGGATTCTTCCTCTCCTTTGTATGTTGCTCCTCCCCAGACGCCGGACACCGCGATGAGGGGTGCTGAGTCCGACGTNTGCAGTCTCCCGCCGTTAACCGGAGACCGAATCCGTGTAATCGATCTCCACCTGTAAACCCTCGCATTCTTTCACTCTGCTTTCGCCGCCATGATATCCCTCCCCTCCGTCTCTTCTCCGCTAAACTTCTCTCTCCTGCCCACCTCTTCCGCATCTCCTAAAACCCTAAGTTATCGTCCTCTTCTTTCTAAACACTCTCCGTTCCGCGGCCCCACCGTCGAGTTTTCTTCACTCGCATCTTCTTATCATAAGCTGGTCTCCTTCAACGGAGCATCCGCGGGTTCTGTTTTTGGATCAGAGCCTCAAAAAGATCAATCTTCCTTTTGGGCTTCTTCCTCTCCTTTGTATGTTGCTCNATATCGTCCTTTTCTCTCTAAGCACTCTCCGTTACGTGGCCCATCCGTCGAGTTTTCTTCACTCGCATCTTCTTCTCATAAGCTGGTCTCCTTCAACGGAGCATCCGCGGGTCCTGTTTTTGGATCAGAGCCTCAAAAAGATCAATCTTCCTTTTGGGCTTCTTCCTCTCCTTTGTATGTTGCTCCTCCCCAGACGCCGGACACCGCGATGAGGGGTGCTGAGTCCGACGTGATGGGCTTGCTGTTGAGAGAGAGGATTGTGTTTCTAGGAAGTGGCATAGATGATTTTGTGGCGGATGCTATTATCAGCCAGCTGCTGCTCCTGGATGCTCAGGATCCTAGGAGAGACATAAGGCTGTTTATTAATTCTCCAGGAGGATCCCTCAGGTTTGATTCGTGGCTCCAAGTAGTAATTGGATTTTGCTCAAATGGTTTTGTTATCTATATTATGTATGATCTGATTGGCTTAGCANCCTCAGGTTTGATTCGTGACTCCAAGTAGTAATTGGATTTTGCTCAAATGGTTTTGTTATCTATATTATGTATGATCTGATTGGCTTAGCANTCTCAGGTTTGATTTTGCTCAAATGGTTTTGTTATCTATATTATGTATGATCTGATTGGCTTAGCATGAATTTGAAGTGTAATTGAAGAAGAAAAAGGTTTTCTTTAACGATATGCTTGCTCGTTGAAGCATTCTCTTTTTTTATTTTTTCCATCGCGATATTCATGGAATGATATATTGTTAGCCGAGTCTACTTTTACTTTAGAGTCCAAAGGCGTTTAGAAAATGGTTTACGACCGATTTGGGGTGAATTCACATCTTACATAAGTAGACTCAAATGTGTAGTATTTCCAAGCTCNTTTTTCCATTGCGATATTCATGGAATGATATCTTGTTAGCCGAGTCTACTTTTACTTTAGAGTCCAAAGGCGTTTAGAAAGTGGTTTACGACCGATTTGGGGTGAATTCACATCTTACATAAGTAGACTCAAATGTGTAGTACTTCGAAGCTCAAAAACTCAATTCTAAGAATTTTCTATAAAAATAAAACAAGGTAATGTGTTTTGGATTCACTTCTCCTTTAGTCTCATCTTGTGAAACAAAGTAAGTACCTTGGTTAAAATCAATAGTTAATGCTTTACCCCGGTTAATCTATGTTGTAAAACTGTGCACTTACTGCATAGTTTGCTTTGTAGGATTGTTTTCATCAAGAAAATTCTTTATTTGAATCTGAAGATATATAAAGAGAAGATTTTTAAATATGATGTGCAACATAGGGGCAGTCTGAGAAACAAAAAAGCCAAATGAATGATTAAAGTAGAAAATAGACTTAAATTCCTTATCAAAGCAATTCCAATACTTCTACATAGAGTCTTAAGCTTTACAAATGCACATGCCCAAGCTCTTCAAGTGAGCAATCACTTCACTAGCACATGCTAACTGATATTTCTTTGTCATCCATCCACACACTTATTGTAGTTTCACTATTATTCTCTATATGCTTAATTTCACACTCTATTAAGTTTACTCAGTCTTGCATAATCATCACTAATGTCTCATCATAACCCACCTTCACTTTTGCTCTCTTATCTCACAACAAATTGTGTAACAGAAAAATGTGTTTATTTATCGAATTCTTATGTAGATTAAAGTAAGATGAAACATTCTAGTTTTGTGGACTACATCCGAGTGGCTTAAGCAAGACTATTGCCCCCAACATTCTCACCTTGCCAAAGCTCCCATGAGGAAAAGCTTTTGACTGTCAAGTTACTATTGAAGCATTTAAATACTTGGTCTTTCTCAATTGGAGGGGTTGCATGAACCTACCTTCAACCATGATCAAGGTCAAGTGAGTTGGGTGTTTAGATATTGAAGAGGATCCTGTCGAAGGATATTAATTTCTTGAAGCTCAAGGAGCTCTTTTGATGGGATGAACAAAATTAATTAAGTATTTGGCCTTGGAGCCCTATTTCCGGCTATGGTTTAGGCCATGTAATTGATTAGGAAGTCATATCCATAGGTTGTTGTGGTCATGCTACATCTATTAAGATGAGGATGTATGTACCTGTTGTTCAGGTTGATTGATCTGCGGGTAGATCCTAACATGGGAAGTAGGGCCATATCATCCTTAAAGATCATGTGTGACAATCTTTCCCTGTAGAGGATGGATGGTGGGTCCCTAAGGAGAGCACCTTGAGGTCAGTGTTGAGGGTTGGAGTTATACCTCTTAATTACTAAGGGCATAGTTTATAATGATCTGAATTGGATGATTAAATCAGGGTCAGGTTTACAAAGTTTGTGTTTATGATAATTTGAAGTGGAGGACATAATCTTAGTTAAGGGTTGTAAGATCGATGCTGGTGTAATTTGCCTCAAACCAATATTTGTTTTGAGTCATTCATTGAATATAAAAATTGAAGCCAATTTCTACAACGATTATGTTTAGCTATGAAATTCTATTTAGGTTTTTGATAGACATGCTTAAAAAGAAGGTTGAGGGGAAGAGAGGAAAAAGAGGTGGTTGAGGAGAGTTAGGCATCTTCATTTCAATGGAAATCTTTTTTTTTTTTAAAGGAGATTTATGCATTACATTGTGGAATATGGAGTAGGCATATTTGGCTTTTCTCTAAAGATAACATCCTCTAACAATTAAGGAGTCGGCCTATTATCTCTTTGTTTGGTTTACATAAATCTTGGTTTAGAGATTTACTACACCAAAGACGTCCTACTAAATTAGTGAGGGCAGTTCTATTATACTATTGGACCAAATTATCTCTAGTTTAACTATTTTTCACGTTAGTGTTGATACCTACCATAATAATTTCAAATATTTGACAGTAATAAGAGAATTTTTTCATATTGTATTAATGCATGATTTTTGCCTTCAAATTTGGGTGTTTGTAAAATATTGTTATTGTTAGTACGAAGTCGGAACTTAAAATATTGAGAATTAATTGATGGTCTACAACCATGCATAAATCTTATTACAAATTCATAAAATTATTTAAATTTAAATTTTGCTAATAAGAAGACATTCTATGGACGTGACATGCTATTATCAATATGATACTCTTCACTCAGCATTATGACGTATGCCCATAATTCAATGTTAGAATAAATAGGAAAAAAGTATGGGATAATTTTGGTGGGAACTTTAATTATTTCTGAATCAAAATAAGTATACTTCAGTTGGTATTTTTTTTCCTTATAGATAGCTTCTTATAACAGATTTTGCCTGATTGTTTCCTTAGATATCATATCCCCTGTTGGATTCTATCTTCTCTCCAATTAATTTGTCATATTTTGATTTAAACAACCCTAGATTTTCTTATTATCTCTGTTGTAGGTCTTACACAACATTGGAGCAATTTTTAGGTTGTAGCAGCAAGTGACAATTGATTCATTTGACATCGTTAGTATCAACGACAACAATAACAAGCTCAACTAAGCTCACATGAGGTCACCATAATCATATAACTAACTATAGCTCTTCTAGAATGTTCACCTTTTCCATCTTGTCTACTATATATGTATGTATAAAACCTACTGTGTAAAGGTGTGGAGGAAATTATATGTAAAACCGCATTCTCTGCTTCTCACTGCAATGGCATAGACATTCCTTCCATTTGCAGGTCTTTACGGTATCAGAGCTTCTTCTTCCTAGAAAAGGGCTCTCTTACTACAAACAAGTAAGCATCTAACCCTAAACCATTAATTCGGCCACTGCAATGGATGAATCGAACATTTTTTATTCCCAATCTTCGGTTCTACCTATACCCATTACAAGTATTCCCCCTTCTCTGAAGTTCTTAGTCTCTGATCTCAAGCAATTCACAAAATCAACTAACACAGAGAATTATCACGTTTGGCGTGCACAAATTCTCAAGATATTTATGCCAAATGGGTTTGTCAGCTTTCTTGAGGGGAGTTGTTCATGTCCTACACTCACAAAAGATCAATTTCAGGCGTGGAACTTAACTAATCAAAATCTGACAACATCGTTGTACTCTACCATTTCTCCTATAGTTCTACCTATTATTCTCAACCTACCCACCACTGCTACTATGAGGACAACTTTGGAACGTCGGCTACAACCTACCAATAGATCTAGAGTGATCCAATTGAAAAATGTGTTACATAATGTCTCAATGAGGGATCACACAATGGCTCGATACCTAACAAAGATCAAGACATTGGTTGATCAAATTACTGCTACTCATTTGAATCTGATCAAGAGGACATAATTTTATATATTCTCAACGACCTTCCTACATCCTACAATGCATTTAAGACAACCATCCGAACTAACCTTCCGCCCATATCCCTCGATGACTTATATTCTCTTCTATGCAGTGAGGAGATCAACATCAATAAGGAAAACACAAAACACTTCATCTAAAGAAGATCAAATGACACTTGAAGTTTCTCGGGCAAAAGTCATCTCTTACAATAGAGATAGAGGCAAGAACATATCTTCGAACTATAAAGGAAGCTCAAGAGGAGGATCTCAGGGAGGTCGACAATCAACTCGGTCCAACATAACTTCTCAAATTTGTAATAAGACATGACACTCTGCTGTCATCTGTTGGCATAGGATGAATCTTGAATACACTCCTATGGTCCAACCACAATCCATCCATCCAAGCTACATCAAAGGAGTGAATATTGGATTCCAGAGCAACGGAACACTTCACTTAAGAGATCAACCATCTTTAACAACCAAAGATCTACCATGGAGTTGAACAACTGACGGTTGGCAATCGGAACACTGTTCTAATTGAGCATAAGGGTGACGGTATACTTCCAACCCAAATTATAATTTGAAATTATCTCACATATACCATGCTTCCTTGCTCGCCCATAACTTGCTTTCCATTCAAAAATTAACCAAAGATAACAAATCGTTGTTTGATGCTTCCAACTTTTCATTCTATGATCCATAGACTCAACTGGTGCTCCTCCGGGGTCTCAGTTCTAAAGGTCTCTACTTAATTCACCCATCGACACAGTACACAAAAGCGTTTACTATCTCTCTTTGCAAAGCTCAATATGCCGAATTGTGTACCGAAGATTAGGACATCCACACCATGACATCATCTCCGTCATCTCCAAGCATCAACAATTACACATTCCATCCACTCCAAGTTTCTGCAGTATTTGTAATTTTACTAACAGTCATAAACAACCTTTATTACCCCATGTAGGACATTAATACAAATTCTTAGAACTAATTCATAGCGATGTATGGGGACCATCCCCAAGTACCTCATATCAAGGTTTTAAATACTATATTTTCTTTGTTGATGACTACTCCAAATTCTGTTGGGTTTTTCTTATGCAAAATAAATCTGAGACAACTCAAATCACAAAAACTTTCATTCATCTTCTTCAACATCAACTCAATATAAAAATAAAAATTCTTCTTTACGATGGTGGAGGTGAATACAATAATCATAACCTCAATCAATTCCTTAATCAAAATGACATCATCCATCAATATTCATACCCATACACCCCCGAGTAAAATGGGGTGGTGGAATGAAAACATAGGCATATTCTTGAAACGACTTGTGCTGTCATACACCAAGCACATGTTCCCTACAAATTTTTGTCCGACAGTCTTCTAACGGCTATACATCTCATATATCGCATGCTGACTAGAACTACACACTACACATCCCAATATGAGCACCTTCGCAAAACTCCACCAAACTTTGCTCATATGTGTGTTTTCGGATTTGCTTGCTATCTATGGAGACAACCTCATAATTCAGACTAATTTGAACGAAGATCTATTTAGTACATATTCCTAGGATACTCTGTCCAATGTAAGGGCTACAAATGCGTAAATCCTATCAGCAATAAAATCGTAATCTCCCAACATTTGGTATTCGATGAATATAATTTTCCATTTCAACACAAACATACACTACCTTTTACAGCAAAACAACCTTCTAATTCTTTTATCCTTCCATGGCTGCTTACTCCTACCACATACCAATCTACCTCACAGCATCATCCTGCTATCTCCAAATCCACTACTTTAATTACCACCATCCTACCCACGGTTTCAACTCCACCTGTTGAAATGCCTCAGCCACCTACTGCATCCAATACTCTACTTGTGTCTCTCCCTCCAGCCATCCCACAAGTGCATTCGATGGAAACAAGATTCAGAACCGATCACCTTAAACCAATACAAAAACTGAATCTCTCTCATAAAATTGAGCCACCCACAGATCCCAAGTGCTATACGCAAGAAATTAAACTTCCCAACGGAGACAGACCATGACCAGAAAGTTTAATGCTCTTTAGCGACAGGGCAGATAGATTTTGGCTCCATCTCCAGCAAATCAACTGATTCTTGGCTGTCAGTGGACGTATACTACCAAATGCAATTCAGTGGATACTATTACCATATATTAGGACATCTGCAAAGACTTGTTAATTATCATGAAACCTTCAACTGGTGGCTAAGTTTTCAACCATTCACATTCTTATTGCAGTTGCACTTCATCATCAATGGGGCATTCTTCAATTTGACATTTTCAATGCGTTTCTTCATGGTTCTCTGGTCGAAACCGTGTATATAAAACAACCACCGAGGTTTCATGATCCTCAATTTCCCAATTATGTCTGCCTACTAAAAAAGTCACTATATGGACTAAAATATGCTCAAAGGCAATGGCTTACTACCTTCTCGACATTCTTTACAGAAAATGGTTTTCACATTGGCAAAGCGGGTCTGTCATTCTTCCTTTTTCAACTATGTGATATCAGAATTTTTGTTCTCATATATGTTCATGACATACTTATTACTGGCAATAATCCTGCAGCCATTTCTCAACTCACGGATCACATGGTACTCACATTTCTGCTGAAAATCTTGATCCTATTAGCTGTTGTCTTGGTATTGAGGTGCTGAAAATAGAGACATCTTACTTTCTAAGCCAGCGAAGGTACCTTATACAACTCCTTACCACCGCAGGAATGCAAAACTGTAAACATTTTGGCAGTTCGCTACCGATTAGACAATCCTCTCTGCCTCAACAAGACACTCCATTTTATAATCCTCTTTTGTTTAGACAACTAATGGGATCACTACAGTCCCTTACCGTCATAAGTCCGAACATTTCATATGCTGTAAACAAGTCATGTCAATACATGCACTCCCCTACCACATCACATTATCAACAATTAACTAATCTGTTGTGGTATCTATGAAGCACAAGCCACTTTGGCATGGAAATAAAACCCAACAATCTCAATCTTCGAACCTATACTGATGTTGCTTGGGCTGGAGATCAATCAGATCGAAAGTCCACCACTGGAGTGTGCTCATTCCTTGGTGCCACTCTCATATCATGGATGGTTAGGAAACAATTTACAGTTGCAAGGTCATCTAGGGAGGCCAAGTATCGTGCCTTAGCAACAACTAAGACAGAGGTAATATGGCTTAGGAGAATATTGAAAGAATTTAGCATCAAACTTATACAACCTACTTCTGTACATTGTGACAAGATATCTGCTATATCTCTAGCCAACAACCCAATCTTTCATGCACAAACCAAACATATCGAGATTGACTTATGATCCATCAACTCCAACCAGATTTAGCTAGGGTATATTCAGTCCCAGGATCAGCCGGCACATATAGTTACCAAAGCTCTATCAAAATGACGTTTTCATGAACTTCGTAACAAACATAAGGTTCTACCGAGAATGATCAGTTTGCAGGGGGCATTGGCAGTGACAATAACAAGCTCAACTAAGCTCACCTGAGGTCACTAGAATCATATAACTAACAATAGCTTTTCTAGAATGTTCACCTTTTTTATCTTGTCTATTATATATATGCATAAAGTCTGCTGTGTAAAGGTGTAGAGGAAATTATCTGTAAAACCATATTTTTTGCGTCTCATGGCAATGGCATAGGCCTTCCTTCTATATTAGATCTTTATTTAGGACCACTTTTGATGAAGAGTAAAGGCCAACATGCAATGATTCTAAGAGCTGGGAAAGGCCGCCAATTAAGGAGAGTGAAAAATAAACAGAATTGGATTGGTTTCTATTGCAGGAATCAAGCTCTTTATTAAACAAATGTAAGAGTAATTTAATTCAAGTCTTTCATATCATTTATTAAACTAACTACACCAGTCAAGAGGAATCTTATCCTTATTAAACCAACTCCATAAAATAAGAAAGCTCAAATTTAAATTCAAAATACAATCTTATCTAAAATTAAGTAAAAACTAAAAGTTGCATTTCCATCTAATGTTCCAAATTGTATACATCTTTATCATGATATGCAAGCATTCAATCAACAACCCATCACCTTTCTTCTCCTCTGGACTCGTTTTGAATTGATTATCAATCTCAATTGTTTGATACGGGTATCAACACATATGACAATCTGCACCTGGGTATGGGTTTGTTTAAATTTCAATGATCATAGTACTTTTGACCTTTTGATGATTGGATTTCCCATTCATGATTCTATACGATCTTATTAATCATTCATTAGAGCTAATTCCCAAGTCATAGGTTTCCCTTTTTAGGATGGTTTTAACTCTTGAAATTTTTACTCTATTTGAGGGAAGGTTGTCATTTGCATTCCATTCACAAGAATTACACATTGAATTTCGTTTACAAGATTTGAAAGTGGAAAGAAAAAATAAATTGAACCCAAAAGTTTATATTCCATGCATCATACCACTATTTATAGACTTCACGTAGCCTCGGGAAGTAGATAATAGATTGGCACAGGGACAATCCTAATTTTATAATTAAGATGATTCCAATTTAAATTACATAATCATCAAACAATGTTCAATAAATTTTAAATTTCAAATTCAATCAAGCATTCCACTTGTTCTTGTAGCTCCCATCATCAAGGGATAAAACTGCAACATGCAATAACTGTCTTTATGTCAGCCTGTTGGTCGCACCATCTCCAAGATAAAACACCTTTATTTAAACAGGGAATTAGTTCAAAAAAGTAAATCCAAACCCCCTACCTCATTCAAGCGCAATTGACGCCTGGTCCAAGACTAAAAGCTTTGACTTGAAAAAAGACTATGGACTCAAATTTAATGTATAATTCAAAACTTACAGCCTAACACAGATAGCCAAAGAAAATCAAAAGCTTCAATCACCATGCATATCATAACATATCCTTCGGTGGTTATAAGCATATATCCTAAGAGCATAAAGAAAATGAATGAATTAATGTAGTACGCACAGTATGACATAATGATAAAATTTAAAAGCTGAAGCATTGTTGATCTATCAAGATGGGTTGCAAAGTGAGGCATGTAGATTTTTTAGTGGATCCATACTTCATGTTGGATAATATGGCTAGTTAATTTATGGAAATTGCCATAAAAGCTTTAAGAGATTCTAAGTACATAACGAGACTTGTTGGTGGGGTGAAGATATAAAAGTGATATAGGACAACTTAGGTTTACGGTTTTCTAATACAAGTAATGTCATATAGCATTCCATGCAAAGAAAAATTGAGAATTTATGGATCTAAAGTTAAAAGTTAATCCAACAACTTTCTTTACTTGAAAACATGCGGTACTCTTCTTTGTGCCCATTTTATAATGAAATGATTGCAATAATATAAGAATTTTTGGAAGAACTTTGAAACAAATAAAAATCATTGAGCGAACAAATTAATTTTCACAAGTTATATATTCAATGTATCTAATTTTAACTAAAGTCATTTGTAGAGAACAATAGCAATGACAACAACAAAAATAAGAAGTCTTTATCCCTGTAAGTGGGGTTGGCTACATAAATTCTTTTTCTCCATGGCGTCCTATTGAGTGTCATTTTTTCATTAATTCTATTAGATTAAGATCATTTTTTGTAAAATATGTTCAAGTCTTTTTAATAGATTAACCCATGATCTTTGCCTATTTTAACATAGATCGAATCTAAAATATCTACTATCCTAACAGGATCATCAGATGGTCGACGTTTAATATGTCCAAATCATCTAAGACTCTGTTATATTGTCTGCCACTGGAGCTACACAAACCCTACCACAAATATATTCATTTCACTTTTTTGTCTCTAAGTGTCAAGCCCTCATCTACCTAAGTATTCTTATCTCAATAACACTTTGTTTCATGCTTCTCTTTTAAAGGCCAATATTCCGCGACATAGAACCTTGCACATCTCACCATCGTCTTATATAACTTCCCTTTCAATCTAAGCAATACTTTTCTATCACACAATAGGCTTGATGCATTCCCCCACTTCAACCAAGCAACTTGTATTCTACTAATAGCATCTCCATCTATATCACCATCAGTTTGAACTATAGACCCGAGATAGCTAAAACGATCACACCTTTTAATGATTTGAGCACCCATAGTTATAAACCTGTCATTAGAGCTACTACTACTAAAATTACATTTTATGTATTTAGTTTTAGATCAACTCAAACGAAGGCCCCTTTAAACTCCAATGTAGAGTTGGAGACCTCCATAATTCAAGTTTTTCTTGAACTCTTTCTCTAGTCTTATCCACAAGAAGGAGATTATCAGCAAAAAACATACACTAAGGTACATCCTCGTGTAAATGTGTAGTAAATAAGGGAATAATAATTTAAATAGAAGGAATAAAAAAAGATTATAATTATCAGAGTAGAGAAAAATCAGTTCTAATTGCTAGTAACAGGAGATGACTTCTAAAGTTAAGTTGTTGCATTGGTACTACGTCTAACTGAGTTACACATCATAAATTTTATTTTTGCTACATGGTATGAATTACATGTCTTATGCCTCAAGCCAATGAATTTCTTATAACCTAATTTAGAATATAAGTTTGGGTCATGATCAATTTGAATTTAAATTTAGTTTAAGCCTATTTCAATATAAATTTCCAAATCACTCGAACCCAGTCATCCAACCAAGGTGTGGGTTGAATTTATACTAATCTCAATTTATTAAAGGTTGACAAAGACATCAAATTAATAGTAGCTCCTAAGTCACATGATGTCTTTCCAAAAAATGTCTCTTATACTGCAAGATATGGTAAAACTCCTTGGGGCTTAGACTTAAAAAACAAAATTCTCATGCATGGGAGTAGAACCATCCACATTACACACAAGCGTCTCAGGCCCTGTGGAACCTTCTGATGCCTACGGTAATATAAGGCGCAAATCTCACACCCGCTAGAACCGCTAGACACTCCCAAATCCGCAGTCGTATATTTCAAAAAAAAAAAAAAAAAAAAAAAAAAAAAAAAAAAAAANAGTCAATCTCAAGCCTAAGATTACATATATATATATATATAGGCAAATCGGTCCCCCTAATTTACAATCTTTTATATCTAACCTAAACATGCAGAACAAATATTTATCCCACTAAGTGGGGTCGGCTACATGAATCCTTTTTCTCGATTGTGCCTTATTGTGTGTCAAATTTTTATTTCATTTTATTAAATTAAGATCATTTTTAATACAAATAGGCCCAAGTCTTTTTAGGCCTATCACAATCTTTCTTAACATAAGTCAAATCTGAATCATCTAATCTCCTAACCAGATCATCAGATTGTCGACGTTTAATGTGACCAAACAATCTAAGGAGAATCTCTTTAATCTTGGCCACCACGGGAGCTACACCAACTCTTTCATGGATATATTCGTTTCACATTTTGTCTCTAAGATCATCCACTTAAGCATTATCATTTTAACAACACTTAACTTTGTTTTATGATTATCTTTTAAAGGCCAATATTTTGCACCATAAAGCATTGTAAGTCTCACCACCCTCTTATAAAATTTTCCTTTAGGTCTAAGGGGTATTTTTCTATTACAAAGTAGGCCCGATGAATTCCTCTACTTAAACCAACTAACTTGAATTCTACTAATAACATCCCCATCACTTTGAATAATAGATCTGAGATATCTAAAATGTTCACACCTGTAAATGATTTGATCACCCATAGTTACAACTCTGCACTAGAGCTACCTCACTAAAATTACATTTCATGCATTCAATTTTAGATCTACTCAAACGAAGGTCTTTAGACTTCAACGTTGACCTCTGTAATTCAAGTATTTCCTGAACTCTTTCTTTGGTTTTATTCACAAGAAGAATATTATTAGCGAAAAACATACACTAAGATATATCCTTTTGTAAATGACTAGCAAGAGCATCCATTACTCAAGAAAAAGTACACTAGCTTAAAGCTGATCCCTAATGTAATCCAACTGAAATAGGAAAATACTTGGTCAAGTCCTTTTCTTCTAAAAAACAGCCAGCAAAGCTTGTATAAATATCTTTAAGAACTCTCCAAAGGACTTCTTTTGGAACCTTATCGTAAGTTTTTCTCTAAATCAATAAAATTGGTATGAAGATCCTCCTTACTCTTTTTGTGCTTCTCCATCAAACCTCTCAATAAATGTATAGCTTCCATGGTATGTTTTCTGAAATAAATCCAAACTGATTATGGGAAATCATTGTATCACATTTTAACCTATGTTTAAATACCCTCTCCCATAATTTTAAATTATGACACATTAACTTAATTCCTTTATAATTTGCACACTCTTGTGCATCATCTTTATTCTTAAAAATGAGGACCAAAATACTTTTTCTACACTCCTCAAACATCTTTTAGTTTTAAAATAATATTATAATATTATAATATCTAGCCTAGACATGGAAAAGAAATAATCCTAAAATAATCATAAATAGAAAAAGAATAAAAAAAACCAATGATTTCCTAAATTCTCTCCAATTAATAAGGAGGTATATGCTCCTATATTTCCACAACCCCCCTCAAGCTGGTTGTAGACGTTGTAGAGGCCAAACTTGGTATTAAATTCTGAGACGTTGCTTAACGAAAAAATTATAGTGAAGACATCAACAACTTGTTGGTGTATTGTGATGTAACTTAACTGTATAATTTTTCAGTTAAATTGTTTATCAATTTCAATATTTTTTAGTCTTGTCATGATGCATAGGGTTCTTGGCAATACTTATTGTTATTTGAAAATCACAAAATTTTTGTATAGGCCTATCATAGGTGCACCCTAGTTCCCTCAACAATTTCTGAATTCAAGTCCCTTCACAGATTCTTAAGAAAGTGTCCTATATTCTAAATTTGCACTGTTTCTAAAGATAACAACTTGCTTTTTAATTTTCCATGTGACTAGTTTTTTCTATACATAGGAGCAATAACCTGTGATTTACCTTTAATCAGTGAGTTTCCAACCCAAATTCCATTAGTTTAGACTTCTACATCTCTGTTTTAATTCTCTGAAGCAATAATTCATAACCATAAGTCTTCTTGGGAAATCATGTTCTTGTACACCATCTCCAAAGCTCTTTAATTGGATCATTCATATGCTAGCTCACAATATTGATAGAGTATGCAATATCTAGTATAATATGTGATAGACATATAAATTTTCTTACCAATCTTTGATATCTTCCCTTATCCACAGATATATTTTCTTCTCCCCTATTAGACTTCTTATTGGGATTCATTTGAGTATTGATATGTTTGCATCTAATCATCTACGTCTCCTTTCACAAATTTAGGATGTATTTTCTCTGTCATATAACAATGCTCTTATTGGACTTTATTACCTTCATATTCCAGAAATATTTCATGGTTCATTGGTCTTTGACTTCAAACTCAGTGGCAAATATTTTTTGATTTTAAGAAATTCTCTTTTATTATTATCTGTAAGAATTATATCATCCACATATGCTATCAATGCAACGATGTTTACCTCTCTAAGTTTGTTTGATAAATAATACATGATCGACTTGACATTGAGAATATCCATTAAATCTTCTAGTTTTAGCAACTTTTTCAAACCATGCCCTGGGTGACTCTTTAAGACCATAAAGTGATTTTCCGAGTTTGCATACTATGTGTGTTGAAAGTATTCTGAAGTCTAGGTGGTATCTCTGTACATTTCTTCGAGTTCCCAATTCAAGAAGATATTTTTAATGTCAAGTTGATGTAACCCCCATTCCTTGTTGACTACTACTAAGAAGAGAAATTTGATAGTCTCCAGTTTGGCAATTGTTGTAAAAGTGTCTTGATGTCAATCCCATAGACTTGAGTCACACCTTTTGTAATTAGTCTCGTTTTGAATCTCCTAATGCCATCATATGCTCTATACTTGATGTTGAATACCCATTTGCATCCAACTAGTTTCTTATTTTGAGGAAACTTACTAAAAGTCCATGTGTCATATTATGATTTAGTACTTGAATCTCCTTTTTATCTGCTTTCCTTCATTTTGGAATTTTAAGAGCTTCATCAATGAGTTTAGGAATCTTTTCACGATCAAGATTAGATACAAAAGCTTTATAGGAATCTTAAGAGCTTTACGCTTCATGAATGAGTTTAGGAATCTTTTCAATATAAAGATTAGATACAAAAGCTTTATAGTGTGCGGATAACTTTCCATTGGATATTTAGTATAACTTTTATTGTCATCAACACTAGAAGAACAAGGAGATAACTCATGAGTTCTAGATTTCTTCTCACCTGAAATTTCAGGTGAGTGTGGACTCTGCTTTTGGCTTGAGCAATTTTATCTTTGCAAGTCTGTCTTCTACTTGCAAGGTTTTTCTACCTCGTGTACACATGAAGTTCTTTATTATGAATTTCAGGTTGGGTTAATCGGACATTCTCTAGTGTTGATAGTTTCATGCAGTGCTTGGGAGATATAATAGGTAAAGTGGAAGAAAGGTTATGAGACAATGTAGGTATCATTAAGCGCATCCCAAATTTGGAATAGTAGAATTGATTTTTAAAAAAAAATATGACATTTATGAAAAGTAGCAAATGGGCTATCGATGGGAACTTTGGACAACAAAGAGAGGAAGCTTTCGGGAAGGTTGGACAACGGAAAGGAGAAACTTGCAGGAAGCTAGTTGAGGACAGGGAGGATTTCTGTTGCAAGGTGGAGAAGAAGAGGTGTTGCAGGGAGGATTTCAGTTGAGGACCTGCAACAGGGAGAATTACGGATGCAAGGAAGATTTCAACCGAGATGAGGGTCTACAGGCCGTTGAAGGAATTTCAACTTCTGCTGGAGGGAGATGGGGTTTGTTTTCAAGCTCTTAATAATATGAAGAAAAACTCGAGAGGGAGTTCTAAGAATTCTTATTATTCAATCTTCAACTCTAATGCTACATATANAAGCAAAATAATAATAACAAGTAAAATAACCTAACTACTAGAGAAAACTAATGAATGAAAGAAAATACACAATCTGCACAAAATTAATGTTTGATGTAATATTTTTGACGAGAAAACATGAAGGTTTCCATGAAAAATGTCTGTGGATTATTTTGACATTTTTTTCTTGTAAAAAGTCTGGGGATTATTTTGACTTTTTTGTCTATACCCAATTAATTTTTTCACAACTATGTGCTTGTTTATCAGTGCCACGATGGCCATATACGATGTGGTTCAGCTCGTGAGAGCTGATGTATCGACAGTCGCACTCGGAATCGCCGCCNGAATGAAAAAAAATACACAATCTGCACAGAATTAATGTTTGATGTAATATTTTTGACGAGAAAACATGAAGGTTTCCTTGAAAAATGTCTGTGGATTATTTTGACATTTTTGTCTTGTAAAAAGTCTGGGGATTATTTTGACATTTTTGTCTATACCCAATTAATTTTTTCACAACTATGTGCTTGTTTATCAGTGCCACCATGGCCATATACGATGTGGTTCAGCTCGTGAGAGCTGATGTATCGACAGTCGCACTCGGAATCGCCGCCTCCACGTCATCCATCATCCTTGGCGGTGGAGCGAAGGGAAAACGTCTAGCGATGCCGAATACACGAATAATGCTCCATCAGCCTCTCGGCGGAGCTAGCGGTCAGGCCATTGATGTCGAGATCCAGGCCAGAGAAATCATGCACAATAAAGACAATATCACAAGAATAATCTCGAGCTTTACANCAATGAAAGAAAGTACACAAACTGCCCAAAATTAATGTTTGATGTCATATTTTTGACAAGAAAACATGAAGGTTTTCATGAAAATGGTCTGGGTATTATTTTGACATTTTTGTCTTGTAAAAAGTTTGGGGATTATTTTGACATTTTGTCTATACCCAATTAATTTTTTCACAACTATGTGCTTGTTTATCAGTGCAACGATGGCCATATACGATGTGGTTCAGCTCGTGAGAGCTGATGTATCGACAGTCGCACTCGGAATCGCCGCCTCCACGTCATCCATCATCCTCGGCGGTGGAGCGAAGGGAAAACGTCTAGCGATGCCAAATACACGAATAATGCTCCATCAGCCTCTCGGCGGAGCCAGCGGTCAGGCCATCGATGTCGAGATCCAGGCCAGAGAAATCATGCACAATAAAGACAATATCACAAGAATAATCTCGAGCTTTACAGGACGACCCTTCGAGCAGGTTCAGAAAGATATCGATAGAGATCGTTATATGTCACCTATAGAGGCCGTTGAATATGGTATTATCGACGGTGTTATTGACCCAGATTCTATCATTCGGTTGTTACCTGTCCCAGAGAAAGTCAAGCCAAAGTACAGCTATGAGGAGATTAGTAAGGATCCCAGAAAATTNAGTTCAGAAAGATATTGATAGAGATCGTTATATGTCACCCATAGAGGCCGTTGAATATGGTATTATCGACGGTGTTATTGACCGAGATTCTATCATTCAGTTGTTACCTGTCCCAGAGAAAGTCAAGCCAAAGTACAGCTATGAGGAGATTAGTAAGGATCCCAGAAAATTTTTAACCCCGGAGGTTCCTGATGATGAGATATATTAGCTGAGGACCATCCTACACCTGGTACTTCTTCACTTTGTCTATTTTGCTGCTTTTTCTTATTGTTGTAATTTAACCTTGTTGTTTTATTATGGACTTTATTTGGCAAAGCTGTTAGGGGAAATTCACAAACGCAGCACACAAGTCATATGTATTTACATATCTTAAACCTAAACTTTTATATTCACACATGTAGCACTTTAGTGTTTTAAAGCTATGCATAAAAAAGATGCATTCGACTTTTAAAAAAATGGTAATAGTACTATTTTTAATGTGATATTAAAGATTTGAGTTGTGTGTGTGCAATATGAAAGTTTAGGTGTGAGATATGTAAATACATTAAGAATTTTGTACCATGTATGTAAATGCCTCTAATCTTTTATTGATCTTAATGAAGAGATTATTATGTTGTTAATTTATCTACACATTACTTCAACAACACTTAGTGGCTTGATATTATTGAAGAGAAACTCGAGAGGGAATTTTCAAAATGCCTATTAGTCGATCTCAAGCCTAAGATTACATGTATAGTTAAATCGGTCCACCTAATTTACAATCTTTTATATCTTAGCCTAAACATGCAGAACAAGCATTTATCCCACTATGTGGGGTCGCTATATGAATCAATTTTCTCCATTGTGCCTTATTGTGTGTCGAATTTTCATTTAATTTTATTAAGTTAAGATAATTTTGAATACAAATATGCCTCAAGTCTTTTTAGGTCTATCACAATCTTTCTTAACATAAATCAAATCTAAATTATCAAATCTCCTAACCGAATCATCAGATTCTCGACGTTTAATATGACCAAACAATCTAAGGTGAATCTCTCTAATCTTGGCCACCACGGGAGCTTCACAGATATATTCGTTTCACATTTTGTCTCTAAGATCATCCACCTAAGTATTCTCATTTTAACAACACTTAACTTTGTTTTATGATTCTCTTTTAAAGGCCAACATTTTGCACCATAAAGCATTGCAAGTTTCACCACCCTCTTATAAAATTTCCTTTTAGGTCTAAGGGGTATTTTTCTATAACAAGGTAGGCTCGATGCATTCCTCCACTTATACCAACCAACTTGAATTCTACTAATAACATCCCCATCACTTTGAATAATAGATCCGAGGTATCTAAAATGTTCACATCTTTAAATGATTTGATCACCCATAGTTACAACTCTGCACTAGAGCTATCACACTAAAATTACATTCCATGCATTCAATTTTAGATCTACTCAAACAAAGGTCTTTAGACTCCAATGCTGACCTCTGTAATTCAAGTTTTTCCTGAACTCTTTCTTTGGTCTTATCCACAAGAAGGATATCATCAGCGAAAAACATACACTAAGATGTATCCTCTTGTAAATGACTAGTAGGAGCATCCATAACTCAAGCAAAATGACACGAGCTTAAAGCCGATTCCTGATGTAATCCAACTGAAATAGGAAAATACTTGGTCAAATCCCTTTATGTTAAAAAACAAGCAGAAACACTTGTATAAATATCTTTAAGAACCTTATCGTAATTTTTTCTCTAAATCAATAAAATTGATATGAAGATCATCCTTACTATCTTTGTACTTCTCCATCAATCTTCTCAATAAATGTATAACTTCCATAGTATGTTTTCTGAAATAAATCAAAACTGATTATGGGAAATCATTGTATCACGTTTTAACATATGTTTAATTACCCTCTCCCATGATTTTAAATTGACATATTAACTCAATTCCTCTATAATTTGCACACTCTTGTGCATCCCCTTTATTCTTAAAAATGAGGACCAAAAAAACTTTCTACACTCCTCATACATCTTTTAGTTTTAAAAAATATTATAATATTATATAATATTATAATATTATAATATCTAGCCTAAACATGGAAAAGAAATAATCATAAATAGAAAGAGAATAAAAAAAACAATTATTTCCTAAATTCTCTCCAATTAATAAGAATGCTCCTATATTTCCACATCCCCCCTCAAGTTGGGTTGTAGATGTTGTAGAGGCCAAACTTGGTATTAAACTCTGAGAAGTTGTTTAACGAAAAAAGGTATAGTGAAAACATCAACAACTTGTTGGTGTATCGTGATGTAGCTTAACTGTATAATTTTTCAGTTAAATTGCTTATCAATTTCAATATTTTTTTAGTCTTGTCATGATGTATGGGGTTCTTGGCAATACTTATTGTTATTTGAAAATCATAAAATATTTATATAGGCCTATCAGAGGTGCACCCTAGTTCCCTCAACAATTTCTGAATTCAGGTCCCTTCACAGATTCTTAAGCAATTGTCATATATTCTAATTTTGCACTGCTTCTAAAGATAATAACTTGCTTTTTTACTTTCCCATGTGACCAAAATTTTCTATACATAGGAGCAATAACCTGTGATTTATCTTTAATCAGTGAGTTTCCAGCCCAACTTCCATCAATTTAGACTTCTACATCTCTATTTTAATTCTCTGAAGCAATAATTCATAACCATGAGTCTACTTGAGAAAGTTATTCATATGTTAGCTCACAATATTGATAAAGTATGCAATATCTAGTCTAATATGTGACAGACAGATAAATTTTCCTACCAATCTTTGATATCTTCCCTTATCCACAGATATATTTTTTTCTCCCTTATTAGACTTCTTATTGGGATTCATTTGAGTATTGATATGTTTGCATCTAATCATACCCATCTCCTTTCGCAAATTTAGGATGTATTTTCTCTGTGATATAACAATGCCCTTGTTGAACTTTACTACATTCATACTCTGGAAATATTTCATGATTCATTAGTCATTGACTTCAAATTTAATGGCAATTTTTTTTTTGATTTTAAGAAATTTTCTTTTATTATTATCAGTAAGAATCATATCATCCACATATACTATCAATGTAACAATCTTTACGTCTCTAAGTGTGTTTGATAAATAATACATGATCGACTTGACTTTAAGAATATCCATTAGATCTTGTAATTTTAGCAAATTTTTCAAACCATGCCCTGGGTGACTATTTAAGATCATAAAGTGATTTTCTGAGTTTGCAAACTATGCGTGTTGAAAGTATTCTCAAGTTCTGGTGGTCTCTCTGTACATTTCTTCGAGTTCCCCATTCAAGAAGATATTTTTAATGTCAAGTTGATGTAACCCCCACTCCTTGTTGACTATTACTAAGAAGGGAAATTTGATATTCTCTAGGTTGACAACTGTTGTAAAAGTGTCTTGATGTCAATCCCATAGGCTTGAGTGACACCTTTTGCAACTAGTCTTGCTTTGAATCTCCAAATACCACCGTAAGCTCTATATTTGAGGTTGAATACCCATTTGCATCCAATTAGCTTCTTATTTTGAGGAAACTTAGTAAGAGTCCATGTGTCATTATGCTTTAGTACTTGAATCTCATTTTATCCGCTTTCCTTCATTTTGGAATTTTAAGAGCTTCATGAATGAGTTTAGGAATCTTCTCACTATCAAGATTAGATACAAAAGCTTTATAGTGTGAGGATAACTTTCCATAAACTATCTACTGGATATTTAATATAACTTTCATTGTCATCAACACTAGAAGAACAAAGAGATAACTCACGAGTTCTAGATTTCTCCTCACCCGAAATTTCAGGTGAGTGTGGACTCAGCTTTTGGCTTGAGCAATTTTATCTTTGCAAGTCGTCTTCTACTTGTAAGGTTTTTCTATCTCGTGTACACATGAAGTTCTTTATTATGAATTTCATGTTGGGTTAATTGGACATTCTGTAATGTTGATAGTTTCATGCAATGTTTGGGAGATATAATGGGTAAGGTGGAAGAAAGATAGGTTATGAGACAATGTAGGTATCATTAAGCGCTTCCCAAATTTGGGATAGTAGAATTGATTTTCAAAAAAAACATGACATTTATGAAAAGTAGCAAATGGGCTATCGGTGGGAACGTTGGACAACGAAAAAAGGAAGCTTTCGGGAAGGTTGGACAACGGAAAGGGGAAACTTGCAGGGAGCTAGTTGAGGAGGACCTGTAGCAAGGAGGATTTCAGTTGCAAGTTGGAGTAGAGGAGGTGTTGCAGGGAGGATTTCAGTTGAGTAACTGCAGTAGGGAGAATTACGGATGCAGGGAAGATTTCAGCCGAGATGAGGGCCTGCAGGCCGTTGAAGGGATTTCAACTTTTGTTGGAGGGAGATGGGGTTTGTTTTCAAGCTCTTGATAATATGAAGAAAAACTTGAGAGGGAGTTCTAAGAATTCTTATTATTCAATCTTCAACTCTAATGCTACATATATATGGGTAAACAGACCCCTTCTAGTCTACAATCTTATCAAATATTTCTAGCCTAAATGTTAAAATGAAATAATTCTCGGGAAATAAACATAAATTGGAAGAGCATAAAACTAAACAAAGAGTTTTCCAACTTATCTCCAATTAATAAGGAGCGTGCCCTCCTATATTTCCACAATTATGAATTTTGCAGCTCTCTATAGGTGTCGAGTCGATTATTACATAGAAGAATTTACATTCATGCCACCCAATTCTTATATATTTACATATCAAAATTCTATGCATGAAAAGGTGTACGTAATTTCAAAATGTTAGTGATGGTGATATTTTTAATGTGATGTCAAAGATTTGAGGGATATGTATGCAAATATGAAAGTTTAGATGTTAGATAAGTAAATATATAGAAATTTTAAATTTTATTTTATATATATATAAATGCATAAGAATTCCTGCATATGTTAAAAATACTTGAAATGATAAAGAAATTAAGCATTATAAAAAAGAAATGAACTCTCTCTCTCTCTCTCTCTCTCTCTCTCTCTCTCTCTCTCTCTCT
>JXCR01138025.1:693370-714732 GCA_002079205.1 Phalaenopsis hybrid cultivar
CTCTCTCTCTCTCTCTATATATATATATATATATATATATATGTATATATATATACATATATATAGATACATATACACATGTATATGCACATACATATACACATGTATTTGCACATACATATACACATGTATATGCACATACATATACACATGTATATATATATATATATATATATAGGAATGGTAAATGACTATTATATGAGTCTCTAGCCACCTGCATGTGTCTAACTATTCGGTGACAGACTTCACTACCGGCAAGTTGACCAACGGAGGATTCAAACCCGTGACTTGAGAGAACTTACGACTTTCAAATAGGCTGCTCTACCAACATGCCACAGCTGACAACACTATATATATATATATATATATAGTTTAGGATATCTATAATTGGAATTTTAGAGTGTCATTATGTCACGGGTAAATGTGCAGTTGATCTGCATGATTTTAGTAAACGAGAATTTTATTATGATATCTATTAATGTTTAAATATGCCTACATGTTGAAAGGATTATGTAAAATACATAAACTTATTTAATTTGATATCTCTCACAAAACTAAACATATATTTAATATAAATAAAGGCCGCAAAACATCTGGAGATTCCAAGTGTTCCGCAGGCTCATTTTATATTAGTTGCCGGATATATAATCCTTTCAATATGTCGGCACATGCAACATTAACAATTGCCACAACAAATCGTGTTACTAAAATCGTACCAAGGGTTTGTGAGGGATGGTCTAGTTTTTTATTTTGTGTTGTTTGGGATAATTATCATTTATCTATGCACTAAATTATCATATCATCAAACATTAAATTTCACTATCTCCTAAATATTCTAATCAACTTAATCCAAAAAATATCCAACCTGTCCATCAGATTCCGAACTTCTTTTCCCAATTTGGTTTATCTCTTAGATTACTATATATGTGTGTGTGCGCGCTCACGTGCTGCAAGTCATGAGCCTGTTGGTTGGCGGGGTTCACTCTAAGTCCCCTCAGGTCACGTGTTCGATCCTCAGTGGCGTTGGGTTCTCGAATATTTAGGCACATGACATGAGCTCTCATCATGAGGCTTAGCGCAACTGCATATATATATAAGTATTGTATATTTAAATAGACAATAATCAAGTGGCATGTATCTAAATGGATCCAACTAGTAATACTATCATGTTGGTTTCATTTTTTGTGGGTACTTGTGCTACCTTTTGTTTATAAAGATTAAAATTTAAATATTTTATTGTTATGTTATAAAATAATGTCCAAGTCGTGTGTTCGTGTGTGTCTTGTATTTTTGAAAGTATGTGTCGTATACGTGTCATATGGTGTGTTTTTTCGTGTATGTATCGGTGCATCCATTATCATTGTGATTTATTATGCCAAATTAAGTTAAGGGTGTAAAGAACTTCTTAAATGCATCTATTTTCTTTGGGTTGTAAATTTTTTCCCATTAAATGAAATTTAATTTTTCAATTTGTTTTTTAAATAAAGACAAATTGCAAGAATTGGCGGCTCGCTACGAGACTTTTGTATAAATTTCAATAAATTATAATTTATTTGTTTTTTTATGAATATTAGTTTTCTTTATATTGATTTTCATAATATTTTAATTATTAATATTTCTTAAAAAATGCTTATTAGATGACACACTATTATATGAATATTGGTTGAAGATTTAATGAATATTAAATAGTTTAAAATACTAAGTAAAACTTGTTAAGTATCATTTTGTAATGCTAGTATTAATTTTTTTATAATGAATAATTAATTTTTAAACAAAATTATCTCTTAATATCATTGTAACAATATATTATTATTATTTATATATTTGAAACAATTATTAAAATTGTTGATGTTTTCAATGTTAAGGAAATCTGTCTTGCATGTATATTTACACATAAGGCCCCATTTGAGTATATAACAAAGCCCCATTTGAGTGCAGAGAATTAAATAGATTGACAATGTTCATAGGCCATAAATTCAACTTTGGATGGCATACTTCTTATCTTTTGTATAGCTATTTATGCAGTGCACCTCATGCTAGCCCTACTTATAAATAGAGATGGTCTCCACGGGATGCAACAACAACAACAAAACCTTTATCCCACTAAGTGGGGTCAGCTACATGAATCGATTTTCTCCATTGAATCCTATTTAGTGTCATATTTTCATTTAATTCAAATAAGTTAAGATATTTTTTTATACAATATGTATCATGTCATGATTTTTTTGACAAGTTTTACGCTGGTTGTCGATTACCTAATGCAACCCTCCATTTTCCACATTCGTGCTTGAGACCGATAATGGAAGTGTTTAGGAATTTTTAGATCCTAGAGAAATATATCAAGGTTTTGAGAAACAAATTCTCAGAGATTTCATAAGCAACTCAATGTATTATGAGATTAATAAAATCCAAGAGATTTGTGATCTTCTTCCCCGTTGTCTCTCATTCCTGATCCTCATAAGTAAAATTATATATATATATATATATATATATATNATAAAACATATATTTAATATAAATAAAGGCCGCAAAACATCTGGAGATTCCAAGTGTTCCGCAGGCTCATTTTATATTAGTTGCCGGATATATAATCCTTTCAATATGTCGGCGTATGCAACATTAACAATTGCCATGACAAATTGTGTACTAAAATCGTACCAAGGGTTTGTGAGGGATGGTTTAGTTTTTTATTTTGTGTTGTTTGGGATAATTATCATTTATCTATGCACTAAATTATCATATGTTATCTCCTAAATATTTTAATCAACTTAACCCAAAAAATATCCAACCTGTCCATCAGATTCCGAACTCCTTTTCCCGATTTGGTTTATCTCGTAGATTACTATATATGTGTGTGTGTGCGCTCACGAGCCGCAAGCCATGGCCTGTTGGTTGGCGGGGTTCACTCCAAGTTTCCTCATGTCACGGGTTCAATCCTCAGCGGCGCTAGGTTCTCGAATATTTAGGCACATGACAAGAGCTCTCATCATGGGGCTGAGCGCAACTGCACATATATATAAGTATTATACATTTAAATAGACAATAATCAAGTGGCATGTATCTAAATGGATCCAACTAGTAATACTATGATGTTGGTTTCATTTTTTGTGGGTACTTAGGCTACCTTTTGTTTATAAAGATTAAAATTTAAATATTTTATTGTTATATTATAAAATAATGTCCAAGTCTTGTGTTCGTGTCTCGTATTTTTGAAAGTATGTTTCATATACGTGTCATATGGTGTGTTTTTTCGTGTCTATATCGATGCATCCATTATCATTGTGATTTATTATGCCAAATTTAGTTAAGGGTGTAAAGGACTTTTTAAATGCATGTATTTTCTTTGGGTTGTAAATTTTTTCCCATTCAATGAAATTTAATTTTTCAATTTGTTTTTAAATAAATACAAATGTGCATGAATTGGCGGCTCACTACGAGGCTTATGTTTAAATTTCATAAAAGTATGATTTATTTGTTTTTTAAAGAATATTATGTTTCTTTATATTATTTTGTATAATATTTTAATAATTAATATTGATAAAAAATGCTTATTAAATGACACATTTTTATATGAATATTGGTTGAAGATTTAATGAATATTAAATAGTTTAAAATACTCTGTAAAACTTGTTAGGTCTCATTTTGTAATGCTAGTAATGCTATTGTTTTGATTAATTTTTTTTATAATGAATAATTAATTTTTAAACAAAATTATATCTCTTAATATCATTGTAACAATATTTTATTATTATTTATATATTTGAAACAATTATTAAAATTGTTGATGCTTTCGATGTTAAGGAAATCTGTCTTGCATGTATATTTACACATCTAACAGCTAAATTTTCATATTTAAGCGTATGACACTCAAATCTTCAATATCACATAAAAAAATAAAAAAAAAACTATTATCACATTTTAAATGTGAAATACACATTTTTATGCATAGACTTATAATACCAAAGTGTTGTATATATAAAATTTAAAGTTTAGCTGTCAGTTATGTAAATACATAAGAATTATGTTCCAAATATATGTATATTTTAGTTCATTTTTAAACCATAACTCACCATTCTCATCAAATAAGGCCCCATTTGAGTACATAATAAAGCCCCATTTTGAGTGCATAGAATTAAATAGATTGACAATGTTCATAGGCCATAAATTCAACTTTGGATGACGTACTTCTTATCTTTTGTATAGTTATTTATGCAGTGCACCTCAGGCTAGTCCAACTTATAAATAGAGATGGTTGCCATGGGATGCAACAACAACAACAAAACCTTTATCCCACTAAGTGGGGTCGGCTACATGAATCCATTTTCTTCATTGAATCTTATTTAGTGTCATATTTTCATTTAATTCTAATAAATTAAAATCTTTTTTTTATACAATATGTCTCATGTCATGATTTTTTTGATAAGTTTTACGTTGGTTGTCGACTACCTAATGCAACCCTCCATTTTTTACATCAGGGCTTGAGACCGACAATGATAATGTTTAAGAATTTTTAGATCCTAGAGAAATATATTAAGGTTTTGAGAAGAAAAATTCTTAGAGATTTCATAAGCAACTCAATGTATTATGAGATTAATAAAATCCAAGAGATTCATGTTCTTCTTCCCCGTTGTCTCTCATTCCTGATCCTCATAAGTAAAATTATATATATATATATATATATATATATNACATGTAACAACTTTATAACAATAACACATTTATTGTTGGATATATCTATATACTTTAATAAATAATATAAGAATATTTTAACTTTATAATTTAATAATCATGTTGAAATCAATATAAAAAATATATAAATAAATGAATATTTACATTAAAAAATTTTTACTATAATTTAATGAAAATCATGAAAAAATTTATTGGATTAATTTATCTTTTCAAGTTTCACTCTATTTCTCCAACTCTTCTTCATAGAAAAAAATGAGGAGAAAACAATCTTAATTCAATTCAATTCCATTCCTTCAGAACAGAGAGATACCTTTCAGATTCTCTCTTTTTCCATTCTTTAACAGCAAACAACAGTCATAATCATGAGACTACAAATCCACAGCTTCTTTTATCTCGCACCATTAATGGCTACACTCACTCAACGAGAAGCTCTTCTTCCTCTTCCTGTACATCACGAAGAANCCTCACTCGAAATTTCAGGTGAGTGTGGACTCTGCTTTCGGCTTGAGCAATTTTATCTTTGCAAGTCGTCTTCTACCTGCAAGGTTTTTCTACCTCGTGTACACATGAAGTTCTTTATTATGAATTTCAGGTTGGGTTAATTGGACATTCTCTAGTGTTGATAGTTTCATGCAGTGTTTGGGAGATATAATGGGTAAGGTGGAAGAAAGATAGGTTATGAGACAATGTAGGTATCATCAAGCGCATCCCAAATTTGGGATGGTAGAATTGATTTAAAAAAAAAAAACATGACATTTATGAAAAGTAGCAAATGGGCTATCGGTGGGAATGTTGGACAACGAAAAAAGGAAGCTTTGGGGAAGGTTGGACAACTGAAAGGGGAAGCTTGCAGGGAGCTAGTTGAGGAGGACCTGCAACAGGGAGGATTTCAGTTGCAAGTTGGAGTAGAAAAGGTGTTGCAGGGAGGATTTCAGTTGAGGACCTGCAACAGGGGGAATTACGGATGCAGGGAAGATTTCAGCCGAGATGAGGGCCTGCAGGCCGTTGAAGGGATTTCAACTTCTGTCGGAGGGGGTTGGGGTTTGTTTTCAAGCTCTTGATAATATATGAAGAAAAACTCGAGAGGGAGTTCTAAGAATTCTTATTATTCAATCTTCAACTCTAATGCTACATATATATGGGTAAACATGCCCCTTCTAGTCTACAATCTTATCAAATATTTCTAGCCTAAATATTACAATGAAATAATTCTCGGGAAATAACCATAATTTGGAAGAGCATAAAACTAAACAAGGAGTTTTCCAACTTATCTCCAATTAATAAGGAGCGTCACCCTCCTATATTTCCACAATTATGAATTTTGCAGATCTCTATAGGTGTCGAGTAGATTATTACATAGAAAAATTTACATTCATGCCACCCAATTACATATTCACATATCCAAAATCCTAACTTTACTTTTTTACATATATACCCCCAAAATTTTCATATCACATAAAAAATACTACCATTTTAACTTCTAAAAAAAGTAAAATACATCATTTCGTGCATAAGCAATGTGTCGTGTTATGTCTAAAAATAGTAAAATACATCCACATATGTCTAATTATTCGATGACCGACTTCACTATTGACAAGTTGGCAACGGAGGATTCAAACCCGTGACTTTCAAAGAGGCTGCTCTACCAACATGTCACAACTGACAACACTATATATACATATATATACTATAATTGGAATTTTAAAGTGTCATTATGTCACGGGTAAATGTGCAGTTGATCTGCATGATTTTAGTAAACGAGAATTTTATTATGATATCTATTACTGTTAAATACGCCTACATGTTGAAAGGATTATGTAAAATACATACACTTATTTAATTTCATAAACATATATTTAATATAAATAAAGGCCGCAAAACATCTGGAGATTCCAAGTGTTCCGCAGGCTCATTTTATATTAGTTGCCGGATATATAATCCTTTCAATGTGTCGGCACATGCAACATTAACAATTGCCACAACAAATCGTGTAGTAAAATCGTACCAAGGGCTTGTGAGGGATGGTCTAGTTTTTTATTTTGTGTTGTTTGGGATAATTACCATTTATCTATGCACTAAATTATCATATCATCAAACATTAAATTTCACTATCTCCTAAATATTCTAATCAACTTAATCCAAAAAATATCCAAGCTGTCCATCAGATTCCGAACTCCTTTTCCCAATTTGGTTTATCTCTTAGATTACTATATATATGTGTGTGTGCTCACGCACTGCAAGCCATGACCTGTTGGTTGGCGGGGTTCACTCTAAGTCTCATCATGTCACGGGTTTGATCTCCAGCGGAGCTTGGTTCTCGAATATTTAGGCACATGACACGAGCTCTCATCATGGGGCATAGCGCTTATATGCAAGTATTATACATTTAAATAGACAATAATCAAGTGGCATGTATCTAAATGGATCCAACTAGTAATACTATGATGTTGGTTTCATTTTTTGTGGGTACTTGTGCTACCTTTTGTTTATAAAGATTAAAATTTAAATATTTTATTGTTATATTATAAAATAACGTCCAAGTCGTGTGTTTGTGTCTCGTATTTTTGAAAGTATGTGTCATATACGTGTCATATGGTGTGTTTTTTCGTGTCTGTATGGGTGCATCCATTATCATTGTGATTTGTTATGCCAAATTAAGTTAAGGGTGTAAAGAACTTCTTAAATGCATCTATTTTCTTTGGGTTGTAAATTTTTTCCCTTTCAATGAAATTTAATTTTTCAATTTGTTTTTTTAAATAAATACAAATTGCAAGAATTGGCGGCTCACTACGAGACTTTTGTATAAATTTCAATAAATTATAATTTATTTGTTTTTTTTTTATGAATATTAGTTTTCTTTATATGAATTTTCATAATATTTTAATAATTAATATTTCTTAAAAATGCTTATTAGATGACATTATTATATGAATATTGGTTGAAGATTTAATGAATATTAAATAGTTTAATATACTATGTAAAACTTGTTAAGTCTCATTTTGTAATGCTAGTATTAATTTTTTTATAATGAATAATTAATTTTTAAACAAAATTATATCTCTTAATATCATTGTAACACAATATTATTATTATTATTATTATTATTATTATTATTTATATTTAAAACAATTATTAAAATTGTTGATGCTTTCAATGTCAAGGAAATATAAGGCGTGTATATTTACACATCTAACAGCTAAATTTTCATATTTAAACGTATGACGCTCAAATCTTTAATATCACATAAAAAATATTATTATCGCATTTTAAATGTGAAATACACATTTTTATGCATAGGCTTAGAATACCAAAGTGTTGTATATATAAAAATTAAAGTTTAGCTGCCAGTTATGTAAATACATAAGAATTATGTGCCATATATATGTAAATTTTAGTTCATTTTTAGCCCATAACTCGCCATTCCAATCAAATAAGAACCCATTTGAGTACATAATAAAGCCCCATTTGAGTGCATAGAATTAAATAGGTTGACAATGTTCATAGACCATAAATTCAACTTCGGATGATGTACTTCTTATCCTTTGTATAGCTATTTATGGAGTGCACCTCAGGCTAGCCCAACTTATAAATAGAGATGGTCGCCATGGGATGCAACAACAGGAACAAAACCTTTATCCACTAAGTGGGGTCGGCTACATGAATCCATTTTCTCCATTGAATCCTATTTAGTGTCATATTTTCATTTAATTCTAATAAGTTGAGATCTTTTTTTATACAATATCTCCCATGTCATGATTTTTTTGACAAGTTTTACGCTGGTTGTCAACTACCTAATGCGGCCCTCCATTTTCCACATCTGGACTTGAGATCGACAATGACAGTGTTTAGGAATTTTTAGATCCTAGAGAAATATATTAAGGTTTTGAGAAGACAAATTCTTAGAGATTTCATAAGCAACTTAAATGTATTATGAGATTAATAAAATCCAAGAGATTCGTGTTCTTCTTCTCCGCTGTCTCTCATTCCTGATCCTCATAAGTAAAATTATCTGCATATATATAATTGAGCAATCAAATCATAGATAATCCAAGGAAAAATATGATGCTAATAACATAAGGAATACATTTTAATATATAATTGTATAATGAATTTTCATTTTAATGTGAATAATTACAATTAAATTGAATTTATTTTGATAACTTCCCAAGTGTAGTGAAAAGGCTTTGCATGGTTTCTAGCTTCATCTCCTCTTGCAATCCACATTATACTCTCTTAACATGCAACAACTTTATAACATTAACACATTTATTGTTGGATATATCTATATACTTTAATAAATAATATAAGAATCTTTTAACTTTATAATTTAATAATCATGTTTGAATCAATATAAAAATATATAAATAAATGAATAATTTACATTAAAAAATTTCTACTATAATTTAATGAAAATCATGAAAAAATTTATTGGATTAATTTATCTTTTCAAGTTTCACTCTATTTCTCCAACTCTTCTTCACCAAAAAAAAATGAGAAGAAAACAATCTTAATTCAATTCAATTCCATTCCATCAGAACAGAGAGATACCTTTCAGATTCTCTCTTTTCCATTCTTTAACAGCAAACAACAGTCATAATCATGAGACTACAAATCCACAGCTTCTTCTATCTCGCACCATTAATGGCTACACTCACTCAACGAGAAGCTCTTCTTCCTCCTCCTGTACATCACGAAGAACTCCCCTCACTCAACCCTAATAATGCCCTATAATATTACCATAAGCTCCGGCCGCCGCGGCCGCCGCCTCCGTGGCCGTCGTTTTATGCCTCACCGGCTTCCACAGAGAGCAGAACGAAACCGGCTGGCCTTTCCAGCACAACATCACCCCTCCTCCTTCACTCCCTCGCATCATCTCCCAGTTCCCATCATACTTTCTCAACAGAGCTCTCCCCACCTCCAACACCTCCTCCCCAAACTCCTCCTCCCTGAACCCTAACCCCTCCATCTTCTCCTTCCACCTCTCCCTCCCCCCTTCTCTCCCCTCCTCCAAAACCCTAGCCGCCTCCCTTTCCACCACTCTCCTCTCCTCGCATTCTCTCCCCTTAAACGCCGCGTTTGTCGACTCCAAAAATCTCCACATCGCCTCCACTCTGCTTCCGAACCCTAACCCTAACCCTAAACCATCTCCTTCCCCTTCTTCCACCTCACTCAACACCACCAAATCCGGTTCCATCTCCCTCACCGCTCTCAAAAACCCCACCCCCGCTCTCCCCGCCCTAAACTGCGCGCATACCACCACTCTCTCCTCATCCCCTCTCCGTCTCCTCCCCGCCATCTCCCCTCTCTCCACTATCAAATCCACATCAATCGACTTCGCATACCTCATCAGCTGCGGCCCGAAATCGTACCCTTCCGGCGCCGAACCGAACGGCCCCCCCGATCCGGCATCAACCACCGTCAGCTTCACCATCGCCGGCGGCCCCCCCGGCCGCCGCGTCAGTGCTTCCAGCATCGTCGGCCACTGAACCCCATGCGAAACCCCAGCGTCGACCACGTGCAGTCTCCTCCCACCCACCGACGCCGATACAATCGCCGCGTTCGCCAGGCAGTTGGGGAAGGCGAACCAGGGGCTCACTTCGTGGAACTTAATTAATGCCGATCGGAACCCCTTTGGCTCCATGTCAGAAAAGCCGCCGGTGAGGCAGCGGGTTAGGGCTTTCAGGCCGTAGAAAGCCAGACGGTGGTTGGCGTCTCCGGTAGGGGAGGCCAACTCTTGCAGGACGTAGAGGAGATGCTGTGCTCGTGAAACGTTTCCCGATTCCATGGCGGCGGCTAAGGGATTCAGAAGCTGTTCAGCCCATCGCGCCTCTCTGCTTCCTCCGTTTACCCCTCCGTGAGTCTTCTTCTCTTCGTTTCCTGTTCTTCGCCGCTGAGCGGCGGGTAGGCTTGATTGAAGTTTTCGTTTTTTGGGTGATTCTGATTTGGGGGTGATTTGTTGGGGATTGGTGGTGGAGGGGGGAGCTACGGCGGCGATGTTTGGGGGTTGTAGTTGATTTTGGCCTTGAGGCCACCAGTCATAGGGGACGACGTCGTCAGGGAGGGTGTAAGGATCGTCGAGGAACGGTGGGAGGAAGAAGGAATCTTCGAACCAGTCCATGAGATGACGGCGGCGGCGGCGGCGGCGGTGTAAAAATGAGAATTTTGAGCCGAGGTTTCTCAGGTTTCAGAGATTGGTGTAGAATTTGAGGGGCTTTTTATAGGTCGAAAAAGATGAAGGTGGNTGTGTAAAAATGTGAATTTTGAGCTGAGGTTTCTCAGGTTTCAGAGATTGGTGTAGAATTTGAGGGGCTTTTTATAGGTCGAAAAAGATGAAGGTGGAATCTTTGGAGAACGTTGGAGGTTTTTTTAGTTGTTTTAATTGTGGGGTGGTTGTTGTGATGGTGATGGAGAGCTTGAATAGGGCATGGCTTTGGGGAGTTGATGCAATTTGCTATGGGCAATTTTTTTTTAATCTTAGAAGTTATTATAGATTCAATATTTCTCCACAATATGCTATAAAAATATTGTAATATTAGTCTTTGCCATAAACTTTTATATAATTTGATAGGGTATTGAAGATTTTTATTTTTTTAAATTATTTTGTGATGTTTTGGGGCTTGAGTCTTAAAAATAAAATTTTTAATCAATTTAAATTTTGAAAATTAAATCTTATGAGAGTACTCTCCATGACTCAATAATAACATAAAAAATTTTTAGCTTGACCTTCATTTGAATCAATATCCTTGTTTTTTTTACACTCTTCTCACAATCTTTATTGCATCGTCATCTTGCATTTTTTTTATTTTCTAATGAATAAAGTCCAATAAGAATTTTATTTAAAATTTAAAATATTGATTATATTAACTCTTTAAAATTTCTATTACATAAGTTTTAATTTAATATCTTTATTAATTTCTTGTTGACTTTGATTTTTAATGTTTATTCTTTCATAAAAATGTTATCATTGAGATTTTCTTGTAATTGAGACCATAAAACTCTATTTTAAACTTCCACAAAATTTTCTTCATTTTTGGGCACATCAATATTAACAAAGTGAATGCCATTTTCTTTTAGCACTTTAATGCAAAGAATGAAATAGAGGTTTATTCCTCATTACATACAAGTTATGTTGTTCTGCACTTCTTAAGTCTCATATCACTGGTGTTCTAACTGGTTCACTTGACGGAACATCATTCAGATCAGACTTAAGAAGTTCAGAACATCATAACTTACAATTACATTTTATTTTATTTTCACAATTTAGCAGACCCATTACGACTTATTTGATACAAATCACATCTTCGGCATTGACATCAGATTATATAACTCGATCAATTTTAGATGTGCGAACCGCGTGAAACTTCATCTGAATCAACCTTTGATTATTGATGTAAATGATTTTTCGGCTGCTTACCTTTCAAGGTGATCTGAATAACTAAATAACTCAATATCATTGTCTCCGAGCAATCAAGGAACTCTCCATTCCACTAAAATGATTATTACATATATTACAATTTTCAGCTTCTTCATGATTCTGACCAAGCCCTTAGTGAGTCAATAAATAACTCTATCTCATTGCTCACAAATTTGTGTCAAATGGTTCAAAAAACAGTACTTGGCTTGTTCGCCCATGTTCCTCCTTTCCTGCATGCAATGATTTAAGTTATAGAAATACAATGCTCTAAAGAGAAAAAAATTTTCAAAATAAGAAGACTGCGTATATTAAAACAACAAAAATAATAACACCATAATCACACAAAAATAAAGCCATAAAACTGCAGCAATAAAACTGTCTTCAACGGTACAATGACACAACAATAAAATCATAATAATACCTCAATAGCCTCACAATAACACCAATATCTCTCATTAACAAAGATAACACGAGAATACTGTCAAGATAATATCGCGGTAACACTAAAAACCATTACCCCGGCTTAAATGCCAAAATAACTTAAACAGTTACAACGACAACAACTTCGAATAAACTGAAAACTACTAAAGTCAAAGTCCGATAAACCCAAAGAAACAAATTGTTCAACACAAGTAATGAGACAAATGTCAGAACTATTTCTCTGATAAAAAACTAAAGTAACACTATTAAATCAACTAATGAAATCTCCATAATCTCAGATAAATGCCAGAAGTATCCATAAAATCAAAAGATAAAACTCTCACAAACCCTAGAACCCAAACCGCAACAATGTCTTTAAGATAAAAACATTCTCTGCGAAGCTAAACTCACTTGGATCTGGAAGTCGTTGTCGTTCTGAACGAAGCTAAACTCACTTGGATCTGGAGGTCGTTGTCGTTTTCTTCGTCGACAGAGCAATCCATTTCGACAGCTCCGAACCCTAAAGTGTGAAAGTAAAGTGGGGGAAAACCGGGAAAGGGTCTTATGCATTCAATTTTCCGGAAAAAGGAAAGTCAGGCCCGGTCAGACGTCAAATAATAGAATTTTTAACCTAAATAATAGTAGTGGGGCTGGATACCACGTGGCAGGTTCTAATTGGCTACCGTTTGCAAGCTTCCATATGTTGCACGTATCGAATAAAAATTCTACGGTAATGTGGGTTTATACCCATGAGAGAATATTACGCGTGGTCATCCCCACATGCAGATTAGGGGTGTACATTCGAGTACCTCTCGAGTACGCTCAGAGTACAACCGTTTGTAGTTATTTTTTCTTCTACGAGAAGATAAGTTGGAAGGAAAATATTATTCTAATTTTAAAATATAAATTAAGTTAGAAAAATAAAGTTATTAATTACACACAAATTATTAAATTGATTAAATTAAAATTTTATATAAGCAAATTTGATTGGCTAAGAAATTTATCTTTTGATTAACTTACAATATATTCAATAATGGCATAAAGATTGTATTCTATAACATTTATTTTAACTTTATTTAATGAAGTCATTTATTTTATAATTGGTTTAATTGAGTAAATAATTAATCGGAGCTTAATTGGAACGTTGGAGTTTCTGGTTGTTGTTCTTGGTGTAGTGAGTCTGTTTCTGTTATTGGAGCTTCTAGTTTGATGAAAGTGCTTCCTGTTCTGATAGTGGTTCTGACAGTCGAAGAGAACTTCAGCCTGCTTTTGCTGGTGTTATGTTGGTTTGAATATCTCGGCCTTTTCTGTTTTATCTAGGTGGTCTTCAGGCTTTTCTTGTTGTTGGGGTTTCTTTTTTATGTTGTTTTGATTGATGTTATATGTCGTTGATTGGGTCTTGATACTCCGGTTTTTTATTTGAATAAAGTTGGGTGTGACCCTCAGTTTCTCCTAGAAGAAAAAGTAAATAATTAATTAATGCTTAATTTGTAGACATAAAATTACTATTTATTGTTTCATTAATTTAGTATAATTTTTCTTTAATGATTAATTTACTTAGCAATTAACTAATTAATAAATTTTTTAGGTGTTGTAATTATAATTAATATTGTTTTTTACTAATTTATATTGTGTTGAACTTTCCTAACATTTTTGCCTTATATTATTACTTAAAATTCTTATGATATTAACAGACTTAAATTCCTAAGAAAGTTGTGAAACAATTTTACTGGATTTAACTGCCAAATAATTTTTTAGATTTAGCCATTTCATAAATCACTAAATTTGAATTTATAAGATTTACTAAAATCTGCTTGAGTTAAATCTCAAAAGTTTCCAATTAGTCCCTTAAAAGCCTCAAATTACATAATTATATAATTATATATATATATATTATAAAGCTATTGAAAATGCATCGACTTTATAGATGTGGAGGGCATTGCTGATTTTCAATTGTTCTTATCTTGGTTTACCATGGGGAGGCTCGATGGTTCAGCTTCTCACTGAAACTCACTAGGCTAGCTGTATATAGTGTGATATAAATATTAAATATTTGAAATATAAGTATAGATTTGCTGTAATTTGGGGATGATACTGTGTAATTCCTATATATTTACATGTCTAACACCTAAACATTCATATTTACGTGCATACCACTCAAATCTTTAACATCACATCAAAAGTATCATCATCGCTACCATTTTATGGCGTAGAATACACTTTTTTATGCGTAGGCTTAGGACACCGTTCTGTTATAAATGTAAATATTAAACTATGAGCATTAGATATGTAAATATAAAGGAATTTTGTGGTATATATATATATATATATATATATGTATATTTTACTTTTTTTTTTTTNAACTCACTTGAATCTGGAAGTCGTTGTCGTTTTCTTCGTTGACAGAGCAATTCATTTCGGCAGCTCTAAACCCTAAAGTGTGAAAGTAAAGTGGGGGAAAACCAGGAAAGGGTCTTATGCATTCAATTTTTTGGAAAAAAGGAGGGTCAGTCTCGGTCGGGCGTCAAATAATAGAATTTTTAACCTAAATAATAGTAGTGGGGCCGGATTCCACATTGCAGGTTCTAATTGGCTACCGTTTGCAAGCTTCCATACGTTACACGTACCGAATAAAAATTCTACTGTAATGTGAGAGAATATTACGTGTGGTCATCTGCACATGCAAATTAGGAGTGTACATTCGAGTACCTCTCGAGTACGCTCAGAGTACAACCATCTATAGTTATTCTTTCTTCTATGAGAAAATAAGTTAGAAGGAAAATATTATTTTAATTTTAAAATATAAATTAAGTTAGAATAATGAAGTTATTAATTACACACAAATTATTAAATTAAAATTTTATATAAGCAAATTTGATTAGCTAAGAAATTTATCTTTTGATTTACTTACAATATATTCAATGATGACATAAAGATTGTATTCTATAACATTTATTTTAACTTTATTTAATTAAGTCATTTCTTTTATAATTGGTTTAATTGAGTAAATAATTAATCGGAGCTTAGTTGGAACGTTGGAGTTTCTAGTTGTTGTTCTTGGTGTAGTGAGTTTTTTTCTTTTATTGGAGCTTCTAATTTGATGATTGTGCTTCCTGTTCTGATAGTGGTTCTGACGGTCGAAGAGAACTTCAACCTACTTTTGGTGGTGTTGTGTTGGTTTGAATATCTCGATCTTTTCTGTTTTATCTAGATGGTCTTTAGGCTTCTCTTGTTGTTGGGTTCTGGTTTGTTGGGATTTCTTTTTTATGTTGTTTTGGTTGATGTTGTATGTTGTTGATCGAGTCTTGATACTCTGATTTTTTATTTGAATAAAGTTGGGTGTGACTCTTACTTTCTCTTAAAAGAAAAAGTAAATAATTAATTAATGCTTAATTCGTAGACATAAAATTACTATTTATTGTTTCATTAATTTAGTACAATGTTAGTTAATGATTAATTAACTTAGCAAATGAACCTTTAGACCTGGAAGTCTAAGCCAGATAGGAATAACACACACACACACACACACACACACACACACACACAATTATTCTTATCTTGGTTTACTATGGGGAGGATCGATGGTTCAGCTTCTCACTGAAACTCACCAGGCTAGCTGTACATAGTGTGTGATATAAATATTAAATATTTGAAATATAAGTATAGATTTGCTGTAATTTGGGGATGATACTGTGTAATTCCTATATATTTACATGTCTAACACCTAAACATTCATATTCACATGCATACCACTCAAATCTTTAACATCACATCAAAAGTATCATCATCACTACCATTTTATGGCGTAGAATACACTTTTTTATGCATAGGCTTAGGACAACGTTGTGTTATAAATGTAAATATTAAACTATGAGCATTAGATATGTAAATATAAAGGAATTTAGTGGTATATATACATATATGTAAATTTTACTTTTTTTTATAATTGATTTGGAATTTGAGGGGTTGGTTGGTTGTGTTGTTAGTATGTTGGTGGGTTTATTAGATTGAGTAACTTGTTGACTTGTACACAGGGCTGTCAAAAAAGTTTGATTTTGCTGAACAATTTGTTTTCAGCTCGTTAAGTACTTCGTGTTCTCGAATCTTTCATTAAGTAAATATGCCGAACACAAACAAATTTTTTAAGTTTAAATTATAAAAGAGCTGAACTCGAACAACTCTTTGTTCAATCTTATTGGTTCGTTTTAGCTTGAATCAGATAAATTATGTATATATATTCTAAATTTAGATGTTTGATATGTAAATATATAGGAATTGGTTGGTAACTTGGTCTTTATGTAAATTCCCCATAATAATATTGATTGCCAGAGCAAGAGCCCCCTTGTATTTCTACAAGATAAAGACAGGGATCATAAAAAAATACTCTAAAATATTTTTTTATGAGTATTTTTAAAAGATGATTGATTTGTTTTTGAAGTAAAAAAGTCAAAATATATTTTATGATATANCTGTATTTCTACAAGATAAAGACAGGGATCATAAAAAAATATTCAAAATATTTATTTTATGAGTATTTTTAAAAGATGATTGATTTGTTTTTGAAGTAAAAAAGTCAAAATATATTTTATGATATATCTTGATTAGACATTTTGGAGAAAAGTTGGGTGAAATTGCAATTTAAAAAAAATCTAAAAATTCTATCCAAATATTCAGTTAAAATGAGTTAAAAAAAATAACTATTAAATTTACTTTTGAGATGATTGTAATACATCTGCAATCAATCATGACTTCTGTTGTATTGAACTCATCATAAATACAATGACTTTTAGTTCCATTCTAATTAAAATTCTGTCCCATTATTATCCTCATCTTCCCTTGCTCTCTCTTTAAAACTTCTGCATTGATTTNTCTGTTCTATTTAACTCATCATAAATACAATGACTTTTAGTTCCAGTCTAATTAAAATTCTGTCCCATTATTATCCTCATCTTCCCTTGCTCTCTCTTTAAAACTTCTGCATTGATTTTCTTTGAGATGCGTGCCTTGCATCTATAACCAGTCAACTTTTATTTTGCACGAATCTCAAAGTTAAATACGAGAATACGCTCCCTTTTTTTTTTCGGTCTTTTTTATGAATGCACATATTTTTGTTATTTTGTAAATTATTATATATTTAATTCATGTCCCATGAAGAATTCTCTCTGGAGCACTGTTGATTATTATTAATTAGCTCACTGAGAGCTGCCGTAGTAGAAACAAACACACATAATTGCAGTGCTTCAACTTCCTTCTTCCTTATTTTTCTCAGGAAAAATTGACACCGCATGCAGAGATTCAAGCGGTGTCCCATCTACACCGTAGATCATGATGATCTACGGTGAGGATGTATTTCGGTGTGCCCCACTTTAAATTTTTATATATATATATTTTAAAATTTGATTACATCCTCACCGTAGATCATCGTGATCTACAGTGTAGATCAGACACCGCATAGATGTTGTATGCGATAATTTTTCTTTTCACAGGGGCATTTACATACAATACGCTCAAAAAATTGTTATTTACAAAAAATAACCATNATTATTAATTAGCTCACTGAGAGCTGCCGTAGTTGAAACAAACACACATAATTGCAGTGCTTCAACTTCCTTCTTCCTTATTTTTCTCAGGAAAACTTATTGCATGCTGACAACGTGTCTGCATGATGAGGATGTATTTTGGTGGGTCTCACATTATTTGTATTATTTTTAGAAATTGATTGCATCCCCACAGTAGATCACTGTGATCTACAGTGTAGATCGGACACCGCATATGTGCTGTATGCAATAATTTTTCTTTTCACAGGGGCATTTACATACAATACGCTAAAAAAAATTGTTATTTACAAAAATAACCATCCCCCTTGCATTCTTTTTTCAAATTATCACTCAAATATCAAAATTAACAGTAAAACCCTAACTCACTTTTTTTTCACTGGGACATTTTGTAAATAATAATTTTGCAAGAGTTATGCATGTAAATTTTTTTTTTCTTGTTTCTTGGTTTCATCAACTACTGTCCTTTGGCTTACAAACACCGAGCCGGTGGCAACCTTCAAGTCAAAGAATGGACGAAGCTCAGGTAGAAGTCAGAGACTAAAAACACAAAGAAATTTCAAATTATTGTAAATATATATATATTTGTTTCTGTAAATAATTATTTTATCGAATTTTAATCTTGTTGGCTGTTGCGGAGGCATTGANGCTAAAAACACAAAGAAATTTAAAGCTATTGTAAATATATATATTTGTTTCTGTAAATAATTATTTTATCGAATTTTAATCTTGTTGGCTGTTGCGGAGGCATTGAATCTGTTTCTTATTGGCTGTAGCAGTAGGAGTTCTACTGCTTGAGCCCACCACACCACACATACAGTTAACATTTCTTTTGGGACTTTGTATGACTCAGTATTTCTGTGGATTATAATTTATATGACCCTACAATTTATATATATAATTTTTTATTTTTTTTTCATCATTGGATTGTGTATGTCGAGATTCGTGCTTTTCACGCATGGTGTCTGTATGTGCGGATGACCAATCTCATTTGAGCAAGCTCAAGCGCGTAGTGGTGTGCTCGAATGTAATTGGTTGTCCGCGTCAACGGACGACCGCACGTAATATTTTCTATAGTAGGATTTGGTAAATCTGTAAATCGTAAATTTGTTAAATCCTCCCTCTCGCTACAAAAGACAATGTGATGTTCTCTATAGTTTGATTGATAGGAGGATCAAGAAGGCATAAAAGCTCGACTAATCAATTATTTAAACCACACAATTCTTTCTTATTTATATATATAACACCTAAAAAATTGATATTTATATTTGTGGAACTCGCTTTAAAGCTTATATACGAAGAATGCCTATTTCACTTTTTAAGAAGTTCATAATAATGATATTTTTCTTATGTAATGTCAAATATTCGAGTGATATGTACGTAAATATAAAAGTTTAGGTCCAAGGTGTAAATTATAAAAAAATGCGGTATGTAGGTGAAAATTATGAAGTGCTTGATTGATTTATTTTATTTTCATTTACTAATGTTTTTCTTGTGTGTGCTTCTAATTTGGTTGATCTAAGTTTGTGATCAATAAAGAAAATATGAACAATTCATGAGGCCAGCTCAGGATAAGCTCTTCCTTCATTAATGTTTGAAAGATATAATCTATTATATTGCTTAATACTTATCATGTTATAATATTAACTAATCAAGCTTGAAAATTATCCATAAATAGAGGGAGAAATCATAATTTTTAGATTTTATTTAAATAAATTTATTAATATTATTTTAATTCCAAATTCTTATCCCTTTGTTATCGATATAGTCTTTTATTATTATTATTATTATTTATTTATTTATTAATTAGTTAATTACTTCATTAATTAGTTAACTACTTAATGATTATTGGTAGAAAGCTACTCTTTGACCAAGAGGTTTTCCCTGGAGTAATGGGGATTTGAGGCTATGAAATATTTGGAATTGTTTATTCCACATTTTTAAGATAACTATTTGCATGCAAATGAGAAGTTTAAGCCATGGCTTTAAAATTAGGATAAAGCTGATCAGTTCGATCCAGTCTCTCAATCGTCAGTGCATCGAGTCTTAATTGAATATGTCAGAACTGGGGTTGAACAGACAAACCAGTAAAACAATACTATCTTTTAATGAGATGATCGAATTTTAGACTTTTAAATAAAAAAATGAAGAAAATATTACGTTTTAAAATTTTGATTCAGAATATTATTCAAAATATTCATAAGTAAAGTATTTTAAATTAAAATGTTTTTTTATTGAATAGATAAAAAAAGAATTATAATATTATTTAACTTATATTATAAAGATTTTAATCCTTATTACGTAGTTAAACAATTTAACCTTGAACCTCTCCTTTCGTGTCAATACCTGATCTAAAATCTGCTTTCAGCAATACAAAATGTGAAAGTGTGGTAATTGTAAGAAAATTCACGTCTATTTTTTTTCTTTTTTAAAGCGAATTGAGCGAACATAACTGCAAAAAATACGCACAACATATAGATTTAAAACATTGAACTCAGGACTTGTTGGTTAACACCAAGCTCTCAACTAAACAAACCAATAATTACTTTATATTTTATCTATTTCTCATACATTTGAAAAGTTAATGAATCTATCAATTCATCTAGTTATAATATGTGCATTGAAATATTCGATTTTGCCAAAGTTTTTTTTGGCTATAACTTGCCATGAAATAAAATAAAGTAGACTTGAAGATTGGAAGCTCCACTTCCATCAATAGAAAGTAAATTTGAAATCAGCTTTCAACTCACTGAGTTGAATTGTATTTGGCACATACAAACTATATATATAAAGCATTTACTCAGCGAAGACAAATAGGCATTTGAATCGGTAAACTCTTCTATTGAATATATTGAATTTATTATTCCTCAAAGGCCCAAATTAGCTCAATATCTCCATCTGAAACTATATTTTTATTTTATTAAATATTTACAAATACATATCTAACGCTTTGTGATATATATAACACTAGTGTTATAATTATATATTAAAGTTTAGATTTTGGATATATAAATGCATAAGAATTGTGTGGTATCTATGTTAATCTTCCATTTTAATTAAAAAATTTACTTAGCACAAGATTTTTATGCATTTACATATCTAACACAATTTTATTTTTTTATTTGTAATACTTTTATTTCATAAGCTCAAACACTATATATATATACATACATACATACATACATACATACATACATACATACATACATACATAGATACATGTATGTATGTATGTATGTATGTATGTATGTATGTATATATATATGTATGTATGTATGTATACA